>SJYA01000107.1:0-44903 GCA_006410615.1 Neotragus moschatus
CTGTGAGTAGGCAATTACAATAATGAAAGCATGATAGAAGAATCATAACTTGGCTCAGATCTTTCAAGGATGAAGTTCTGGTTCATTTCACCAGGCAAGCTGTCTAGATCAGCAGCAGTGCTAGCTAATGATAAAGGAAACCTAGAATAGATAGAAAAGAAATGGGATAATGAATATCAGGTACAAATGTGAGATCACATGCAGCAGTGGGCTTTTACTCATCCCACTAACTCTCTTCCTGTAAGGTTTTCCCTAAAAATTTTGACCACCCATCATTTTAAGAAACTATAACAATGTGTATAGTTTGAAGAAACTATAACAGTGTATTCAGGTCAAGAAGCAACAGAACCGGACATGAAACAATGGACTGATGCCAAATTGGGAAAGAAGTATGTCAAGGCTGTATACTATCACACTGCTTATTTAACTTATATGCAGAGTACATCATGCTAAATGCTGGGCTGGATGAAGCACAAGCTGGAATCAAGACTGCCGAGAGAAATATCAATAACCTCAGATATGCAGATGACACCACCCTTATGGCAGAAAGTAAACAGGAATTGAAGAGCCTCTTGATAAAAGTGGAAGAGGAGAGTGGAAAAGCTGGCAAATTCAACATTAAAAAAATGAAGATCATGGCATTCAGTCCCATCACTTCATGGGAAATAGATGGGAAAACATGGGAACAGTGATGGACTTTATTTTATTGGGCTCCCAAATCACTGCAGATGGCATGCTGCAGATGGTGATTTCATGAAATTAAAAGATGCTTACTCCTTGGAAGAAAAGCTACAACCAACCTAGATAGCATATTAAAAGGCAGAGACATTACCTTGCTGACCAAGGTCCGTCTAGTCAATGCTATGATTTTTCCAGTAGTCCTGTATGGATGTGAGAGTTGGACCATAAGAAAGCTGAACACTGAAGAACTGATGCTTTTGAACTGTGGTGCTGGAAAAGACTCTTGAGGTCCCTTAGACTGCAAGGAGATCAAACCAGTCAGTCCTAAAGGAAGTCAGTCCTGAATATTCATTGGAAGGACTGATGCTGAAGCTGAAACTCCAATACCTTGGCCACCTGATGCGAAGAACTGACTCATTTGAAAAGACACAGATGCTGGGAAAGATTGAAGGCGGGAGGAGAAGGGGACAACAGAGGATGAGATGGTTTGATGGACATGAGTTTGAGCAAGCTCCAGGAGTTGATGATGGACAGGGAAGCCTGGGGTGCTGCAGTCCATTGGGTCACAAAGAGTTGGACACGACTGAGTGACTGAACTGAACTGAACTGATAAAGTATGAAGTGAACGTAAGTGGATCTAAGTAATTAGATCACTTCAGCCCTCTTCACCATTTCTGTTTGCCTCTACTCTTGCTTCATTATGCTTTTGCCTCCTGTAGTGTCTCTTCCTTATGACCTTGTCTGCAGGATATTGGAGCTGGTTTTCCTACAAGCACAGAGAGCTTTAAGTGCCTAGGAGTTTATATCCTCCCTAGAACGGCCTTGGCCAATGACTGAAAGGGACAGGAATTTGAAAGCCCAGATCCCTTTCTTCAGATGGGGACAAGTCTGAGGCATAATCTACATTCCAGAGTTTTCCTTCAGGATTGGGTGAAGCTATCACAGAACTTTACCTGAGATCCCCACTTCAATATTGCTTCCCCCTCATTCCTTAGTTACTGAATTGTTCTGGGATAATTTCTTTAATAAATATTCCAAATATGAATCTTCATCTCAAAGTCTGCTTTTGGAGAGCCCAACACAGGGCAGATTCTTCCTTCTTGTCCAGATTTTCAGAGAATACATTATGACTGGGTCAAAGTTGTCCTTTAAAGTGACCACAGCTGAGAAACTGGATGTAGGGCCACCCAGGAGGCAGCTCTTTGTTAAGAGATAATTCCCCCTGTATTTCTCTTGCATTTCTGGACTTTCTTTTCAAGATATTTGTGTAGCAGCCTTGGAAGATGTTCTCCTTTCAGAGCAAAAGGCCAGCAAACTTGCTACTCATTATAAAAGATTTATGTTCCTAAGGTCTGGGCTCCTTTCCCACGTGAAACCCACAGCATGTGCAGGCGTGCACGGGGGTTCATACACATTGCCCCAGGGAACTTGGGAGCAAGAAAATTGATGCAAACTTGCTGATACTCGTGCTGTCTGCTGTGCCCGGAGTGTCAAGTCCTTTGTCTCTGACACAGGAGTCTTGAGTCTTCTGCCAGGATCAGTTAAATTGTGGCAGGTGAACATCTTAGCTTGAAAAGAGGCTAAAATCTCAGATTCTTTACTGTGCCTGACTCCCTGTTAGGAATTGCTGCTGGGTCTTTTCCTCATTCATTTGCCTAATCTGGCAGAGCAAGCTTTTCTGACTGATCCACTGGATGTGAGCTCTTCCTCAGACCTCTTCTCTTGGAATCTGTTGGTTGGCCATATGCCACCTTCATCTTCACTCGCAACAGAAAAATAGAAACCCATACAATTTTAAACTGTATAGCTAAAAAGCACTGCTCCATGGATGCTCAGCCTCACATAGCCAGGCTTTCCTGATTGGCTGTGATCGTGAAGACCCAACTCCCCTGCTGTCTTCAGCCCATCCAAGCCTGCTGTCTTGGGCTTGAGGACCTACCCAGACCAGAACGCTTTTTCCCACATGTCTCTATTTTTTAATCCTATATATAAAAGCTTAAGTTTTCAAATAGAATTTCAGTTGTTCATTTATATGTTAAAGTGAGCCCAAAGGACTTTGTAAATTGGCATGTTATTATTTTAAGTGACAGAGAAAATAACACTTTGGATTTAATGACATTAAATCCAAAGTTTCTTGACGGCTCATTTGTGAAATCAGAAAATCCTATTTTTTTAAAGTTTCAATTTCTATTTTGCTTGCTGTCAAAGTAGTGATTTTGTTTTCATTACTGCCCAAAGAGCCCATTATCTCTTTCATCACATGAGGCTGCCCAAAATAACATGTCTCACTTAGAGAGGGACAATTCAAAAGAGTTGTGGTTTTACTACAGAATCTCTCAGGCTTTGGTTGAAAGGAACTTGGAAAATCTATATTATTAAGACTTAAAATATGGTGAAGATTTTAGTTTGGGATTTAGTTCTTAAACAATTTTAAGCAACACATCCAATTCCATAAGAAAAAATGAGCGTTAAGAATGAGCTCCATTTTTTATTTACTGATCTTGGGCACTTAAATTCTCTAGGCTTCTGTTTGTTTGACTGTAAAATAGAAATAATAACAGTAGCCCCACAAGGAGAGTCCCATGGATGGAGGAGCCTGGTGGGCTGCAGTCTATGAGGTTGCTAAGAGTCGGATATGACTGAGTGACTTCACTTTCACTTTTAACTTTCATGCATTGGAGAAGGAAATGGCAACCCACTCCAGTGTTCTTGCCTGGAAAATCCCAGGGATGGAGGAGCCTGGTAGGAGGCCGTCTGTGGAGTCGCACAGAGTCGGACACGACTGATGCAACTTAGCAGCAGCAGCAGCACAGGCCTGGTAAGAGAATCAAGTGAGATGATGCATTTGTATGTATTATAAAGCATTTTACAAAGCTGAGCGTGCAGCCTGACACACAGGAATTTAATACATGTTTGTAGAATCAAGGAAGAAGATGTTATTTAACTATGCTGAGTTTATTTTGATCTACTAAAGGAGATAATTTTGGATCTTGATTAAAGATGAAATGATATTTTTCATAAATATAATTCATAAAAATTATTTCCTTGGATCCCAACTTTGTTTAGGATTTTATGACATCAAGAGTTGTTTAGTAGGGGCTCAATTGCCCTCCATGACATTAGCTACAAAAGTTTAGAAATATACCCTCCAATCTATAATTAAATCAAACTTCCTACTCAACCTCATTATAACTTCATATGAAATGTTTGCATTTTCTTGTCTGAATGACAAGATCTATGGGTTTTTCTACAGGAATATAAGAAAGCCCTTTCAATAGCCCTGAAACTTTTGATTTGAACTATCTCTATGAATTTATAAATGTGCAACCACTAGAAGAAGGATTTGGGCTGCTATTTTTGTTATATAGTAGGATGAGTTGAAATATGGTAACACAGCAAGCATCAAGTTTGGGATTTAAGCTCATATATAACTTCTTCTACTCATCTTTTTTGCTTCAGATGTGTGCCTGGAGTCCACAACTATTGAGTCTTAATGGGAACTGCATCTTCTTGTCTCTTGCTTTCTATTTTTAAATTTATATCTGATTATAAATGCAATGTGAATATTAGGTTTCTGGGCAGTTCAGCTCAGTTCAGTTGCTCATTTGTGTACAACTCTTTGCAACCACATGAATTGCAGCATACCAGGCCTCCTTGTCCATCACCAACTCCCAAAGTTTACCCAAACTCATGTCAATCGAGTCGGTGATGCCATCCGGCCATCTCATCCTCTGTCGTCCCCTTCTCCTCCTGCCCCCAATCCCTCCCAGCATCAGAGTCTTTTCCAATGAGTCAACTCTTCTCATGAGGTGGCCAAAGTACTGGAGTTTCAGCTTCAGCANTGGCTGACCAGTTTTCCCAGCACCTCAGTGAGTTTATCTTTTAAAAGTGCTTCACCCTACTATAGTAATTCTCTAAGACTGAATTTTGTCATTCCGGTTTGACAAAGAGCTTAAATTTCATTAATGTCTTATATTTTCTATTCATTCATTTGTACATTTCCTGAAAATCTACTGTGTGCAAATGAACATGTACAATTTGACAATGTACATGATCACAAATGGGGGAAATTTATTGGGAAAATTAGTTTTTTTGTTAGATGTTATATGCTTTTTTTTTTCCATCTAGAAATTTAACAGTTTTACTTGAGCAAGTTAGAATAAGAAAGAGAAGCTATAACACACTCGGCAGAACTCAAATGAATAATTTCCCTCCTTTTTCAATTTAGTTTTCCTTCCTGATATATCTATTCTAGCTTCACTGATGGGAGAAAGAGAAAAGACAACTATGTGAACAACCAGCTTCTGTCTCATCACTTCTTGATGAATGCTAATCATTCAGATTTTCACCTTTATTTACTAAGATCACTGAAGAGTTACCCATAACCAGTGGTTGAGTCAGTAGAGGGTGAAAACTTCTAGCACTGATCTTTGAAGAGTTTTCTTATTGCTTAATTGCTTTCAAATTAGGCTTTTTGTGTTTGTGGGAGAAAAAAGAACCAACAATGGATTTATGTATACAGAATGATTCTTTTTTACAGGGTCTCAGACTCACATGGTTCCCTCTGGTCCAGGAGCAGACAGTCCAGTCAGCAGTAAATAGCCTCACTCTTCCAGGTGAATAGAAAGCCCACTCATATGGAGTCAGTAATGCTGGGGAATAAAGAGGGGTTGTTGTTGTTCAGTCACTCAGTCATGTGCAACTCTGTGATCCAATGGACTGCAGCACACCAGGTCTCCCTGTTGTTCACTATCTCCTGGAGCTTGTTCAAACTCATGTCCATTGCGTCGGTGATGCCATCAACCATCTCATCCTCTGCCGTCCCCTTCTCCTCCTGCCCTTAATCTTTCCCAGCATCAGGGTCTTTTCTCATGAGTCAGCTCTTCACATCATGTGGCCAAAGTATTAGAGCTTCAGCGTCAACATCAGTCCTTCTAATGAATATTCAGGATTGATTTCCTTTAGGATTAACTGGTTTGATCTCCTTGCAGTCCAAAGGACTCTCAAGAATCTTCTCCAACAATACAGTTTGAAAGCATCAATCCTTCAGTGCTCAGCCTTCTTTATGGTCCAACTCTCACATCCATATGTGACTATTGGAAGAGAGAGGGGAGGAGGGGAAGAAATTGTGAGGAAGGATTAGAAAAAGAGATGATGGTGTGTTCAAGTTTCCTATAGATGCACTGGGGATGGAACCCCTGTAAAAACCCCTTAGATACTGATTTGGGCTGACTGTGCAACCTCTGAAGCCAGCACAGGCCCTTTGGCTGTGAGCCACATCCCTCAGGCAAACTCTCATACTATCAACAGAACCTCTAAGTAGAGACTCTCCTGCCTGACAGTCAGAGCTCAGGAATATAGGATGTGAACTCATACTCCACACTTTCTTCACATCTCATCTTTCCCATAGGGCAAAGAAACACCTCTAGAATGAATTTACACTTACCTGTACATCCCATGGTCCATTAAGCCAAATATTGATTATTTATCCACTGAATAAATTTATATTTAAGCCATTGCTCTTGACTCAAGGATAGAACAGCAAACAAAACAAAGTCCTTATTCAAAAGAACTTAATGTTTTAGCAGGGATTCAGGTAAGAAACAAGTAAACAAGTACATGCACTGGATAGTGGTGAGAATAAGAAAACAGGATGATGTGATAGAAAATGATAGATTAGGGGTAGGCAGTGAGGGGTGGTTGGGAAGCTCTTTCTGGGTGCCGGGAGATGACATCTGATTTTAGGCCTTAATGTCAAAGAGAAGTCAGCCATGTAGATATTGGAAAAGAGTATCTAAGTAAGAGGAACAGTAAGTTCAAAGGCCATGAGGCAAAAATGGCTTTGGCATATGGGAAGAAGATAGGAGTTGGGCAGTAGTCATTGCAGAGCCTTTAGAAAGCATGGTGAGGAGTTCTAAATTTGTCTCAAAGGTGATTGAAAGCTCTTGAATTCTTCTAAGCAGAGAACTGGCAAAATTTGACTGACATTTTAAATTGATCACATTTTGTGGAGAACAGACTGTAGAAGAACAAAAATATATGCAAGGGTAGAGGACAAGGCTATTGAGTAATCCATGGGAGAAATTATGGTGGCTAGGACAAGGATAGTAACAGTAAAGGCCAAGAAGTAATTGTTTATGGGTTATATTATGAAAAGAATGGGAAGAATTAGATGATAAACTGGATATGAGGTTTGAGAGAAAGAAGTTGAGATGGCAGCAGGGTTTTAAGCCAGAGAACCTGGGTGAAATGGTATATACTATTCACTGAAATGAGGAAGCCTGGCAAAACAACTAGTTTGAGGGGTGGTGGAAATCAAAGGGAGATGTTGAGCAGCTAGAGCTCAGGAGAGAGGTCAGAGTTGGAGACATGTCAGTGTATAGGGGCTTCCGCAGTGGCTCAGTGGGTTAAGAACCCGTCCGAAATGCAGCAGACGCAGGAGACATGGGTTCGAATCCTGGGTCAGGAAGATCCCCTGGAGAAGGAATTGCAACCCACTCCAGTATTCTTGCCTAAAAAAACCCATGGACAGAGAAGCCTGGCAGGCTACAGCCCATGGGGTTGCAAAGAGTCGGATATGACTGAGTGGCCAAGCACACTCTCTAACAAAAAGTGTATAGATGACATTTAAAGCCACGGAATAAGAGGAGATCATGCAGGTAGGAGCCTTGGGGCATTATGATACTTGGGTGTTGGGAAGATGGGGAGAAGACAAAAAAGAAGTCTACAGAAAAGTGGGCAGTGTGGTTGGAGGGAAACCAGGAGATTGTGCTTGTAAAGAAAACATTTCAAGAAGGAAGAAGTGAGCAAGTAGAGCAACTGTGGCTGAGAGAGGTTAGATTAGATGAGAATTGACCATTGCTTTTAGCAATATGGAGGGAGCAGCTTTGGTAGCAGAGTAGGAATGAAGTAGAGACAGTTCAAGGGGGAATGGGAAGAATGGCTAGTGAGTAACCTACATGGACTTCCCTAGTGGCTCAGATGGTAAAGAATCCACTTGCAATGTGGGAGACTGGGTTCGATCCCTGGGTTGGGATGATCCCTTGGAGGAGGGAAAGGCTACCCATTCCAGTATCCTAGCCTGGAGAATTGCATGAGTCCATGGGTCACAAAGGGTCAGACGTGACTGAGCAAACTTCACTTCACTTCTTCAACCTACATGGAGGAGTTATACTAAAAAGGAAAACAGAAATGGAGAAGAGCTAGAGGGGGAATATGAGACCACAAGATTCCTTCCTCTCTCCTTCTCTCCTTCCCTTCCTTCTTCCTTTCTTTCCCTCTCTCCCTCCCTTCTTTCCTTCCAGATGGAAGATATAATAGTATGTTTGTGTGACAACAGGTATGATCCAGATGGAAAGAATAAATCTGATGCTGTAAAAACTTACATACGGTGGTGTGGGGCTATGGAGATTTAAGGACAGCTCTGCCCCATGTAAATCATGTATGTAGCATTATTGTGATTTCAATGAATGAAGCTATAACAGAAGTATCTAACCAACCATGAAACCTGGAGAGAGAATTATATGATCTGATCTAGCAATTGTAAAGCACTATGTAAATAATCCATGAGCTCAGAGACTAGCAGGGCAAAAATAATTGTCAAGCATGACCTCTCTGATGTCTACATCACTTCCAAGCAGTCTTTGAACCATCCTGCTCTTCTGAAGCCACAATTGGACAGGAGTTTCCTGGAAAGTATGGGCTTTTGTGGATGCTGAGCAGCATAGGATACTGGAAATTGCCACTTTGGTGATAAATGCAACCTGGAGAATGCAGAACATATTTTTTAAAGGAAACCAAAGATACTTTGTGAGGAAAAAGTATTTTAATAATCCATATTAGTTATCTGAATTGAATAACCAAATATTTTTTCATTTTTCAAATTTCAGATGTAATATGGTAGATGGTACTGCAAATCTTTAATTTGAGTCCACTGGGACTTAAGTGTTTACAAAAATCCTTTGTGTTTCTGTTAAAAGAAGTGAGTCATTTTGTATTTAGAAGACAACAATAAATAGTTATTTTTCAGGACTTTTATTAGGTCCTATCACAAGAACTTTACTATATCACATTTAATTCATACAATAGCCTGTTTACTATTATTTTCTCCATTTTATAGATGAGGAAACTGAGGCTCAAAGATACTGCTTAATAAACTTGCTTAAGTCACAAAGTTCAAAGAATGATAGAGATAGGATTTGAATATAGGAAGCCAGATTCCAATGTCTGCTTTCAACCACTAAGCTGTAATTCTGGTGTGTTTAAAGTTATAGAAATATCATTCCATGGTTATTCAGATGGAGAATAAATGGGCAAGTATGAATCTCATTTCTCATTTTAATTATGCCTCTGTTTGCTTTTTGTATTTTGAGATTGCTTTAGCATGTAAAACAAATTCAAACTCAAACAAAAATGACTTTTTGACCCTTTTGGCTCTTAGAAACTATTTAACAAGCTTTCATTCTGATTTCCATTTCTGGTGAGGAACAACTAGAGACGGGAGGTGATCAGCTTTTTCCACCTTTGTTAAGCAAACAGCCCCAGGAAACAGTTTTGATTTGTAGCTGGGAAACTTCAGGTTAAAAGGTGTTGGTTTCTGGCTTGCGAAAGTTTTCAACAATCCTTGTGTCTGTTTAAATGAGAATTGATCATTGCTTTTAGCAACATGGAGGCAGCAATTTTAGTGGCATAGTAGGCATAGAACTCTGATTGGAGACATCTCAAAAGGGAATGGAAAGAACAGCTGTTGAGTAACCTACATGGAGGAATTTTACTGTAACGGAAAACAGAGAAATGGAGAAGAGCTAGAGGGGAGGATATGGGATCATGAGATTCCTTTCTCTTTCCCTCCTTCCTGCTGAACCTTTGCTTAGGAGGCTCTAGTGGGGTGAGATAGGTGAGGGCTTGTAGCTTCTTCCAGGCTTTAATCTCCACAATGGCAGAGAATGTGTTTGCCTTTGTACACCTGTTCCCTACCATTGGGCCTGGTATATAAACATTGAATTAATCAATGAAGGAATGGCTCCATTATCCGGAGGCAATTCCTCCTGGCCCATTAGATTTTTCTTCAATATGTATTTTAAGAATGAAATCCTGCAGTGTTGACTTGTACTATTGACTTTTTTTTCCTACCTAAAATAAAGTATGAAGATCCCACTTTTTCAAAATATATATTTCTATGGTTTTATGTATGAATATATCATAATTTCTTTACCATTGGACAGTTAGATCTCTTTCCACATTTTTCTTTTTGTCTTAAGATTGCAAAGAAAAGCCTTTTAGATAAAGCATCATCCTTTTTTTTTTAATTTTAATTTTTTTTTTCATCTCAGGTGTACATGAGTTCCCAATCTTGAACCACCCCACCCCCCACCTCCCACTCCACATCAACTCTCTGGATCATCCCTGTGCTCCAGTCCCAAGCATCCTGTATCCTGTATCGAACATAGACTGGCGATTCATTTCTTACATGACAATATACATGTTTCAGTGCCATTCTCCCAAACCATCCACCCTTTTCCTCTCCCTCAAAGTCCANAGGCTTGTTTTGGAGTTCTGGTGTGTGGAGCTGGATTTCTTCTCTCTTGAGCCTGGGGTATCTCTTCACGGATGTTCCAGCAAAGCACAGCCTCTGCTCTCCACCTTGGACAAAGGGTGTCTCCTCACTGCCACCTCCCCACCCCTGACCTTCAATGTGGGACAGCTCCTCCAGGCCCTCCTGTGCCAGTGCAGCCACCGCTCCTTGGATGCAGGTGGCTCTTCCTGGCCCCTGACCCTGGCCTCGGACATGGGGTGGCTCCTCCCGGCCGCCACCCCTGACCTCGGATATAGGGTGGCTCCTCCTGGCCCCCAACCCTGGCCTTGGATGTGGGGTGGCTCTTCCCGGCCCCCAACCCTGGCCTCGGGCACGGGGTGGTTCCTCCTGGCCACTGCCCCTGACCTTGGACGCGGGGTGGCTCTTCCCAGCCCCCGACCCTGACCTTGGACGTGGGGCGGCTCCTCTCAGCTGTTCCTGTGCCATCGCAGCCCAGCACTCCCGGCCGCTATCTCTGACCTTGGATGTAGGGTGGCTCCTCTTGGCTGTTCCTGTGCCGTCGCAGCCTGGCACTCTTGGCCGCTGCCCCTGACCTCGGAAGTGGGGTGGCTCCTCTCAGCAGTTCCTGTGCCATCACAGCTTGACACTCTCGGCCGCTGTCTCTGTCCTCTGACGTGGGATAGCTCCTCTCGGCCGTGCTGAGTGTGCCAGCCTGCCCGGCCATCACAGCCGCTTGTGCTGAGTGCCTAAAGTCATATTTCTGAGAGGGGAATTATTAGGTCAAATAGTATGCACTTTTTACAAGTTTTCCCAAGTTTTCCTTCAGAATGCATCTGTCAATACCATATGCAATATGTATTTCTAAGNATAGCTCCTCTCGGCCGTGCTGAGTGTGCCAGCCTGCCCGGCCATCACAGCCGCTTGTGCTGAGTGCCTAAAGTCATATTTCTGAGAGGGGAATTATTAGGTCAAATAGTATGCACTTTTTACAAGTTTTCCCAAGTTTTCCTTCAGAATGCATCTGTCAATACCATATGCAATATGTATTTCTAAGCATTCTCTCTACCATGAAGGATATCCTCTCAAAGATATCTCTCCATTATCTTGAAAAATTATATCACAGTTTTATTTTACATCTGTTTGATCTTTTGATTCTAGGCTTTATGAAAAGTGTAGCAAAGATAATATTTTTGAAATATATTAATGTTCTTTTCCTTTTTGTACTTCTTTTTACATGATCTTCTGCTATCTAGCCAGAGGCATCCAATGCTTTGGGGAAGCTTAGGACTGTTATATCAGAATGAACAGAGAAAGATCCAATGTTCAGTTTTTGAATTCCAAAATAGGACTTCTGATTTACACTAAGATAATTGTCTCGAAGATGGACTTTTTTTAATGTGAACTTTTAAATTGAGTATCACATACTGACAAAAAAATGCACAAATCATAAAAGTCTAGCCTAATGAATTTTTACAAAGTGAAGACACTTATGTAATCACTCTCCAGATCAGTATAAAGAGCATTACCAGCACCTCAAAATTTCCCTGGCCCTTCCAATGATTACTCTCCTCAGATGCAACCATTAATCCAACTTCTATCACTATAGGCTTTTTTGCATACATTTGAACTTCATATAAAATAACTCATTCCGTATGTGATAATCTATATCTGGCTAATTTTTTGGCAGCCCACTCCAGTGTTCTTGCCTGGAGAACCCCATGGACAGAAGAACCTGATGGGCACAGTCCATGGGATTGCAAGAGTTGGACATGACTTAGTGACTAAACCACTACCACGACCAGTTTCTTTCAAAATTTAGTTTGTGAGATTTATTCATGTTATTAGTTTGTTCAGTTTGTTCAGTTTCATTGCTATATAATATTTCATTTTGTGAACATATCACAATTTATTTCTCAACACAGTGAATGAAAAATTTCAGGTGCCGATACTTGAAATTGTGATTTATTTTTTCATTTTAGCTATTTCCTTGAGTGCATAGTGGCATTGCATTGTGGTTTTTATTTGTAGTCCTTAGTAACTAATGATGTTGACCACATTTTCATGTATTTATTAACCATTTATATATTTTCTTTTGTAAAATGCTTATTCAGGTGAGTTGTTTTTGGTTTATTGTTCTCTAAGAATTTTTGTCAGTATTTTTCCTGTTGATTTGTAGTTCTTCATAAACTGTGGATATAAATCCTTTGTTGCATGTGTATGGGCTCTGTCACTTCAGTCACACCCAACTCTTTGCGACCCTATGTTCTGTAGCCTGCTTGGCTCCTGTGTCCATGGGATTTCCCAGGCAAGAATACTGGAGTGGGTTGTCATGCCCTTCTCCAGGGGTCTTCTGTACTGAGGCATCAAATCTTCATTTCCTGAATCTTCTGCATTGCAGGCAGATTCCTTACCTGCTGAGTCAACCAGGAAAAAAAATATATATATATATATAAAATAACCATCTTCTTCCACTATTGGCTTAACTTTTTACTTTATTTTTTAAAATTAAATTGATTTACCATATTGTGTTAGTTTCAGATATACAACTTTACTTTCTTATTAGTGTCTTTTCATGAAAAAAAATTATTAATTTTAAACTATCCTTATTTATCAATCTTTTCCCTTATGATGTATTTGTCTAAGAAATTCTTGCTCATCTAAAGGTCATGAAAACTTTCCTCTGTCATTTCCTAGTAACTTGATTGTCTTATTTTTCCCAGTTATACCTAGAATCTATCTAGAGCTGATTTCTGTTTATGGTGCAAGTTGGAAGGTCAAGATTGCTTTTTCCCTACATAGATACTTAATTGATCCACCACTATTGAACCAACCATTCTTTTCCCCACTGCACTGCAGTGCCACCTTTGTTTTAAATTAATTGACTGCATGTGTAAGGTTTGCTTCTTGACTTTCTATTCTGTTCCATTGGTCTATTTGTCTGTACTGCACCAATACCACCCTGTCTTCTTAATGTAGCGTCACATTAAGTCCTGATATAAGGAAATGTGAATTTTCCAACTTTCCTAATCTTGAAGATTGACTTGGTTTTCTTCCTTTTTGCAATTTGATATGAATTTTAAAACCAGGTTGTTAATCTTCACACAGAAAAATTCAATATGATTTTGATGATGATAACATTGAGTCTGTAGATCAGTTTGGGAGAGAATTGACATCTTGAAATTATTGTTTCAGGCCATAAATTGGTTATTGTTCTATTTAGGTTTATATTAATGTCCCTCAGAAATATTAATAGGTCTGTTTTTGTGGAGGACTATTTTGCATTTTTCATTAGGTTTATTCTTAAATATGTGGTATTAGAAAGTTTTTGGTGCTATTTTAAATGATATAATTTTTGAAATTTCTTCTTTGAAAGAAATATATATTGCTACAGAATACAAAAGTTTGATGTTTTCATAATGATCTCATATTCAGAAACTATTCTATGTTCATAGGTTAATTCTAAAGTTTATCTGGAGATTAATTTAGATTTTCCACCTTATAATCACTTACAAATAATAATAGTTTTATTTCTTTTTTTCTGATTATGTGAATTTTAATTTATCCCTTTCTAATTAAATTGAATAGAATCTACAGTAGAATATTGAGTACAAATAATAATAGTGAGATTCTTTTTCATTCTTGATCTTTGGGGAAAAATTTCCAGTATTTTACTATTTTATATTTTTTATTATTTATTTCTAGTTTGCTAAGAGCTTTTATTTTTAATTAGCAATGTGTTGATTTTCATCAAATGGTTTTTCTGCATCTCCTAAGATTATTATGTCATTTTTTTTGCTACTGGAGTGAATTATATTGTTGTAAATTAATTGATATAAACTGATTTCTAAATAGAATGGACCTTGCATTACAGTTGAACTCGGTTGTAATGCATTATCTTTTTCTTAATTTCTGAATTTGGTTTACTAATATTATGTTTGAATTTTCTTTGCATCTATGTTCATGAGATATATTGGCCTATTTCCTATTACCTATTACATTATATTGTCTTTTATGAGGTTGTGTGGATTTTAAAAAATGAGTTGGTGGAAGTTTCCTCTTTATTTTATGGAAAAATTTGTATAATACTGTGCTATTTTCTTCTTAAATATTTAAAATAATTTGTTGATAGAAACTCTGGGCTAGGGGTTCTATGTTGGGAAAGATTTTAATTACATATGAACTTGTTTGATTGACACAGTGCTATTTGTCTTCTTGTGTATATATTTGGTAAGTTGTATTTTCAAAAAATTATTTGATCTAAATTTTGAAAGTTATTTGCATAAGGATATTTATAATCTATTTACTAACTTTTAATGCTTATAGTTTCTGTAATGATGTCCATTTTTAATTTCTAATATTGCTCATTTATTTTTCTAAATATCAGTCTCTAGTAGTTTATCAGTTGTACTAATCTTTTAAAAGAAGCAAATTTTGACTTAACTGATTTGCTCTATTATCCTTTTTTATTTCATTAATTTCTGCTTTTATATTTCACTTCCTTTGTAATTTAGTTTCCCCGTTTAAAAAAAAAGTCTTGAGATAGATCTAAAATTATCCATTTCACACTTTCCTGTCTTCTAATATATGCAGTTAAGACTATCACATTTTCTCTAAGGTTTTCTTAGCTTTGGCATGTAAGTTATATTTAAAACTATTTTCTGTTGTAATTCAGTTCAATATAGTTTTTCCACTGTGATTTCTTCTTTAATTGATGAATTAAGAGCATATTGCTTAATTTCCAAAGAATTTGGGATTTTCTAGTTATCATTTTGTTATTGTATTAAAATTTCCTATAATGTTTATGGATTTATCCATTTATACTTTTGGTTTTGTCTGTTTTTATTTTGCATGGTTTTAGGCTATGTTTTTAGGTGCACACAAATTTAGAAATGTTATATTTTTCCTGATGAATTAACACTTTATTATTAGAAAAATGTTCCCTCTTGCCCACTATATCTGCTAATTTATGATGAGACTTCTTGCTGTAAATCATTTGTCTATCAGTAAAATGGTCAGTTTTCTTTTTGTTAATGTTTGTGTAACATCTGTTCCCGTTCTTTTATTTTCTGCCTCACAGGCATTTTTCCTAGGCAGCATATATTTAGTTTTTTCCCCCACAGTCTGCTAAGCTTACTTTTTGTTTAAAAAGGGATTATTTAGTCTATGAGTTATAGAATTACTTCTATGTTTGAGGTAGAAACTGTTGTCTTACTCTTTGTTTTCTGTTTGTCTTTCCTTTGTTTCTTTTTTCCTTTCATTTTCTTTTGTATTAGTTTTTAATTCTTTGTTTTTGTTCTTTTATTAGTCCTTTTAATTCCTTTTATTAGTCTATTTATTAGAGATTGAAATATGCATCCTTGACTCTTTAGTGTACTATAAATGAGAAATTTTAAAAAATTGACTCATGTATTTTATTAAAACTTTATTATTTTGCTATTACATTTAAGCCTTTTGTCATCTGGAACCTACTTTTCTGTAAAGGTATTTGATAAGATGTATTTTTATGTTTCCAGTGCTGAGTCACATGTTTAACAACTATTGAATATTCTGAACTTATCAAATAACTTTCATCATCCTATGTTAAATTAGAATTTTAAAATAATTTCTTGTGAAATGCAAAGTTCTTAGAAAGCTTTAATTCCATATATTCATCTCACCTTTTCTGTGTTATTATTTCTCATATATTTTAATTCTACATATTTTTAAAATCTGTCAGACATTATTATTTTTGTGCTGTGTAATCATTCTTATTTTTCCATGAATGTACTTTTTTGTCATTTTCTTCATTCCTTCTTGCACTCTATATTTCTATCTATGATCATTCATATAAACACTTGAATCTGTGGCTCCATGTTTTCTTTCTGTTTTGGGAAATTCTCAACCATTATCTTTTCAAATACTGTTTCTATCAAACCCTCTCTCTTTATACCTCTGAAACTCTAATTACACATATTTTTTGTATCATGTCTCATATGCTTCTTTTCTCTGTTTTCCTTCTGTTTCTCTCCATGATTTAGTACAGACATTTTCTACTGATGTATCTTCCTGTTCCCATCTTCTGTTATATCTAATCCATGTCTAATCTTTGTTTTACTTATTGAGTCTGTCTACTGTTTCTTAAAATTAATGTATTTTTCAGTTTTAGGATTTCTATTTAATTCTCTTTTAAGGAATCCAGCTACTTAGTAATATTATTTATTTGGTAGCCTATTTCTCAAACATGTTAATGTACAGATATTTAAAATCTTAATTACCTTACTATCTGAATCACCTGTGGGCTTAATTGTCTTTTGTTAAAAAAAAAAACACCTTGGATTGTGGATGTTGTTTTGTATACTGGTATACATAGTAGTTTTGGACTGGATGTTACCTATTATAAAGAAAAATTGTAGAAGCGTTAAATGATAGTACTTTCTCAGGAAAATCCAGTCTTCAGGTGGGCAGTTTGATCTAGTCAGAGACTGAGATGATCTGAGGTAGATATCAGTGTTTGTAAGGACCTCTCTGATTTCTAGTTTGACCTCACTACTAGGGCTTGGTTTTCAACAACCTCAAGTGAATTCCTGGAATATCGTCTAAGTCTTCTTCTCCTTGTGAGGTCTGACTTAGCTTTTTAGCCACTTAGCTGATGCTTTCTGCTTGGAATCTTAACCTGTAGAGCTTAGACACTGGAAAATGCCTCAAGAAGAAAACTGGTGCAGAGTGTTGGGCTCACTTACCTAAGGGTCACTTTATTCCCAAATTGTAGCCCCTCAAATCCTAGCTGCCTTAGTAACCCTGACCTTCAGATTTTTTTTCTTTCTAGTCTCATGAAAATGCTAAAAGTCTTTTTCTGAGGGGTTGCCCTCTTGGCAATTAGAGTGGGATCAAATTGCCTTGACTTAAAATCTTGGATTGAGATGTTTCAAGGCTGGACTTTTCACTTCCTAAAGTGAAAAGTGAAAGTGAAAGTCACTCAGTTGTGTCCGACTATTTGCAACCCCATGGACCATACAGTCCAGGGAATTATCCAGGCCAGATTACTGGAGTGGGTAGCCTATCCCTTCTCCAGGGGATCTTCCCAACTCAGGGACTGAACTCAAGTCTCCCACATTGCAGGTGGATTCTTTACCAGCTGAGCCACAAGGGAAGCCCCAAGTCTTGTCTCTTTCCACTGTACTCATATTCCCACAGTAGTCCTTCAGGGCTCCAAAATGAAAGGTTTGTATCTTTTCCAAAGCCCTTCATCTTCTTTGGGCTTTATTCTCAGTCTGTATCTCCTTAACACTGATGGCTGTAGATAGCTCTGTTTAGCTTCTCAGTCTCTTAGCAGCTCTTTCTGCTTGGATTCTCCACCTCTTTGCCTGAACAGTTGGCAAATATATGAATACTCTGAGAAGAATAGCATCTCAGACTATCACCCACACACATTTCTGAGCACTTCTCTTCTGTGTCTTGATCCTTCAAGTCCTGGCTACCTTGGCAAGGCTGAAATCAAACTGCTTGTATCCCAGTGCTGTGAAAATGTGGAAAGCTCTGTGTGCTGCTTTCTTTTCAGCTTCTTGCTTAAACCTCTTAACAAACTGGCAGGTACCTTAAGAGGAGAAGAGAGAGAGAAGAGCTCACCTCAAAGTTTTTGTCTTTTCTCTGAGATCTTGGCTGCATAAGTCCAGATGTGTTGGTTGCTCATTGGTGGCTTCAGATATCTTCATTAAAAATTCTTTTCAATTCAGTTTTAAGAATTGTTTTTGGTGTGAGGTTTGGATTGATGCAAGCTACTCCTTTTAGCTGGAAACAGAAGTCTAAAAAGCTAGGTTTTCTTCTCAAAGACAAAGGCTTTCTAGATTTTATAAAGTTCCTCTTTACGTATTAGCAGCCAAATTTGAGCAATTGATGTATAATAGAGTTTTACTATAGCACATAACAGAATGTGATGAAAGAGATGTTCTCACCAGATAGGGGGAGGATGTAGAAAGCTTGCCACTGTGGGAGGAAGGGAAATTTTTCAGAGGAGCAAAGGCATGATGAAAATGTAGTCTGGATTCCTCAGGGTCTGTGTTCTCACCAACTTAAACTTTGGCTTAAGAATTCATGAAAATAAGAATAGAGGGATATTAGAATGTTAAATAAAAAAAGAAAACCCACAAAGCGTACATGAACTATGAACCATATTCAAAACCATGTATTTTCTGGTACAACTACCCACATCCTATATTCATACAGATAAGAAAAGGAAAGATGAACAGGAAAGTGGGCTGAGGAGATTCGGAAGGGACAGTTAGGGGATTTTGATTGTATTGATTATATTCCATTTCTTAAATTGGGTGGTGAATTTTTGAGTGCTCATTATCCTGTTCTCTAGCTTACCTATCTATTATGTAGGTTATTTTGCAAGTATCAAATGCATCAAAATAAAAAATGCAAAAGGGAAAAGAAAGAATACTAGGCAGGAGCAGCTAGGCATTAGTAGTGACCAGTGGCCAGTTACCCCCAGCAGATTTCACTGAATTCCAGTGGACAATCAAAAACCCATGTGGATCTAAGGCTCCCATCCCTCACTGCAATGAGGCCACAGAAGCACCTTGTAGACTCAGATGCCATCTTGAAGAGGAACAAGGAGGAGAAGGAAATTTTCTGAATCATCCAAATTGAGTAGCATATACTTTTACCTTCCTCAACAAGTTGTGTGCATTTCAGAGGACTTTGTAAGAGGGAGAAAAAGTCGGAAATAGTGAAAGTTAAATACAGCTTCAAAAGGATTTATCAAGTAAATGTTATGGATTGTTGTGATTTAATTTATGGGATTAGTTTGACTTTCAATTACCAGGCATCACATTGAATCACTTTATATTTTGAACTCTGTAACTAGGACTTCTAACACTCGATCTTTCATTTGGAGAGGGATTATCAATAATTAGACACTGTGGCCTTATTGATCAGCTAATCAATACCCACATTAATCACCAGTGGTCTAAAAACAATTCACTCTTTGCATTAAAAGGAATCAGTGTGATCAAATTAGCATCTTTTGCTACAAGCTGAGCAAAGCTGTAGCTTTCCTAAAGGAAGGCAATGGCCAAGGGAGGAGGTACCTCCTGGAGTCAGATCTAGGTCTACTGCTGCTAAATGAAAATAATCTAATGATACTGAAGTTCTGATTATTTGCTTTTGCTTTTTGTTTTTCTTTTTTTGTGGTCCGATATTTATACCATTTAATAAAGTGTTATAAGCTATAAAAAGTGGGACAAAATGAATATGCTCTACATTGTACATAAATGTCCTTCATCCTTGCAATCTGACAAGAAGCTATCGTATGTTGCAAAGAAAATTCAGGCATTTCAGTAATTCTAGAAAAATAACAAGTGTGTAGGCTTAATAAATGTGAAAGTGATTTGTTATCTATTAAGATTTGAGTATTTTTATTACCCGAGGTACACATGTCACTCCAAACAGAGACTGGAAGAAACTCTTTTTTCCTCAGAGAGATGGTTCATCTGATTTCAAGTTACAGACACCTTGTAGGTAGGAGGACAGAGCTCATCCTGGACTACTTACAGCTTCAACTACACAGTCTCCCAGGCTGTCACTCAAACCAGTGGCTGTCTAACAAGGTCACAGATTCACCCAATGGCTTTTAATAACTTGGCATTACTTTTATATGAATAATTTATAATCTCAAAAGTATGAGACTATTACTTATGGTTAGTAGCTGTGAAATAATGAGACACAGAGTTTTAAGGCTGTTTTTATTACCAAGTGGTATCCATACAGTTGTAGGGAGTTAAAGAGAAGTGAAAGTGGATTTTTTTTTTAAGATCATATCAGAGGCAGAAATGATATATCACAGATGAGAATAATACTGACTATCTCTTCAAATTTATCTATTACAAAAACCACACCATTTCTTTGAAATGGGAGCTTGCAGAAGCATTCTGGCAGCTTCTTGAAGTCAGTCATTTTCACTCTCTGAGGAAATAGAAAATGGACTTGTTTGGTCTTTGAGAACTGAGACTGTGTTATATTTAATAACACAATTAAATATCAAATTTAAAATTTTCATTTTGGGTTTTAAAGAATAAAAACTGTTTGTCAATGTGAAAACTTGAAAGAAGTTGATGTGAGATGATAAAAACAATTGCCTGTAATCCCATCAAATAATTTTCATAAAAGCAGAATATAATGTATAGATTTTTTCCTGTTAATTTTGCTCACTTCTAATATTTCATAATAGCTTGTGAAAATATTATTTTTTAGTGATTAAAACATTCTTCTGTATGGATATTACAAAACTGATTTATTTCTCTATTATTTAATAATTTTGGTTGTCCTAATTTTTATTGCTATGAATAATTCTATGATGAGAATTCTTTTCTACAAATTTATTGAGGTATAGTTGTTTTAAAATGCTGTGTTCATATCTGCTGTATAGCAAAGTGACTCAGTTATACATATATATACACATATATATTCTTTTTATAGTCTTTTCCATTCTGATTTATCACAGGGTATTGAATATAGTTCCTTATGCTATACAGCAGGACCTTGTTGTTTATTTGTCTTATATATTCTGGTTTGCATCTGCTCTACCAAGCTCCCATTCTTTCCCCCCTTCCCTCGGCAACCACAAAGTCTGTTCTCTATGTCGGTGAGTCTGTTTCTGTTTCACAGATACATTCATTGTGTCATATATTAGGTTCCACATACAAGTGATATCATATGGTATTTGTCGTTCTCTTAGTCACTTACTTCACTTATATGATTATCTTCAAGTCCATTCATGTTGCTTCCAATGGCATTATTCCATTCTTTTTGATGGCTGGGTAATATTCCATTGCATATATATACCACATCTTCTTTATCTATTCATCTGTCAATGGGCATTTAGGTTGTTTCCATTCTTAGCTGTTGTAAATAGTGCTGCTGTGAACATAGGAGTCTGTATAAAGATACATAGACATATATAGCATGTATCTTTTCTAATTATAGTTTTGTCTGACTAAATGCCTAGAAGTGAGATTGCCAGATTATATGGCAATTCTATTTTTATATTTTATATATCCTCTATATTTTTTGCAGAACTTCCATACTGTTTTCCATAATGGCTGCACCAATTTGCATTCCTACCAACAGTGTAACAGGGTTACCTTTTCTCCACACCTTCTCCAACACTTATCATTTGTAGACTTTTTTTTTCCAGATTTTTTTTTGTCTGTTTTCTGTCAAACTTCAACAAGAATCAGCCATAGGTATACATATATCCCTTCCCTTTTGAAACTCCCTCCTGTCTTCCTCCCAACTCCACCCTCTAGGTTGATACAGAGCCCCTGTTTGAGTTTCTTGAGATATACAGCAAATTCCCATTGGCTATCTATTTTACATATGTTGGGCTCCAAAATCACTGCAGATGGTGACTGTAGCCATGAAATTAAAAGATGCTTACTCCTTAGAAGAAAAGTTATGACCAACCTAGATAGCATATTTAAAAGCAGAGACATTACTTTGCCCACAAAGGTCTGTCTAGTCAAGGCTATGATTTTTCCAGTGGTCATGTANTTCCCAGCACCATTTATTGAAGAGGTTGTCTTTGCCCCATTGTATATTCTTGCCTCCTTTGTCAAAAATCAGGTACCCATGGGTACATAGGTTTGTTTCCGGGCTTTCTATCTAGTTCCAAGTATCTATATGTTTGTCTTTGTGCCAGTACCATATGCCAGTACTGTCTTCATGACTGTAGCTTCGTAGTATAACCTGAATTCAGGAAAGTTGACTCCTTCAACTCCATTTTTCTTTCTCAAGACTGCTTTGGCTATTTGGAGTCTTTTGTGTTTCCATATGAACTGTGAAATTTTTTGTCCTAGTTCTGTGAAAAATGCCATTGGTAATTTGATAGTGNCAGTACTGTCTTCATGACTGTAGCTTCGTAGTATAACCTGAATTCAGGAAAGTTGACTCCTTCAACTCCATTTTTCTTTCTCAAGACTGCTTTGGCTATTTGGAGTCTTTTGTGTTTCCATATGAACTGTGAAATTTTTTGTCCTAGTTCTGTGAAAAATGCCATTGGTAATTTGATAGTGATTGCATTAAATCTGTAGACTGCATTTGGTAGTATAGTCATTTTCACAATATTGATTCTTCCTACCCAGGAACATGGAATATCTCTCCATCTGTTTATGTCATCTTTGATTTTTTTCATAAGTATTTTATAATTTTCTGTATACAGTTCTTTTATCTCCTTAGGTAAGTTTATTCCTAGAAATTTAATTCTTTTTGTTGCAATAGTGAATGGGATTGATTCCTTAATTGTTCTTTCTGATTTTCATTGTTATTATATAGAAATGAAAATAATTTCTGTGTATTGATTTTTTATCCTGAAATTTTGCTAAATTCACTGATTAGCTCTAATTTTCTGACGGTATCTTTAGAGTTTTCTATGTACAGTATCATGTCATCTGCAAACAGTGAGAGCTTTACTTCTTTTTTTCTGATTTGGATTCCTTTTATTTCTTTTTCTCTGATTGCTATAGGTAGGACTTTCAGAACTGTGTTGAATAAAAGCAGTGAAAGTGGATACCCTTGTCTTGTTCCTGATCCTAGGGGGAATGCTTTCAGGTTTTCACCAATGAGAGTAATGTTTGCTGTAGGCTTATGATATATGGTATTTACTATGTTGAGGTACTTTTCTTCTATGTCCATTTTTTGAAGAGTTTTAATCATAAATAGGTGCTGAATTTTGTCAAAGGCTTTTTCTGCATCTATTGAGATTATCATATGGGTTTTATCTTTCAATTTGTTAATATGGTGTGTCACACTGATTGATTTCTGTATATTGAGGAATCCTTGCATCCCTGGAATAAACCCAATTTGATCATGCTGTATGGGCTTTTCAATGTGTTGCTGAGTTCTGTTTGCTAAAATTTTGCTGAGTATTTTTGCATCTATGTTCATCAGTGATATTGGCCTGTACTTTTCTTTTCTTGTGTTGTCTTTGATTTTGATATCAGGGTGATGGTGGCCTTGTAGAATAAATTTGGAAGTGTTCCTTACTCTGCAATTTTTGGAAAGAATTTTAGAAAAGATAGGCATTAGCTCTTCTCTAAATGCATGATAGAATTCTCCTGTGAAGCCATCTGGTCCTGGGCTTTTGTTTTTGGGGAGGTTTTGATCACAGCTTCAATCTCAGTGCTTCAAATTGGGTTGTTCATAATTTCTATTTCTTTCTGATTCAATCTTGGAAAATTAAACTTTTCTAAGAATCTGTCCAGGTTATCTATATTATTGCCATATAGTTGTTCATAATAGTCTCTTATAATCCTTTGTATTTTTGCATTGTCTGTTGTAACCTCTCCTTTTTCATTTCTAATTTTGTTGATTTGATTCTTTTCTCTTTTTCTTGATGAGTCTGGCTAAGGGCTTGTCAATTTTATTTATCTTCTCAAAGAACGAGCTTTCAGTTTTATTAATCTTTGCTATTCTTTCTTCCATTTCTTTTTCATTTATTTCTGCTTAGATCTTTATGATTTCTTTCCTTCTTCTATAGGCCTCCCTGATAGCTCAGTTGATAAAGAATCTGCCTGCAATGTAGGAGACCCTAGTTTGATCCCTGGGTTGGGAAGATCCCCTGGAGAAGGGAAAGGCCACCCACTCCAGTATTCTGGCCTGGAGAATTCCATGGACTGTATAGTCTATGGGGTTGCAAAAAGTTGGACATGACTGAGAGACTTGCACTTTCACTTTCCTTCTACCAACTTCGGAGTTTTTTTCTTCTTCTTTTTCCAGTTGTTTTAGGTATAAAATTAGGTTGTCTATTCGATGTTTTTCTTGTTTCTTGAGGTAAGATTGTATTGCTATAAACTTCCCTCTTAGAACTGCTTTTGCTGCATCCCATAGGTTTGAGTTGTTGTGTTTTCATTGTCATTTGTTTCTAGAAATTTTTTTCTTTTGATTTCTTCAGTAACCTGCTGGTTTTTTAGAAACATGTTGTTTAACCTCCATGTGTTTGTGTTTCTTTTTTAAAAAACTTAATTTATTTATTTTAATTGGAGGCTAATTACTTTACAGTATTGTAGTGGTTTGTGCCATACATTGACATGAATTAGTCATAGGTGTACATGTGTTCCCCATCCTGAACCCCCTCCCACCTTCCTCCCCATCCCATCCCTCAGGGTCATCCCAGTGCTCCAGCCCTGAACATCCTGTCTCATGCATCAAACTTGGACTAGTGATCTATTTCACATGTGATAATATACATATTTCAATGCTATTCTCTCAAATCATCCCACCCTTGCCTTCTCCCACACAGTCCAAAAGTCTGTTCTTTACATTTGTGTCTGTTTTCCTGTCTCACATATATGGTCATCATTACCATCTTTCTAAATTCCATATAGATGCATTAATATACTGTATTTATGTTTTTCTTTCTGACTTACTTCACTCTGTATAATAGGCTCCAGTTTCATCCACCTCATTAGAACTGATTCAAATGCATTATTTTTAATAACTCAGTAATATTGCATTGCACATGTGTACCACAGCTTGCTTATCCATTTGCCTGCTGATGGACGTCTAGGTTGCTTCCATGTCCTGGCTATTGTAAACAGTGCTGTGATGAACACTGGGGTACATGTGTCTCTTTCAATTCTGGTTTCCTTGGCGTGTATGCCCAGCAGTGGGATTGCTGGGTCATGTGGCAATTCTATTTCCAGTTTTTAAAGAAGTCTCCACGTTGTTCTCCATAGTGGTTGTACTAGTTTGCATTTACACTAACAGTGTAAGAGGGTTCCCTTTTCTCCACACCCTCTCTGGCATTTATTGTTTGCAGACTTTTTGATAGCAGCCTTTCTGACTGGCTGAGATGGTACCTCATTGTGGTTTTGATTTGCATTTCTCTGATAATGAGTGATGTTGAGCATCTTTTCATGTGCTTGTTAGCCATCTTCATGTCTCCTTTGGAGAAATGTCTGTTTAGTTCTTTGGCCCATTTCTTGATTGGGTATGTATTTTTATGGAATTGAGCTGTAGGAGCTGCTTGTATATTTTTGAGATTAATTCTTTGTTAGTTTGTTCATTTGCTATTATTTTCTCCCATTCTCAAGGCTATCTTTTCACCTTGCCTTTAGTTTTCTTCATTGTGCAAAAGATTTTAAGTTTAATTAGATTCCATCTGTTTATTTTTGCTTTTATTTCCATTATTATGGGAGGTGGGTCATAAAGGATCCTGCTGTGATTTATGTCAGAGAGTGTTTTGCCTATGTTCTTCTCTAGGAGTTTTATAGTTTCTGTTCTTACATTTAGATTTTTAATCCATTTTTAGTTTAGTTTTGTGTATGGTGTCAGAAAGTGTTCTAGTTTCATTTTTTTACAAGTAGCTGAGAAGTTTTTCCAGCACCACTTGTTAAAGAGGTTGTCTTTTTTCCATTGTATATTCTTGCCTCCTTTGTCAAAAAGAAGTTGTCCATAGGTGCATGGATTTATCTCTGGGCTTTCTGTTTTGTTCTATTGATCTATGTTTCTGTCTTTGTGCCAGTACCATACTGCCTTGATGACTGTGGCTTTGTAGTATAGTCTGAAGTCAGGCAGGTTTATTCCTCCAGTTCTATTCTTCTTTCTCAAGATTGCTTTGGCTATTCAAGATTTTCTGTATTTCCACACAAATTGGGGAATTATGTATTCTAGTTCTCTGAAAAATGCTGTTGGCAGCTAGGGATTGCATTGAATCTGTAGATTGCTTTGGGTAATGCACTCATTTTCACTATATTGTTTCTTTTGATCCATGAACATGGTATATTTTTCCATCTATTTGTGTCATTTTTGATTTGTTTCATCAGGTTTTATAGTTTTCTATATATAGGTCTTTTGTTTTTTTAGGTAGATTTATTCCTAAGTATTTTATTCTTTTCGTTGCAATGGTGAATGGAATTGTTTCCTTAATTTCTTTTTCTGTTTTCTCATTGTTAGTGTATAGGAATGCAAGGGATTTCTGTGTGTTAATTTTATATCCTGAAACTTTACTGTATTCATTGATTAGCTCTAGTAATTTTCTGGTGGTGTCTTTAGGGTTTTCTATGTAAAGGATCATGTCATCGCAAACATTGAGAGTTTTATTTCTTCTTTTCCAATCTGGATTCCTTTTTATTCCTTTTTCTTCTCTGATTGCTGGCTAGAACTTCCAATACTATGTTTAATAGTAGTGGTGAGAGTGGGTACCTTTGTCTTGTTCCTGACTGTAAGGGAAATGCTTTCAATTTTTCACCATTGAGGATAATGTTTGCTGTGGGTTTATCATATATGGCTTTTATTATGTTGAGGTATGTTCCTTCTATGCCTGCTTTCTGGAGAGGTTTTATCATAAATGGATGTTGAATTTTGTCAAAGACTTTCTCAGCATCTATTGAAATAATCATATGGTGTTTATCTTTCAATTTGTTAACGTGGTGTATCACATTGATTGATTTGCAAATATTGAAGAATCCTTGCACCCCTGGGATAAAGCCCACTTGGTCATAACCTATGATCTTTTTAATATGTTGTTGGATTCTGTTTGCTAGAATTTTGTTGAAGATTTTTGCATCTATGTTCATCAGTGATATTGGCCTGTAGTTTTCTTTTTTTGTGACATCTTTGTCAGGTTTTGGTGTTAGGGTGATGGTGGCCTCATAGAGTGAGTTTGAAAGTTTACTTTAATCTGCAATTTTCTGGAAGAGTTTGAGTAGGATAGGTGTTAGCTCTTCTCTAAATTTCTGGTAAAATTCACCTGTGAAGCCATCTGGTCCTGGGCTTTTGTTTGTTGGAAGATTTCTGATTACAGTTTTGATTTCCATGTTTGTGATGGGTCTGTTAAGATTTTCTATTTCTTCCTGTTTTCGTTTTGGAAGGTTATATTTTTCTAAGAATTTGTGCATTTCTTCCAAGTTGTCCATTTTATTGGCATATAGTAGCTGATAGTAGTGTCTTATGATCCTTTGTATTTCTGTGTTGTCTATTGTGATTTGTCCATTTTCATTTCTAATTCTGTTGATTTGATTCTTCTTCCTTTTTTTCTTGATGAGTCTGGCTAATGGTTTGTTTTTTGTTGAATTTTGCTATAGTCTCTTTTGTTTCTCTTTCATTTATTTCTGCCCTAATTTTTATGATTTTTTTCCTTCTAATAACCTTGGGGTTCTTCATTTCTTCTTTTTTCTAGTTGCTTTAAGGGTAAAGTTAGGTTACTTCTTTGATTTTTCTCTTGTTTCTTGAGGTATGCCTGTATTTCTATGAACTTTCCCCTTAGTACTGCTTTTACAGTGTCCCACAGGTTTTTGGTTGTCATGTTTTCATTGTCATTCATTTCTATGCATATTTTGATTTCTTCTGTGATTTGTTGGCTATTCAGAAATGTGTTGTTTAGCCTCCATGTTTGTATTTTTAATAGTTTCTTTTTTTCCCTGTAGTTGACATCTAATCTTACTGCATTGTGATTAGCAAAGATGATTGAAATAATTTCAAGTTTTTTGAATTTACCAAGGCTAGATTTATGGGCCAGGATGTGATCTATCCTGGAGACTGTTCCGAGTGCACTTGAGAAATAGGTGAAATTCATTATTTTATGGTGAATGTCTTATAGATATCATTTAGGTCTAACTATGGACTAACTAATGGACTCTCTGGGTCCATTGCATCATTTAAAGTTTGTGTTTCCTTGCTAATTTTCTGTTTAGTTGATCTATCCATAGGTGTGAGTCAGGTATTAAAGTGTCCCACTATTATTGTGTAACTGTTAATTTCCCCTTTCATACTTGCTAGTATTTGCCTTACATGTTGCGGAGCTCCTATGTTAGGTGCATATATATTTATAATTGTTATATCTTCTTCTTGGATCGATCCTTTGATCATTATATAGTGTCCTTCTTTGTCTCTTTTCATGGCCTTTATTTCAAAGTCTATTTTATCTTATATGAGTATTGCTATTCCTGCTTTCTTTTGGTCTCCATTTGGATGAACTGTCTCTTTCCAGCTATTCACTTTCATTCTGTATGTGTGCCTTGTTTTGAGGTGGTCTCTTGTAGACAGCATATATAGGAGTCCTGTTTTTGTATCCATTCAGCCAGTCTTTGTATTTTGGTTGGGGCATTCAACCCATCTACATTTAAGATAATTATTGATAAGTATGATCTCATTGCTATTTACTTTGTTGTTTTGGGTTCAAGTTTATAAACCTTTCCTGTGTTTCCTGTCTAGAGAAGTTCCTTTGGCATTTGTTGAAGAGCTGGTGTGGTGGTGCCAAATTCTCTCAGCTTTTGCTTGTCTGTATAGCTTTTGATTTCTCCTTCATATTTGAATGAGATCCTTGCTGGGTATAGTNATGGTGTTAGAGATGACTCTTGAGCATCCCTTGGACTGCAAGGAGATCCAACCAGTCTATCCTAAAGGAGATCAGTCCTGGGTGTTCATTAAAACATTGATGCTGAACCTGAAACTCCAATATTTTGGCCACCTGATGTGAAGAGCTGACTCACTGGAAAAGACTCTGATGCTGGGAGGGATTGGGAGCAGTAGTAGAAGGGGATGACAGAGGATGAGATGGTTGGATGGCATCACCGACTCGATGCACATGTGTTTGAGTGTACTCCGGGAGTTGGTGATGGACAGGGAGGCCTGGTGTGCTGTCATCCATAGTGTCGCAAAGAGTTGGACCCGACTGAGCAGTGAACTGAACTGAATAATTAGGGATGATGAGCATATTTTTATGTGCCTTTTGGCCATCTGTATGTCTTCTTTGGAGAAATGTCTGTTTCAGTCTTTTGATCTTTTTTGGTTTGCAGTTATGATAAAAATTCTTGAACATAAATTTTTATTTATATTTCTTATTATTTTCTCACAGGAGTCCCAGGGATAGAGTTACAGGGTCAAAGAGTAAGAAAATTTTAAACCTATTGATACATGTCACCAAATACTTTTTTTTCAAAAGCTTGTAACAGTTTACAAGCATACCAAGAGTGGGAATGAGTATTAACTTAGGCAAATTTTGCCAAGTTCATAGGTTAAAAAAGGTGTATCATTGTTTTAATTTGCAATTTGTGATTACTAGTAACTGAACAATTTTGATATATTTATTAGTCATTTATACTTGAGAAATGTATACAAGTATACTGAGAAATGTCTGTTATTGTCCTTTGTTTTACTTGTGTGTGTGTGCAGTTAACATTTTTCTTATTGATTTATAGGAGCTCTTTATATAGTAAAAATACATTGGCTCAATTTCACATTTTTATTTTTTTTAATTTTATATTTATTTGTTGGTTGTGCCAAGTCTTAGTTGTGGCTTGCAAACTCTTACTTGTAGCATGTGGGATCTAGCTCCCTGTCCAGGAATTGAACCCATGCCCCCGTGCATTTGGAGCATGAATTCTTAGCCACTGGACTACCAGGGAAGTCCCCAATTTCACATTTTTAATCTGTCTATATATCTTATAATTGAAGAGAACCTTATAGGTCTGTAAATGCCTCAGTAGAGAAAAATGGGTGGATGCTAAATCTCAAGTGATGATAGTGTCATTTGTAAAATTTTATAATTAATTATCTGTTTGTAGTCAACATCTTCAGTTATTTAATCATTGGATATTTATTAGATATTTACTGACACACATACATGTGGGTATATAAAACAGTATATATAAATAGTTTACATATATGTAACAAATATATATATTTAAGATCTGTCTATGTACATAGGGCTTCCCTGGTGGCTCAGTGGTAAAGAATCTGACTATAATGCCAGAGATGTGCGTTTGATCCATGGGTAAGAAAGATCCCATGCAGAAGGAAATGGCAACCCACTCCAGTATTCTTGCTTGGGAAATCCCATGGACAGAAGAGCTTGGCAGTCTACAGTCTGTGGGGTTGAAAAAGAGTTGGGCACACCTTAGTGAATAAACAACAACAACAATCTATACACATACTATAAGTTTTAGAAATAAAAATCATCTTCTCATAACTACAAATTTTCTCTTCAATAACTGGACACTAAATTCAACACATGCCTGTATGGAAAGAGAAGTTTAAGATGGCTTTTATTTCTCAAATAGTCACTCTGTGGGGAGACATGGAAATGGACACAATTAACTTTAATGCAAAGCAAGACTGATAAATGCAGTAAAACAATCATACACAGAATGAAACAGGCTTATATAAGAAGCAGAGATTAAATCTGACTGAGGGAGTCCCTTTGTAGACAGTAAGTTTTGAATTATCTCTTATATAATAGATAATTTTTAGCCTTACTTGATCTCTCTAAATAGCTTCCCTGGTGGCATATGGTAAAGAATCTGCCTACCCAGTTTCGATCCCTGGGTCAGGACGATCCTCTGGAGAAGGGAATGGCTTTAAGCCTTGTCAGATCCTCTCTGAACTGTTGATTTTTGACAAGAAGTTAGGACTTCTTGTCAAAAGTGGGGAATGATAGAGCAATGTGGAGTGGGGAACAGGGAGCAATAGAAGGAATAGGAAATTCCAGGTCAAAGGTCAGTATGATAAAAGAAAGATATTGGAATGTGGAGGGATGGCTTACGAAATGCAAGTATATTAGTACATGGAGTAAGGGGTAGAAGACTGGGCTGCAGATGAGTCAACTCGAGAGTCAGGTGAGGACCACATGGTAGACATCCCTGAATGTCAGACTGAAAAGCCAAAGCTAAGATTTTATGTTGTACACAATGGGGAGCCCTTGAGAGTTTCTGAGTAGATGAGTGTCATGATCTGTTTGTGGCAATTTCCTCGCTGCAGGAATGAAGAGTGAATAGGAGGAGAAGGGTGGAGTTGGGGAAACCTGTGGGGAGGTGAGAATGGTGAGTGATATAATTAGAGGAGGGGAAATAGGAGGGAGAGAGTATAACTCTGGGACAGTCTGGAGGCAGAATTGTTAAGATGTGGTGACTAATTGGATATGTAGAGGAGAAAGGGACAGAGAGGGAGAAAGATGAATCTCAGATAAACCTGAAGCAGTTCAGAGCCTGAGCAGTTCCAGCTGTTTTGCCTGCATCCCCATCCCAGGGACTGTCTTTTCCTTAGTGTGATTCAGGAGTGTACCTGGGTTATAAACATCACACAGAGGTCTATAATCAAAGGAAGAGCCCTTCCTCTGCACTTCTTACATGGGCATACAGCACATTTATCCAACACTGGAGATAGACTGGCTGGAGCTTCAGTCACAGTTACTTGCCCAAGACATACACTAAGCTGAGGGACACTGGACAGTTTCCTCAACCCCTCACAACCTCAGCATCCTTATCTGAACTCACTGCTTGTGTGGTTTTAGGAACTAAGTGCAATAGTGGATGGAGATGCTGAGTAGAGGGACTGCTGCTACTGCTGCTGCTGCTGCTAAGTTACTTCAGTCGTGTCTGACTCTGTGTGACCCCATAGACCGCAGCCCACCGGGCTCCACTGTCCCTGGGATTCCCCAGGCAAGAACACTGGAGTGGGTCGCCATCTCCTTCCCCAATGCATGAAAGTGAAAAGTGAAAGTAAAGTTGCTCAGTCGTGTCCAACTCCCAGTGACCCCATGGACTGCAGCCTGCCAGGCTCCTCTGTCCATGGGTCCTCCAGGCAAGAGTACTGGAGTGGGGTGCCATTGTCTTCTCCGGAGCAGAGGGACGAGCAGAGGGACTAGCAAATATTAAGTGCTCAATAAATGCTATATGTAAGTGATAGTGGTAAACATTTTGGGGTTAATTTGAGAAATAAGAATAAAAATAACCACTCTGTTAAGTTTAAGAACAGAGTATACAATAACTTGGAACTAAAATCACGGGGCTGAAAATTCATAAAATAAATGTGATTTAGAAACAAAGGATAAAAACCTAAGCTATGCTGTGTCCATAAAAAGAAAAAAAAATGTTTGAAAAAAAGTGAGTTATTATCTTGCCTGAGATAGCATCATAAGACTTCCCCTATTTCATTCTATCCCCATCTACTCACTTCAAAGTTTAATGAGATGATGCATTGTAGACATATCAGGCATTGTATTTAATGAGTATTATTCTCTCCATGATATTCATATTTCTCAGGATTAAATAATTAATTTAATCAAATTGTATTTGTGAGCAACCAGATATTTGTAAAGCTCTGAGCAGATACTCAGCAATCTCTGAATGTGGCATTTCTTCAGACAGCCAGAAGCACTGATCCAAATGAGATGCTCTCTCTTATAAGTGGAGTTTTGTCATACTAGAAGGAAGCTACACAATAACAGAAATGCAGAAGATATGGAAGTTTTCATGAAGGTACAAGCTGTAATGGGCACTTGTATATAATTTAAAGCGTTGCTCCTTTCTTATCAAAATCCAATTGCATAATCCATTTTTATTTTATTATTACTACTAAGTTTTCTCTGTTGACATCTGGCTCCTTTTGGAAGCCAGGAGGAAATCAAAACCAAATTTGTTTGCTCTCCCAGTAATTTATTTTACATTAAAAGCTGTCTTAGTTTCTTGACATATGAGAAATAATTCACTTTTAGCACCATATTATGGATTTGAGCATCAAAATAAGTAAGATAATGGTGGATTATAACACATGAATAAAACAAGAATTCATCAGTCCATACTGCTAATAATAAACAGAAAAACAAGGGAAAGAGAAAGCTCTCATAATAAAAATCAAACTAACAAGTGTAGACAGAATGAGGACTGATAAAGTTAAAAAAAACCACCATTTTGTAATCATCAGGAGTCATTAATAGATGCTAAAAGTTGTAGCTAAAATTTTGATGAGGAACAGGTTTGAAAGTTTCAAAGGACAGTTTCAAAGTATGTTGCTAAATTATTCATTAATTATATAAAGGAAATGGTAACATTACAGTGAAGAAGCTGGCAGATGCCACTTTTACCAAGTGATCAAAGTGAGTATTACCATTAATGGGACAAATCAACATCATGAGCCTCCTGATATGATCTCCTGGGAAGGACACAGTTTCACTTTTGTGGTATTCTTGCCAAAAATGTATAATCGGAATCTAATATATATCATGAGGATACAGCAGACAAATCCAAGGTCGGAGGCATGTTACAAAATAACCAGCCTTTTCTCTTAAAAAATGTCAAGACTAGGAAAGACAAAGAAAGGTTGAGCAACTGATTTGGATTAAATGAGACTAAAGAGATATGAGAACTAAATGTAAAGTGAGATCCTGGATTGGATCCTGAACCAAAGGGGGAAATTGCTACAAAAGACATTATTGGGACAATTGGTGAAACTGGAATAAGGCATGAAGATAATAGTATTGAATTAATATTCAGTTTCCTGATTTTGGTAAGGAAATGGAGCAGGACCCTATGACCCTTGCCCCTCATGTCCTCAGCCTGCCTTTTGCCTGTGGAGAAATTTTAGCCAAACAAAAAGTTTAATCAGAGAAGTGAGAAGCAACAAAGAAAAACAGTCAAAGGGGACCAAATAATAATAATAGTGTACTCATTAAGCGTAGTCAAGGACCAAGTTCCATCTCAAGGACTATAGATAATATTCTGAGGCATATCCTTTGAGCTGTCTTGTAGATACTGAAACCCTCATCAGGTGTAAGAAGTTATCCACATAATGACCAGATTATAGCCATGGCATAAACTGCCATGATTCCAAGACTTGGCCTCAAGGAAATGGGAACAAGCTAACCCTGTAACTGAAGATTAACTGTGCTTAAAACAATCAAGATAATGCTGGTCAGACCCCCAATGACAAACTTCCAGATGACTGTCAGAGCTGACTGTGCTGTTTTTGCATGTTGCCTCCCCCACTGCCTTCAGCCTATAAAAGCTCTTGCCCCCCTGATTGTCAGTGGGAGGGGGTCAGCCTTTAGACCGATGTCCTTCCCCACCTCTCTGGCCTCTTTATTGATTTTTTAGCAGGGAGATACCAGACCCCACTTTTGGTTACAGTAACTATACTGTGGTTATATTTAACATTCTTGTTCATGAGAAATGCACAATGAAATTTTAGGAAGTAAAGGGGAATTATGTTTACAACTTACTCCAAGATGGTTTAGAAGAAATAATATGTGTGTATATATGCACATGTATGTATGTGTGTGTGTATAAATACACACACACAGATGGTGGAACAGGGAAAAGGAAATGCAGATGCTCAGATAAAGAGCCCTTTTCTCAAAAGTAGAGTTCTTAAAGGAAAATGTTTAACATACAAGAATGTGAGGACAGATGGTAATTTGTTACATGGTGATTATTTTCTCTCTCACTCTTATTGGCTGAGCATACTTGTGTGAGAATGTAGGCACAGGTAGGTACTTGCCTTGACACTGATTTTGGACTGTCTTTTGACCAAATGATTCAGTTCAGTTCAGTTCAGTTGCTCAGTGGCATCCAACTCTTTGTGACCCCACGAATCGCAGCACGCCAGGCCTCCCTGTCCATCTGGGAGTTTGGGTGAACTCTGGGAGTTCATGTTCATTGAGTCGGTGATGCCATCCATCCATCTCATTCTCTGTCGCCCCCTTCTCCTCCTGCTTCCAATCCCTACCAGCATCAAGGTCTTTTCCAATGAGTCAATTCTTCGCATGAGGTGGCCAAAGTATTGGAGTCTCAGTTTCAGCATCAGTCCTTCCAATGAACACCCAGGACTGATCTCCTTTAGAATGGACTGGTTGGATCTCTTTGCAGCCCAAGAGACTCTCAAGAGTCTTCTCCAACACCACAGTTCAAAAGCATCAATTCTTTGGCGCTTAGCTTTCTTCACAGTCCAACTCTCACATCCATACATGACCACTGGTAAAACCATGGCCTTGACTAGATGGACCTTTGTGGGCAAAGTAGTGTCTCTGCTTTTGAATATGCTATCTAGGTTGGTCAAAACTTTCCTTCCAAGGAGTAAGCGTCTTTTAATTTCATGGCTGCAGTCACCATCTACAGTGATTTTGGAGCCCAGGAAAATAAAGTCTGACACTGTTCCCACTGTTTCCCCATCTATTTCCCATGAAGTGATGGGACCAGATGCCATGATCTTTGTTTTTCTGAATGTTGAGCTTTAAGCCAACTTTTCCACTCTCCTCTTTCACTTTCATCAAGAGACTTTTTAGTTCCTCTTCACTTTCTGCCATAAGGGTGGTGTCATCTACATATCTGAGGTTATTGACCAAATGNCTTTAGAATGGACTGGTTGGATCTCTTTGCAGCCCAAGAGACTCTCAAGAGTCTTCTCCAACACCACAGTTCAAAAGCATCAATTCTTTGGCGCTTAGCTTTCTTCACAGTCCAACTCTCACATCCATACATGACCACTGGTAAAACCATGGCCTTGACTAGATGGACCTTTGTGGGCAAAGTAGTGTCTCTGCTTTTGAATATGCTATCTAGGTTGGTCAAAACTTTCCTTCCAAGGAGTAAGCGTCTTTTAATTTCATGGCTGCAGTCACCATCTACAGTGATTTTGGAGCCCAGGAAAATAAAGTCTGACACTGTTCCCACTGTTTCCCCATCTATTTCCCATGAAGTGATGGGACCAGATGCCATGATCTTTGTTTTTCTGAATGTTGAGCTTTAAGCCAACTTTTCCACTCTCCTCTTTCACTTTCATCAAGAGACTTTTTAGTTCCTCTTCACTTTCTGCCATAAGGGTGGTGTCATCTACATATCTGAGGTTATTGACCAAATGATTAGATATCTATTTAAAAAGATAACACTCTCTCTTTTTCTGGAAAATCAGAATGCAATTTCTTTTCACATACTGATCTTAAATGCTTGACTTTTAACAAATATGACCTGTCTGCTTTTATAGTTTGTTGTTGAAAATATAAAACTGGACTTTCAAATTAGAAGTCTGTAATCTTTTTTTGGTTAGGAGGAATTGTCTTCAGTTTGCTTTATTATAAATTTCTATTGGTCATTCAACAGATAACTTCCAAGTAAAAGGGAACTGTTAATAAACATTTCACTTTTTTTTCCCTCACTCGATCTTTGACAATTACTTGCTTAATATAGTAGGATAACATTGGGTTGAAAGTTTTTCTTATCTGAACAGATCTCATAATTGGCAGTCTGAAATTTTTGTGTTCCCAGTATCAGACACATGAACTAGGAGAGGTTGTACTTCAAAAACTTAGAAGTGGGATGAGACGTTCTAATACACTTTAAGCCAAAAGCATCTCAGAGATTTCTTCTGTGGTGTCATCAAAAGAGCACAGTCTCTCGGGACAGAAGACTTTGGCTCCAATCCCAGCTTGGTTGCTTACTATTTTCTTGCACAAACCGCTTAGTCCTGCTAACCCTTAGTCATATGAGCTATCTCTAATCAACCTCTCAGGTGGGTGGTAAGCATTAAATGTGCAAATGTATCTATCCGAAAAGTGAGTAGCATAGATCTGACCTAGAGTAGGACTCAATGCATGTTTCATTTTTGATAACAGTTCTTTCAGAGCTGAATAAGACAAATTCCCTTCCTATCACACACGAGTTCAAGTTAAGTTCAGTTCACTCTAGATGGACATTTAATGGTGATACATTAATACCTTTAATGTTTGTCCAATTGGTGTGTCTTCAGGTTTGGACTCAATCTTGAAAGTTTCTGTATCAATATTTTTTTTTAACACTCCTTCTCAAAATGCAAGGATTCAGTTTAGATTTCAGAGCCTCCAGAGCCACCAGGCAAGGTGCTTTGGTCTTAGGATGAAACTGGTTGTATTTTCTACCACTTAAAGTCTAAACTTTGCGGAACTGAAGCCAGAGAGAGAAAATTCTTTGAGGTTGCTATTAAATGCATTGGGTAGCATTGGTAAGTCAGTCAGCTCAGTCGCTCAGTCGTGTCTGACTCTTTGCGACCCCATGAATCACAGCACACCAGGCCTCCCTGTCCATCACCAACTCCCAGAGTTCACTAATACTCATGTCCATCGAGTTGGTGATGCCGTCCAGCCATCTCATCCTCTGTCGTCCCCTTCTCCTCCTGCCCCNCATCTAATACCTGGCAGATAATCGATGATCAATAAATGTTTGTTGAATTAATAGAAGATAATGCCTTGTTGCATTATGAACATGCAGGTCTGTTCTTCATGGGAAATTGTAAAACCTTGAAAGGTGAGGATTGCATCTTCTCATCTTTGTATCTTCCATGTCAACACAGCAGAGTAAATATTTAATAAACATTGGTTCAATGTTGCACACATATTGTGAGGCTAAGCAGTTGCTGTCTTTATAAAGAGAAAGAATCTTATTACTGAGAGATGGAAGACAGCGGGTCCGCTAAGCTGATGGCCACAGTGAGCCGAGCAAGAGCATACAGCCCTGGCCAGGATGCCAAAAGGGCTGCTGGCCTCTGAGCACAGAGCCCGTCCTCAGAGTAAGCTGATGTCGTTTGACCATTAGCTCTCAGGCTGTAAGAGAAAACTTTTGGAAGTCTTACCTGTTACTCTCTTTGGTTGCCCCCTTGCCTTTGATTTCATTTCTCTTGGCCCAAGTTGATCTGCTTCTGGACTCCTGCTTTCCCTTCATTCACTTTTTACCCTTCATTTGTCCCTCCCTTAAGTCTGGTTATACATCCTTTCATTTTCCTATGTAGCCATCTCCAAACTGACATCCCAATTTTGTGATTTTTTTGCCAGGTTTGGCTCACATTTAAAGCAGAGAAGGAATAGTGATGGTTGGGAGTGGAGAATGAGAAGGAACTGGAATTATCTATTTACCTTTCTGTTCTGTTTATAATTTCTGAACAAAACCACTCTCCAATAAGACCATCTGGGGAGGTTCAGGAACACAGGCTCAGGCCCCAGACTTCTTGGGTTTTTGTTCTGACTCTGCCTCTTATCAGTTCTGTGACCTTGAGTAAACTATTTAGCCTCTCTGACCTCAGTGTCCTTATTTGTAAAATGAAAATAACAACAGTGTGACTCATAATGTCATTGTGAAGATTGAATGGGTAAATATAGGTACATCGCCTAGAACAGTGCTGCTGCTGCTGCTAAGTCGCTTCAGTCGTATCTGACTCTGTGCGACCCCATAGACAGCAGCCCACCAGGCTCCGCTGTCCCTGGGATTCTTTAGGCAAGGACACTGGAGTGGGTTGCCATTTCCTTCTCTAATGCATGAAAGTGAAAAGTGAAGTCGCTCAGTCGTGTCCGACTCTTCGTGACCCCATGGACCACAGCCTACCAGCCTCCTCCATTCATGGGATTTTCCAGGCAAGAGTACTGGAGTGGGTTGCCTTTGCTGGCATACAGTAAATGCTCTGATTTCCAAAGCAATCTGTGTCCAAGGTTTTGTGAGCCTCTGTTATCATATCTGCATTCTTATTTGGACCAAACTATATATATGACTTAATTTTTACCCACTCATCCCTCAGCCATTCCAAGCACAGAGCTCTGGATCACTCATTTATTTAATCAGTATTTACCTAATGATTGCTAAGTGCCAGATATTGTTCTAGGCTCTTGGATACAGTGCAGTTTTGTCTTTGTTTTCATGGATTTTATACTGTACCTGGAGAAGAGGTTCAATAAAAAAAGAGCATCTCAGCACTTTAAAGAACCTCTCAGTGTATTTTATAGTGCCATGAGTGGGGGATTACTTTGTATGCTGTGAGTGTATGTGTGTGTGTGTGTGTATGTATGTGTGTAAAGTCATTTTAGAGAGGTTGGTTAAGGAGGATTTCTCTGAGTGGTGACATTTGAATGGAAACCTGAATGATTATAGAGCAAATCAGCCATGCAATGAGCTGGCTAAGGGTGTTTCAGGAAGAGCAAATAGTAACTATGAAACCCGCAAGGCTAGAATGAGCTTGACAGTTTCCAGAAAGAAGACATATGTGGTTGGGGCTACACTGGACTCTGATGGAGAAAGGTACAAGAAGTGATCGGACATGATTTCATAGTCCTCATGGGGCAGAGGAGATGCTGAAATTTTACTCTATATGTCATAGGAACTGTTGGAGGATTTTAAGTAAGGAGATGACATAATGATTTTATGTTTTCAAAATACCATGTGGTTGAATGACTAGTATACATACATATTGTCAGTATTTCTGGAAATAATAATTTAGTTAATTAATTACATGTTTCATGCAATGCATGGACCATCTATAAGCAAGACAGCCCCAAACAACAGTGACTTAAATGACTGAAATACAGTAGCTGATTTCTCTTGTGCATGGAAGTGTGGAATTAGGCAATTCCAGGGCTGATATGGGGATTTGGCTAGATGAAAAACTCAGAGTACAGTACCCTTTCAGCTCTCTGGTCTACTATCCCTAAGTGTAACCTTCAATCTTATGGTCCAAAAAGCAGCAAGAGCTCCAGCCGTTGCATCAGTCTTCTAGGCAGTACAAATGAAATTGGAAAGAACATATGCAAATTGTCTTGAGGTTGACATATGACACATCTGCTTATGTCTCGTCAGCCACAACTTAGTCCTATTTCCACAATAGTCTGTAAAGAAGGTCAAGCAAGGAGTGTAGTCTTTATTCTGAGCAACTATGTGAGCTAAAACCTATGAACCTACTGTAGAAGAGGGAAGACAGATATTGAGGGTCATTTAGCAATCTCTCTGCCATATAATTCTGTCATTAAACTAAATCCGAGTTCATTAAAGCTGGAAGTGACTTAGAGATTTGCTAGGTTAACCATTTCTGTGGTACCATTTATACAGTTGCTTTAACTCAGTTCCAGAATCTCCAGTACCCAGCGTCTCCTGGAGAGTCAATCACTAGCTTCACTGGGGGGGAGTGTGATGTCTCCTTGGGTCTTCTTAGCAGGAGCCAGTTATGAAGTTCCCCAGCCCCTTACTCCCTTGCACAATAAACAACATCAAGTGGAATTGTGTGGGATGAATGGATTTGAGTGTAATTTGAAAATGCCAACCTCAAAAGCCTAAGAAGCATCAATCTCAAAGGTCACCATTGAGAAATCTCATCTCTCAGTTCCCCAAAGGAGGCTCTTTGAGATACTGGTCAGCAAGTAGTAGGTTTGGATCAGGGATGGGCCTTTAACAGGTGGGGTCTTCCAGCTCCCAGAATCAGTTTTCATTTTCCTCTTTTCTTTCTTATTTTAAAAAATATTCATGCCCTGATGAGCAATGCATTCCCTAGAGCAGAATAGAGATGACCCCACGGAGCACTGGGCTCTGTTGATGGGAATTGCTTTTACCTTCTGGAAAGAGAATAGGCCACAAAGGATCAATCTTTTCTCTGTTGTATCTCTTTCAAGTTGAACTGCATTGGACAATGAGTGGATTAAAAAAAAAATTCTATGGCCTGGTGTGCCTCAGATGCATTTGCCAATTTTAACATCATTCTCCAAGTTATATAAAACTGGAGAATAAATGCCCAAGCCTTCTGTATGGTGAGCAGTTTACTTCCCAGGCAGGGATCACATTTGTAACAAATCTCCTCAGAGATGCATTTTGTAAGTGAAGTGAAGAAATCATTAGCGAAGCAATATTTGAAGAAGCAGCCTGGCCCAGTTCTGAAAGCAACTCTATTTTAACCTTTAAAAGATATCATTTTACTTACCAGGCTGCTTATTACAATTACACAGTGTTTTCCTTGGCCCCTAGCTCCATTAAACATATGTTTTATAGCAAGTTCTCAATTACATTATCCTGACAGGCTGGCTCATAAGGGCATGTTATAAAGTAGAGAGACTGCAAAGCGCTAAACTGGCCCTCATTAAGTTTATAGTTTTATTACCTTGTTTAGGGCACTTTTTCTTCTCTTCCTCTCACTGGCTTTCTTTTGTGACATTTAATTTATAAGAAGCAAGGGGACACTCTTGTCCTGGTGGCTGGCAAACTCTCCAGCAAGAGGCACTGAAGGGATGTCTTTAGCACGTGATGCCCATCCCACTGCCCTCCTCTGGCTGTTAGTAAATTGCTTTTCTTTCCCCTAAAGGTTGTCCGCTTTTAGTGTTAAACAGCAATAGGCTATGCATTTTGGTCTAAGACTGGTTGCTCTTAGATGGAGATGAGCTCTTCACAAGCCTGCAGGGCACACTTAGGTCAATGGGTATTTAACAGATGATGGGCATCACTTCCCCTAGCTGGCCATCTTTGCTGATCTGCACGAGCAGTTCCTTTGCGCCAGCCCACAGTCAGCCTCTTGGAGAGGTTGGGCTGGATTCTCTCACCGCAGCACTGAGGTCAGCTGAACTATTTTAATTTACAGAACATTACGCATGCATAAATATATTTATATCTCCATACCCCGACAAGGGAATTAAATCAGTTTGAATTTATGTAAAATGTGTTATCGTTATTGGACGAGGAAAGAGGATCATGCTCAGATGCACAAATATCATCTGGCCACTGCTAATTATAGGCATGTTAAAAAATGCCTGGTGGTTGCTTCTGAACCCAGACGGAATATGTGGATGTTGATTATGAAGAGCTATTATATATTGATAGGTTAGGATTTATTACTGAAAGTATAAACCGATTGCTCCGGATTGCATGGTAGTCAGACACTGGGGAATCGGTCTTGGAGCTGTTAGACCAGGGTAATCTATCAGGAGGAGGGGAGTGTATTCTATCAATTAAGGAACAAGCAATTCTACTGATTTGCTATTGGCAAGCTAATAGAGGTAATGGGTTTTCCTAGACAGTCCAGGTACCGTACAGCCGACTTGGGGAAAACAGTGACATTAGACAAATAGATGAGCAGTTCATTAAACCTGAATGAAGCCTGTGATGGGGCCAGAGAGCTGGAGGACCCTTGGCTCTAGAGTGTCCTGTGTGGGAGCCTCTTAGGTGGAAAGAGGTGGCTGAACCAACAAGAATGTAGATGCCTTTGCCATTGATATATGCAGCAAACCAAGGTTCATGGGATACTCACAGGAACCCTTTGGTGTGAAAGCAGGTCAGCAGTGTATATCACTAAGCTAGTGTTGCATTAAACACAACCTCAAAAAACTTAGTGGCTTAAACAAAAATGCTTATCTTTCTTGCTCATGGGTCTATGGGTCATTGGGGGTTTGGCTTTACCCCATATGTGTAGCTCTTGCACACAGGTGGGCAGGATGGTGGCTAGCCAGGGCATGTGCTTCTCTTGGCTTCGGCAGATGCACAGATGTCCAAGTCAAACTCCGCAGGCACATTTCTATGTGACTAGAGTCATGTCCACCCACATCCTGTGGGTCAAAGGAAGTCTCAGGGTCAAGCCAACAGCCAGGGGCATACTGAGCCCAGAGCAAGAGTGGTGAATATATAAATTTACTATGGGGAGGCAGAGAAATGTGATCAACAAGCTATACGGCACCTTCTGTATTAGAAGCTGAGTTTGGATCCCTCTCCTCCTACTTCCCCTCCCTGTCCCTCCCCACCTCCAAGAGCCCACTAGGCCATACTACTGTTTGTCCCTAGTCTCCAGAAGCAGACTTTGTGCTTTAATCCTGCTCCTCTTGAGGTGGTGCCAAGTTGGTGTATATTACAGCATGTCAACCAACATGGTTTGTAAATTGAACTCAATTTTTAGAATAGAAACTTTTGCACTACTGCCACTTTTTACTGCAGAAGTCACCAGTGAGTTCCTTTGCTCTCCCAGATATGTCTCATGTTTGCTTTCCTTAAACAAAAGCTGACAAACCAAAGGTAATAAGGATGTAGCTGCAGCCTATCTGAAGTGAGGCAGAAAGGACAGGGAGGGCCAGAGCACTTAGCAGGGAAAGTGAGGGAGCAGTGCAGGTGGGCTCTTAGAGTCTGCTTGGTTCCCTCTATGTGTTAGTGCTGAGTTACTAGGCGGTGAGCTAAAGTTTACTTGAACAAAAACTCCATGAAGGCAGGGATTTTAGTCTGCCTGTGTCCATTGCCACATTCCCTGAACTATAACCAGATGCAGGGAGCATGGTGGCTTCTCAATATGAATTAACTGTGTGGATGAATGAGTGAATGAAGGTAAAACCAGTTCTTTGGGGACAACCATGGCCTCTAATGATGTCCAAGTTTAGGTTGTAAATAGAAAGTTTATCCTTTCTTTTCATTTAAGGGGTAAGAGGGATGACCTTGGAGAATGGGGAAGAAGAGAGGAGAAGTAGCCTTGTAACCTCAGCTTGGAGGCAGGGGTCAGGAAGGCTAAAGAGAGGGCTAATGTCTATTCTTTGTCCTATATTAAGTAGCAGGGGTCTTGTAGCTCCTTGTCTTACCTCACCACAAACGGCCTTCCTATAAGGCCTGTAGAAACTTCCAGGCCACAAAAATAAAGCACAAAACATTTAAAAAGCCAAAAGAAGGGGGATCTTGACTCCTGTAGATGAGGCAGAAATTACGGCTGGTTTGTAGGGGGTAGAAAAATAAAAGACTTAGATCTAGCTTGGCTGTGGTAAATAGGCAAGCAAAGGGATAAAACAGCAACCAACCAGCAAGAGAAAGCTCAATCCCACCAGGGCAGGGACAGACTGTTACAATGTGGTAGCTTTAGAGCCCAACCCAGATCCTGGGGCAGGCTTCACAGAGACTGAAAACATTCAGCTGCCATTGCTGTGCCATTCACGGGATGATCTGAGGAAGGGAGAAAGGCGATTGGCCAGGGAAAGAAACCATAAGATTGGATTGGCCGCCTGACCTCAGGCACCACAATATCTCTGGTTAGAATGTAATTTCTGGGCTTTCACCCAACACCCAAGACTGTTCAGTACCAAGCTTCTACACACATACAACATTCTATAACAAGCACACACTTCTAACCCATGCTGCTTGAATATAGGCCACAGATATAATTCTATTGATTTCTGTCTCATCCACCCTGGAAGGTTTTCATCCATCCTAGATTTTAGTTTCTAAGACTCTTTATCTCCTCCTGACCTGTCTTGGCAGCTTTGACTTTTGGGTTTCTCCAGTTGGCCTCTCCCAGACTCCTTATCATCATATTTCCCAAACCCACCTCCTCAAATTTCCCTAAATCTTGCTCCTCCTTCTAGAGCCCCTCTCTTAATTAATTGATACCTTCTCTTCTCTTTCCCATGCCTAATTAAAAACATGCTGTCATTTTTTTTTTTTTGCCCTAAATATTTTCCAAGGCCATTTCCTCATCTCAGCCTGCAAATGCTGTTCTGGCTCCAACCCTATCATTTCTTGTTGGTACTATCAAACCAGCCTACCACCTGGTCCCCGCCTCGGGTCTCACCCTCTTCCTATTTATCCTCTTAGCTGCTGCCTGAGGGACTCTATTTAAAATGCAAATCTGGCCAGTGAGCCCTCTGTCTCGGGCTACCTCCGGGTAAGTGTAAGCTCCTNCTCCAACCCTATCATTTCTTGTTGGTACTATCAAACCAGCCTACCACCTGGTCCCCGCCTCGGGTCTCACCCTCTTCCTATTTATCCTCTTAGCTGCTGCCTGAGGGACTCTATTTAAAATGCAAATCTGGCCAGTGAGCCCTCTGTCTCGGGCTACCTCCGGGTAAGTGTAAGCTCCTTACAAACACGTGGAGGTGCCCCTCCCCCTGCCCACCTCCCCGACCTCATCTCCTGCTGCTCCTTGACAAACACTGACTACCCAGAGGGCTTTGGATGGTTTAGGGTTTGTTCTCTGCACACACTTTGCTGTTTTAAGTCTTGGCCTCTTCTTAACTCTGTTGTCTTGTCAGCGGCGTTTTTTGTTTTTGTTTTTTTTTTCGGCCTGAGTATCTCTCAGCTTCCCAGCTGCCTGTCTGCGAGCTAAGTCGCTTCAGTCACGTCTGACTTCTGCGATCCTATGGACTGTAGCCTGTCACGCTTCTCTGTCCATGGGATTCTCCAGGCAAGAAAACTGGAGTGGG
>SJYA01000107.1:50488-122968 GCA_006410615.1 Neotragus moschatus
AAAAAAATCAACTTTGATGTTTTTGGAGGCTACATCTGAAGTTGAAAGGTTGACGTTTGCATCATGATAGAAAGTAGTGGTCTTTTCAAATGATTTTGCTTCAACCTTCCCAATAAAACAAATGAACTGTGTGCATGGGATTTTGACGTGCTGGTTTTTCTTTGACACTAAAATGAAATGAATGTGCAAAGGCACAAAAACAGTATGTATCCTCAATTGGATAAAAGCTCACCTTTATCTCCCTCTGACCCTTTTATTTTCACAATACTAAAGAAATATTAAAAATGGTAGGGGCTGGCGAATTTTTAGAAAAGCTATCAGTTCCCACTCACTTTCCATCCCGTTGTTCTAGTGTAACCTTGACCTCCTCTTCCTCTCACCTCTGCAAATACTTCCCAGAGTTGGCTTCCTTCTGCTTTCTGAAGCCCACAATTGACATCCACACAATGGAAAAGTCTCTGTTGCATGATCTTTTCTTGGAATCCATTCCCCTGGGCTGTGAAGGCTTGATCTAATCACCGATCAACATGTCTTTGGAGAAAGTTCCAGGACCCCTGGACCACCTCTCCACCCCCAGATAAATGGGGCTTTGAGTAGAGGCATCTCTAGTTTCCAAGGGGAGGAAGGAGGGCCTGGGGGGGGATGTGAGAGTGCGTGCCAGGTGGTAGTGCGGAAATAAGCACACAGATAGCCCCCTCTCCTTTGATTACATTCTCTTCACTGTGTTTCTTTCACATTGGTTCATCTTAAGATCACAGTCTATAAGCACTATGGCTATCTACAAGCTAAAGATTTGAAGAATGGGCTCAAGGGAAACCATGGGCCCTCTTGCTCCCTTCTAGAACTGCTAAAGGACTGGGAGACTGGGCTTTGGGGAAGTGATCTGATGAATGTGTGCAAATATGCATGTCTATGTGTGAGTATGAGAATATGAACTGTGTGTTTATGTGAAAGCTTGTGTGGGGTTGTGAGAATGTATGTGAATGTTTGTAGGTGTATGTACTTATGTGAATGTGTGTGAGTGTATATTTGTGTTTGTGTGTGTGTTGTATGAGTGGTGAGTGGATATGAGTGTGAGTGTATGGTTTTCTGAATGTGTGTGTATATGTCTGTGAGTTTGGAGATACAGTGTTTTGAGAAAAACTCTCTGTTCCCACCTCCAGTTGTTTTCCTGACACAGTGTTCTGCAGCAACAGAACCACATGACCTTAACTCCCTCATGAGTGCCATCATGCATCCTCCCCCTGCCACATCATCCAAATAAAGCTACATCCTATGTATAAACAGCATGCTTTGACTTCTACTTCCAATCATGCTTGTATTCTCTGATCTTCTCTCAGAGAGATGTGCCAGAGTGGCTTCTGCTCTTACAATGAGTTGTTAGTTACAGGACCAGGAGGAGAGGAAGTGTCTAGTGTAAGTCCTGGAAAGCCAACTTAAAGAATGGGAAGGCCTGAAATAGAGGGAAGATTGTAGGGCTTGGAGAAAGTTTCTGGACGTAAGAGGTGGCAGCTGTAATTTTGTATATGTGACTTGTAGCCATATATCTTCTTTGAGTGAGAGGGAGATCCTTAAAAGTACCTACCAGAGCAAGAAACTCCTGATAAACATGTAGAAAAGTGTATTTCCAAAGAATATTCCATAGCAATATTTTCCCTCCTATGTTTATTTGCAATGTGATATTATTATTATATTTGTCTATTTATCCCCCCCTTGAATAAATCTGAGCTGTGATCTATTTTGACTAAAAGAATATGACAAAACTGACACCATGTAACTTTTGAGGCCAGGCTTTTAGAAGCCTACAGCTTAAATCTTCACCTTCACTCCCCATTGTGACAAGCTCGTCACATGGAGGTGCCCATGTGGATGGGAACTGAGGTGCTCTGTTTACAGCTCACATTGAGCTTTCAGCTGACATCCAGCTCCTGCTCCCAGTCTTGTAGGTCAGTCCTCTTAATACTTCAGCCCATTTGAATCTCTGCAGGACTGTAGACACAGTCAATACCACCTGAAACAGAAGAATCACTCAGCGGAGCCCAGTCAACCCACATAGTTATGAGCAGTAACAAATGGCTATTGGTCCTTGAAGATACTAATTTTAGGGGAAGTTCATTATGTGCCATCAGATAACCAATTTACTAGGTGAAGTTACTGCTGTTGATTGAGCTGGGTAGTGAGCAGGCTTTCTCCACAACTGCCAGAGAGTGAACAAAAATCAAGTTATGCAGAAAGCAGATGATCGGAGAAGGCACATTTCATTTATGTTTTTCAGAGAAGTAGTCATTAAATCTCTAACCTTCATATGATATAAAATAATTAAAAGAATGTTAATTGCATTTATTTTTGAATAATGGCTGCTTATCTATATTAAACATTTCTACAGTGAACATTTACTATCTCTGTAACAAGATAAAATATTATTAGAAACAGTTAATGGGCTTCTTATTTAGCTTTTCTGAAAGTGGCATATTACCTTAAGGCATGATACACCTCATACTATGAAGGCAGGGGGATTTCTTTTTTCCTGAGAATATTAGCGTTTACTTAATTATTAGAAAGTTCTAATGAGGACTTCACTGCCTCGTTTTCAATACTCAAAAATTCTTTTTTATTTAGTGAATAGATTTAAATTATACTTTGTCAGCTTGAAATGTGAAATCCTCCTTTCGAGTCAGTCTTAGTTAAGTTAGATCATAGATTTAGCTGGGTTCACAGAGAAAGACCCTTGGGCTGGCAGGGTGCAAGGCACTGTAGGTTACCATCTTTCTACTTTTATTGAGCTATTAACCATTATCTTGTGTCAGTGAATACCAGTACATATGCTTCTCCCCTCATCCTGGAAACATGTCTGAACTATTTTTGCAGCAACCACGTGTCTGTGTTCAGGTTCATGGGATGGCCCATTCAGAACATCCATGATTTCTTAGCCTCCATCCTCTGGTCCAGTTCTACAGTACCTGGGAAGTCACATGATGAGGAAAGTAGTACCACCAGATGAAAGGGGATCTCTACATGACTAAGTGGAGTGTGTCCATAACCACCCACCTCAATGACCTGCAATGGACTGTGACTTGAGCATGAAAAACATCTTTGTTATGTTAAGCTACTGACATTTTCTTGGTTTAGCTATTGGCATTCCCCGAGTAATATGTATTTATGCTAGAAAGTGCTTTATGTTTTTATAGATATTATCTCGTTTGATACCCACAACACCCCTGTGATCCAGGAAAGATGAACGTATCCCCATTTTACAGAAGAGAAAATCGAAACACAGAGAGGTGGATTCTTTGCCCAAAACAATGTTCTCTGGTCAGTAAATGGCAGAGCATTGACTTGCCTTCAAGTTCACTTCTTTTTCATCTTTCTTCTGCTGACTTTCTCTAACTCAGGTCTGATTTCCGGTATGAATTTTATTTAGACTCTAGTCTATGGAGCTAAACATCACAAAGCAGTGCTTTACCTTTCTTTTTTCCAATGAAGAAAATCAAACTAAAGCAATTCCTTTTTGTGAAATCAAGGTGAATATGGTGAGCATTTCCAAGGGCTCCCCAAATAGGTTAAATAATAAAATGGATTTTTATGCCAGCATTTCACATTTCACAAAATGTAGTCTGTAGTCCTGAAAGATGGCTAGTGTAAAAAGGGATCCTGATCAAATACTGATCAGTTCTGGGTACTATATCCCTCTTGGAGATTAGCAATAGACATTAGCACATTAAAGGCTCTGAGAATTTCTGTAGTTAAAGCATCTATTCTGTGCTGTGACACTACTAAGTATTTTGTTCTACAGAACATAGTTTTGGTAACTCTGGTTTAGATTTTTGCTTCTCTTAATATAGGGAATGGGATTGAAAATATTTTGCAATTCTCTTTTGTTCTATCATTGTATTATATTATGTTTGTTTATTCACTTTATTGTTCTTAATTATTCTTTAAATATTCATTTTCTTCCTCTACTTCTTCCTCTTCTTCCTTTTCTTCCTGACTTCCTCCCCCTGTTCTTCTCTTCCTACCCTTTAGTCTTCTGCTTCTTTTGCTTTGTCGTTTTTTGTTTGTTTGTTTGTTTGTTTGTTTTTTCACTTCTAAAATTATTAACACCTGTCTTGGTCCTTTCAGCTGCTATAGTAAAGTACCACAGACTGGGTTTTGTTCAGTACTGGAGACTAGAAGTCTGAAATCAGCATTCCAGTGTGGTTAATTGAGGGCCCTCTTTTGAGTAGCCAACTTCTTAATGTATCTTCACAAGGTGGAAAGGACTGGGGAGCTCTGTCAGGCCTCTTTTATAAGGGAAATAATCCTACTCATGAGAGCTCCACTCTCATGATTAATCACCTTCCAAGGGCCCCACATCCTAATACCATCAAAATAGGCATTGGAATTTCAACATATGAATTTTGGGGAGATATATTCAAACCATGACAGCTCCGTACTCTAGTTGATCAGAGAATGTAGCAGATAGAAAGCACTTTCAGTAATCATTTGACAAAACATATAAGATTATCTCTGGACACAAGATGGCTAAATGTAGGTTAAATGGATCATGGTGACTGACAGACTGTGGGAGAGGTAGCAATGGCTGCCTTTAGTTGCACCTGATTCAATAATTTTAGCAGTGATCAGATGAGCACATTAACAGGAAGTTGATTGTATTTATTAATGATGGCAAGATGGAAAGGCTAGATGGCATGGTCAGGATCCTTCAAAATTTCAGACAAGGCTGAATTCAACAGGACATCATTTAACAAAGATAAATTTAGAGCTATGCTCTTAAATCTAGAAGCTCTACTGTATAACTATAGTATCAGATGACACGACTGAACAGAGCAAAATATGAAAAGGTCTTAGGGTTTCTAATTTGATTGTACACTCAATATATAATCTTGTGGTTTCCATTTAAAAACGCCAAAGTAAAACATTTTAACCCTCAAAACCCACTCAAAACTTAAAAGAAAAAGAAAAAAAAAAATCTATTTATTCAATGAAACCAAAGAAAAATGACACGTCCCGAACCATAAAGCAAGATGCACACATGGCAGATGCTGTGGCTTCCGGGCTGAGATGTGGGAGCTTGCTGAGAGTAGCGATATGGATCCTTAGATTATCCTTGGGTAAGGATGTGAGATTAATGTGCCATAAATCTGACAGATGTGGACAATGATGCATCTAGGCCAAAAATAGGTCAAAGGAGAGATCGGAAATGCCTCTATAAAGACTTCATTCCAACCCCTGAAAGGAGAGGAAGGTAGATTTGAAGGTGGAAACTTACTGATATGCCATTTCTATTGTCTGTCATGATACAGTTCACACACAGAGAGGTAATGGGTGAAGGGTGTAAGGAGAAGGAAGGGAGGAAACCAGTAATTGCCATATCGAAAGCCAGAGAACTTTTTACCTAATGGTTTTCCTGTGAATTTCACTGACCACATGGAGCCCAAAACAGTGAGGAAAAATGGCCCCAGGAGAGCAGTTTGCTGAAGGAAACTGGTATTATTTACTCCCTCCTTCAGTGGAATTATATTAATATATCTGTGCTCTCCATGGCTTATGGTGGCAGAGTTTGTTTCTCATTCCTTGACTTTGGGTGTGGTCATGTGAATTGCTTTGACAACAGAAAGTGAGCAACTATGATGCAGACAGGGGCTTGGAATTTGCATGCCTAGTTGGTTAGCACTCTTGTATCTCTATGATTGCCATGACAAAAAGGCAAATTTTTTTTCATCCATGTGGCATGTGGGATCTTAGTTTCCTGACCAGGGATTGAACCTGAACCGCTTGCCTAGGAAGCACAGAGTCTTAACCACTGAGCCCCCAGGGAAGTCCCTGCCATGTGAAAAATATGCACTGGGTAGCTACTTCCTTGTTACCCTGCCCTAGAGTAAGATGCAAAAGACATTAACCTTCCAGGGAGCATGGAGGCAAGTCCAGCTGCCTCCAGCTTTTCCAGCCAGCTCACAAACTCATGAATAAATGTTTTGTTAGACATTGAGCTTTACATGGTTTATTAAACATTTTTAATGCTGTGATAGCTGAATAATACAACCATAAACGTGAGGGCTCTAAACTTCTGTATCCTACTAAATCAATCCTATGATAGTCTCTCTTTTTTAAAGATAGTAATTTTTAATTTTTATTTTAATTATATTTTTTATTATGGCTGTGTGTAGGCTTTCTTTGTTGTGGCTAGTTGGGGCTACTCTTCACTGTGGTCTGCAGGCTTCTTATTGCAGTGGCCTCTCTTGTTGTGGAGCACAATCTCAGTAGTTGTGAAGCATGGGTTCAGTTGCCCTGTGGCATATGGGATCCTCCTGGACCAGGTATAAGCCCCATGTTCCCTGCACTGGCAGGCAGATTCTTAACCACTGGACCTTTAGGGAAGTTCCCTATGATAGTCTCAAGCAGGTAGTGACTCCTATGAAAAACAAGCAGAAGGGCAGGAACTATGTTTGAAAATCTGCAACAGAAAAGGAAGAAAGGAAAGTAAATAAAGGAAGATGAAGAATTTCTTCCACATGATGAATTATTCACAGAAAATAAAGGAAGATTTTAAATATGTCTTCCATATTTCAAAGAAATTATGTACAACCTGATCTCTTAAAAAATAAATTCTGAGAAATGATATAGGGATTGAATGGAGAGATTATGGACCATAGAACTGAAGGAGATTAAAAAAAAAAAACTAGTAAATGCAGGAGATTTTAGAAACTAGTACACCAGACATTCTTTTCCCAAGATCCTTTAGAACTTCCTGTACATCTTAAGCCATTTTGTTCAATCTTCTTTTACATCCTGTGAGCTTTTCTGTATCATCTCAATAATAACCATTTTTGCTTGTTATCCAAAGATATTTTCAATATTCAAAGACTTGTAATTTAAGAACTCTGATACACACCTAACCTGAGAATAGACTAAAATAGGCATTTAAATTTTGCTTTTAGAACACTGAGCATTCTAGAAAAACATATCTGTAAATTATTTTATCACTAGGATGAATATTTATTTATTCACAATCATATTCCTCCTTTCTATTCCATGTTTATAATATCAGAGAAGTGTTAGCCAAGTTAGAGATCTAAATTAGATTCCAACCCAGTAATCTAAATTTAATAAAATGTGCTGTCACTGCTATTGGGGATGGCAAGGGATTTTGCAAAGTACAAGAGAATGTATTTTATCTTCACAATTAGTAGTCTCTCTATTAGTGAGATTCTGATCCTGATAATTAATATCTGGTAATGCCACAGGTGAATTATGAAGGGCCCATTTCACACACAGGGATAAATGAATAATCCCACTATAAACCCATTAAAAATGCACAGGCCGCAAAGAGTATAGGTTAATAAAGTGCCCAATAAATAAATTAAGATACTGGCCATAAATTACTGTGTTCTATCAACATCGAATTTGTTAACCACAGTACAGCAGAGAGTTTTAGATTGAATTAGTGCCGTGATTGAATTAATGGAGAGAAGAGAGAGGATGTGAGAGGGAACAGTATTCATGAATGAAGGAAGTTACCAGTGAGTGAGAGCCTGTGCAGTTATGAAAACTCAAGTGCATCAGTCAGCATGGGCTGGGTTATGCTGCTATAACAAACCCCGAAATCTCAGTGACCTAAAACAAAAAAAGTTTATTTCTCTCCTATATCTCATGTCCATAGCCGCTTAGCCAGATGCTTCTTGTCATGATTGTCTTCATTTCTGGATCCAGGATGACAGAGAAATCATCTGGAGGATTGCCAGTTTTCAGATCAAAGGGAAAATGAAATCTCTGGAGAATGACTCCAGGAATTAAATGCACAGCTCAGATGTGACATATGTCATTTCTGTTCGGAAGTTATTGGTCAGAACTAGCCACTGGCTCCACCTAACACAAGGAAGTATATAATCCTACCAAGTGCTCTGAAGTCAGGTAAAAATTTCTGATAAATAGATTAAGGACTATGGCTTAATTTGAAAGAAAATGGCAGATGGCTTAATTTGAAATGACTAAAATTTTTTGATTGGGCTCTAAATGCTTCAGAATGTTAACGACTGGCAACAAGAAGCTTAACTTAGCTGTACTACTCAGCAGGTAGGGTATGAGAAGGCCGTTCTTAAAAATATTTTTCTTTCTATGTCCNGGTGGACTTCAGGAGTTGGTGATGGACAGGGAGGCCTGGTGTGCTGTGGTTCATGGGGTCGCAAAGAGTTGAACAGACTGAACAACTGAACTGATATCTAGGTTCATAAATTCTCATAAATTCCCCTTTAGTTTTTCTTGGGGAGTTTAGGACTACATTTGGAGCTTCCCAGGTGGTGCCAGTGGTAAAAAATATGCTTGCGAATGCAGGAGATACGAGAGAGATGGGTTCCATCCCTGGATTGGGAAGATCCCCTGGAGGAGGGCATGGCACCCTGCCCCAGTGTTCTTGCCTGGAAAATTGTATGGTCAGAGGAGCCTGGAAGGCTACAGTCCATGGAACTGCAAAGAACTGGACTCAGCCGAGTGACTGAGCACCTTAGGTGAATGTGTGCCAAGTTGCTGCAGTCGTGTCTGACTCTTTGTGACCTTATGGATTGTAGCCCACCAGGCTCCTCTGTCCATGGGATTCTCCAAGGAATACTGGTATGGGTTGCCATGCTCTCCTTCAAGGCATCTTTCTGACCCAGGGACTGAACCTGAGCCTCTTACATCTCCTTCATTGAGAGGCAGGTTCTTAGGACCACATCCAAACAGAAAAAACAAAAACAAAAACTCAGTTTAAGTGATTATTCGGGTGAATGAGGCCCCAAGTCTCTTCTCAGTTGGCTTACGACATCAGCTGGAATAAAAGTGCTGCTTTGCAGAAGGGCTGGAATGAAGCAGCTATTGCTTTGACTCCTCACCATGCTCCGTGTCCAGAAAGCCACGGCCTAAATTTTCTGCATTAGACACTCATCCCTCCCTTTTCTTGCTTTTTGATTGTCACTTCTTGTTCTGTGCTAAAGCTGCTTGCCTTCTCTCTTCTCCAAAACCATATTTCAGACTTAAATATACTTTTTTCTCTGCTTTAAAAATTGGGGGTAATCAGATGATGATTTTATAGTCCTGATTTATGTTTTAGAAGTTACTTTTCATAAATATCCCAAATGAGATCTATTTGGCCCCTGCTGCAGACCAGATGCTGGTCAGGTCTAGCAGAGCAATTGATTTAATCCTGTACATTTTCATAATTGGTAGGAATCAATTTTCCCTTTTAGTCTAACATTACAGATTTGTAACAATATGTGAAACAGGCTTCATGCTTTCCTTCTTCCTTTCATGTATGGTATGGCCTTAATAAACATTTAGTAGTTTCCTGCAAGAGCATCATATACATTAGGATGCAAGGCTTTCATTTTGTTTTCTGTTTTTAGTAAGCAAATTGAGTTAATAGGGGAGATTATTAAAAGGGGGGAAGGCACAGGAAAACAAGAATGTGTATTTTCCTTGTAGAGTCTTGTCATTCTTGGCATGCATCTGACTGTCTTTCTTCCCATCTTTGAAACCCTCTTTAAGATTCCATTCTCTTGGGAAGCTCATCATGAGCCTTATTAGGAATTTTCTAGGTTATTCAGACAAAACCAACTTGTGCCTCATTTTAAAGCAGTTTCAACTCTCAGGCCTTCTTTGACTGAGCACATTTGGTAATGAGGGTAGAGATGGATTTGATCCTGGGTGGTAGGCACAGAAATGCATGCAGAAACAAGATCTAGGTTGAATCTTTACCAAACTCACTACAGATTTTATTCTTTTAAAATTTTTAAGTTTTCTGAATATGAACAGTACAACTGTATTTGATTTTTTTGAGTAGTAGAAGTTTTGAAAAACAAAGAAAGAATTTTTAAATTAGTATAAGCTTACTACCTTATTATAAACACTTTCAATATTTTAAAGTATTACTTCTAACTTACCAGACATCCCTGGTGGCTCAGGCAGTAAAGCATCTGCCTACAATGTGGGAGACCCAGGTTTGATCCCTGGGTAGGGAAGATCCTCTGGGGAAGAAAATGGCAACTCACTCTAGTATTCTTGCCTGGAGAACCCCATGGATGGAGGAACATGGTAGGCTACAGCCCATGGGTTCGCAAAGAGTAAGATACGACTGAGCGCTTTCACTTTCACTTCTAACTTACCAAGTCTTACCAAATTCATTTGCTGCATAAACTTGGATAAATATTTGTATGGCTTTCAGCGTCAGTTTTCTCATGTGTAAAATGAAAATCATAATCTTGATACTGAAGCTGAAACTCCAATACTGTGGCCACCTGATACGAAGAATCGACTCATTGAAAAAGACCCTGATGCTGAGAAAGATTTAAGGTGGGAGGAGAAGGGGACAACAGAGGATGAGATGGTTGGATGGCATCACTGATGTGATGGACATGAGTTTGAGTAGGCTCTGGGAGTTTGTGGTGGACAGGGAAGCCAGGTGTGCTGCAGTCCTGCAAAGAGTTGGACACGGGGTCGCAAAGAGTTGGACATGACTGAGTGACTGAACTGACTGAACTTACTGGGCTATTCTGAAAGTTAACATGAGACAATTCATATACATTTCACATACACTGCCTAACACAGTGCTTATTTCATGGGCATAATACTTGAAATATTAATATTCTCCTATCTCATTTGTCTCCCATAGTGATAGAGTATCCCTCCTTGATGGGATAACTGTTGGCCTAACACATTTTACAGTTGCTTAGTGAATGAAAGGGACTATGATGCTACAGAAACACAATCATTTTTAGTAGGCAAAAATTGCACTTTGAAACATGGTGTACATGGTTTTATTCTTCAAATTGTAAGATCTCTGAAAGCTGGTCTGTGAATTGACCTGAAAATTCACCCTGAAAAATCAGCTTGTAGTATTAAATAAATACAGATTTTTAGAGCTGGACAGGACTTTAGAGGTAATTTAGCCCTCATTTTTTAGCTAAGGTAATTCAGGGCCACAGAGATGAATGACATGTCCAAGGTCGGCTATATCTGTTAATTAGTTAGGGTACTGCATTGCAAAGAGCAGAATCATTACTAGGTATTTTAAATAGAAAAAGAATTTTCTAAATAACATTTGGTGGCAGATAAAGCCTCCAGAAGGGCCAGAGACCTAGGCCTAAAGGCTGTATGCACAGGAGCAATTCTCAGATTGCCCCTGTGGAGGGCTCCACTGGGAACCCAGTTGGTGCCGCCATTGGGCACAGGCTCTACAGTTCAGCACATAGGACCTTACAGTGGGCTTGTCCTGTTGCCACCACTGGGAGCAGAGTGACTTCCTGCCACTCCTGATTTGCTGTCAGAATGGGTTCCATATGAAGACCGTTTCTTCTCATCTGTCTCTTCCCATTTGAAATGTATGTCATTTCAACAAGGGGCATCTAATGTCCCAAAGCTAGGCCCTACACCTAGGCCTAACACCAAGGGAGGCCAGAAAAATCAGTTTCTGACTTCTGCCTTGGCAAGTTTAGCTTCCCAAAGTGGGAAATCCCCCAGCTAGAAATGGTGCTGGACAGCCTGAATCCACATCAAGTGCTCACCGATTAGCAGATCCAGAACTAGGGTCAGGTGGCCATATGATGCTTCTTTCACTTTTCTGATAGTGTTCCTCATCAGCATAGGGCCAACCCTATTTCAAATGTGAGACTCACATTTCAGTAAAAATATTCAGTGCATTAGTGCTCTGTCGGCCTCCTCTCTGGGAAATATTGAGTATCTGTAGAACCTTAGGTAGAAAAGTATACCAATCTCCTCAAATAGTATATATATTTCTACAATATTAAACTGTAAATAGATATGGATAAATCATCAACATTTCATTTGAAACATACTTGAACTTTCATATAAGATTTTCTCTATGGTAGCTTTTTTGCAGTCTCATCTTTAGATTTTGTGGGTCAAAAATAGGATTTAAGTTGTGTTATTTGTCCTAAGGCGACCTGTATTTTTTGGAAATCAAGGAGAAGAGAGAAGTCTCTAAATTCTGGATTATCAAATCTGATGTTGATCCAAAGAAGGTTACTAAATGCATAATTTACTAGCTCTGTAAGAAAAGAGAGTGATCACTAAGACCTGCATGGATTTGCAAAATTGGAAATTTGTGTCTTCAGATTTGTTGGGAATGTCCTTGTGGTCTAGGTCAGTTATGAAATGCATGTGCCGTTCATGTTCTGTAATGACTTAACCTCAAGAGCAAAAAGGATAAAGAGAGGGAAGGAAACGCACAGAAGGAGAGACATAATCACACATGAATAATACTGAGCTCTCCTATCCATTTGAAATCTGACTATTAAAGGCTTTAAAGCTGAATTTGGGACATAGATGGAAATTTCTTCATTCTGTAAATGTATTAGATGTGTATTTTATGAAACATCTATTAATATGTTAGTATGGGGATAGGGGCTTCTCTGGTAGCTCAGCTGGTAAAGAATCTGCTTGCAATATAGGAGACCCCAATTCAATTCCTGGGTTGGGAAGATCCCCTGGAGAAGGGATAGGCTACCCAGTCCAGTATTCTTGGACTTCCCTGGTGGCTCAGATGGTAAAGAATCTGCCTGCAATGCAGGAGACGTGGATTGGATCCCTGGGTTGGGAAGATCTTTGGGAGGAAGGCTTGGCAACCCACTCCAGTATTCTTGCCTGGAGAATCCCATGGAGAGAAGAGCCTGGCAGGATATAGTCTATAGGGTTGCACAGAGTTGGACACAACTGAAGTGACTTAACATGTACACATGCATGAGACTAGAGTAAGATATAATAAATGCTTCATAAAATATATATACAATACATTTATAGAAAGAAGATGTTTCTATTTATGTCCAAAACACTGCTCAAAAGCTTTTCATAGTCAAATTTCAAATGGATAGAGCCTATGCTAGGTTTATCTTATTTAACCATCACTATCTTCCCAGATAAAAGCCATCGTACCTTTTTATAGATCACATTATTTGTTTTTGTAGATCACTAGATTATAGAAAACTGATTCTCACAAGGGTTAACAATTTGCCCAGGGTAAACAACATAGCTGTCTTTGTCTCTAAAAGTTATTCCTTCATTCCCCTCTTCACCCCCGCCATGTCACACTACCTTTCGTGAGTCCTACAGAAAGAAGCTTGTTTAAATAGGGGCCACAGGAAGGGGCCACATTGAGATGGTATTTAATCTGGATGTTGAGGGAAGAGATCACCAAGGAAAAGAAGAGGGGAAAATTGTTTGATGCAGAGAAAACATGAGGTATAACCAGGGCCTTATATTCTAGACTAAAGAGCAAACACTCTGCCCTAGACAATGACACTAAGGCACAGGCAAAGGATACTAGCATGTATTTCAAGGTGGTAGTTTACCTAATAACCAAATGAAATAAAACCAAGGGTTTTATCTGGATCATGAATTAGAGATTCTAGACTTCTGATGCAAAAATACTGCCCTGACATGCCATTGGCTGGGCATAGGCTCTGCATCTTTTCCTGGCAATGGAAGGCCACTTTGTCCTACTCCACTCCTCAGTCTCACTTTACCACTCTTGCACCCCTACCTGTGTGAAAGATAGAAGCCAAGGAATAGAACAGAACTCAGAAGAACAAAGTGAGGCTTTCCCGAATCTTAGCACAATTATTAGTTATGCGTTTTGCAAACATGGGTATATATATTTATATATGTCTTCCCTAGTGGCTCATATAGTAAAGAGTCTGCCTGCAGTGCAGGAGACCTGGATTTGATCCCTGTGTTGGGAAGATTCCCCTGGAGAAGGAAATGGCAACTCACTCCAGTATCCTTGCCTGGAAAATTCCATGGAGACAGGAGCCTGGCAGGCTACAGTCACGTGGTTGCAAAGAGTCAGACATGACTGAGCAACTTCACTTCACTTCATGTATGTATATATTTAAAACTTCAAGTACTACATTCTCTTGGAATTTGACATATTAATATCCCTAAAAATAACATGGGATAATTAAAGAAAAAAAAAAACAAAAAAAACCTAGCCTGATACCAGCTCTCAGCCAGTACAGCAGTCCCCTGAAGTGCAGGTAGAATGGCTTTGCACTGTCTAGACTCTTTCAGCTCATCAGAATCTGTCTGCACTGACATTAAGCTCTTCTCATCACTTTGAGGAGCTAGGTCAACATCCATGTCCACCTCAAAGTTCTGGATTGAAAATGGCTGAACTTACCTTCGAAGGATGTCAGTTTTTCCTTAACTTTTCCTGGGTTTTGTGACAATGTTCTAAGCTTCATGAGCAATCCATGGACTTATTATTTTTTGATTCTTGTTCTGTAGTTCATAATTTTTTTCTTCTTTAAAAGAGTGAAACAGATGGATCCAGCAAAACCGAAAACACTTTCAGCTGCCTCAGAAAATAGTAAGGCTGCAATAGTGAATCTTTAGGAGATAGTCTCGGAGAAGGCAATGGCACCCCACTCCAGTACTCTTGCCTGGAAAATCCCATGGATGGAGGAGCCTGGTAGGCTGCAGTCCATGGGGTCACGAAGAGCCAGACGGTTACTGAGCGACTTCACTTTCACGCGTTGGAAAAGGAAATGGCAACCCACTCCAGTGTTCTTACCTGGAGAATCCCAGAGATGGCGGAGCCTGGTGGGCTGCAGTAGCAGCAGCAGGAGAAAGTCTTGGTTTCAGTTTCTCCCCCAGACTTATGGTAATTTTCCTGTGACTTGGTTTGCAGTATACATGCATTTAGCATACATGCTTGAGAGATTATTATAAGAATAAAAAAATTATAGTAATTAGAGTACTTGAGATTGCCTTGACTATTCTGATTTCTGCTGTGGTGCATCGCTTTCATGTAGTTGCCTTGGACATCATCTCTGAGGACCAAGTCTTCAGCTCACAGACCACCCTCCTGTCCCCATGGTGTCCCCTCCTTCTCTGGCCCAGTTCCTTTGTGTGCAGGCAGCAGCACGTGTGCATTCCATTTCCCCTCTTGAGTCCTGGTCTGGAAAAAGGCAGGAACCTCAGCACTGCATTGGGGCAGCCCTTGATTTCTTATCAAGGAACTTGAAGCTCAGAATTCAGAATTGTGAATACCATAGGATTCTGGGNCCAGATGGTTACTGAGCGACTTCACTTTCACGCGTTGGAAAAGGAAATGGCAACCCACTCCAGTGTTCTTACCTGGAGAATCCCAGAGATGGCGGAGCCTGGTGGGCTGCAGTAGCAGCAGCAGGAGAAAGTCTTGGTTTCAGTTTCTCCCCCAGACTTATGGTAATTTTCCTGTGACTTGGTTTGCAGTATACATGCATTTAGCATACATGCTTGAGAGATTATTATAAGAATAAAAAAATTATAGTAATTAGAGTACTTGAGATTGCCTTGACTATTCTGATTTCTGCTGCGGTGCATCGCTTTCATGTAGTTGCCTTGGACATCATCTCTGAGGACCAAGTCTTCAGCTCACAGACCACCCTCCTGTCCCCATGGTGTCCCCTCCTTCTCTGGCCCAGTTCCTTTGTGTGCAGGCAGCAGCACGTGTGCATTCCATTTCCCCTCTTGAGTCCTGGTCTGGAAAAAGGCAGGAACCTCAGCACTGCATTGGGGCAGCCCTTGATTTCTTATCAAGGAACTTGAAGCTCAGAATTCAGAATTGTGAATACCATAGGATTCTGGGGAAACTAGAATAAAAATATCTTCCCGAAGAGATAGTACTACCACACTAATTTGGATAAAGTATTTCAGCTGGGCCCCTTCCTGGAAAACTCCATGCCCAGTGGCAGAGTGGTGAGTAGACTTGGCTGGGAGTTAGGGAACTTTGGGTTAGGTCTGTTGTTGTTCAGTCACTCAGACATGTCCAACTCTTTGCGACCCCATGGGTTGCAGCATGCCAGGCTTCCCTGTCCTTCACCATCTCCCAGAGTTTGCTCAAACTCATGTCCATTGAGTCAGTGATGCCATCCAACCATCTCTTCCTCGATCGTCTCCTCCTCCTGCCTTCAGGTCTAGCTCAGCCATTTCTCAACTCTGGGCATTCTCACGTTTGCTTTCTGGCCCTTAATTTCTTTGTTTATGTTGAGACTGCTTAATAAGTATCTGAAACTAAATGAAAATTATTTGAAAACAGTGTCTTATCTGATTCCTGTGGAGGTAGAAATTAATCTTAGATGAAGAACCAAAGTCTTGAGTTTAGGCCAGTGTTACATGATCATTAAGAGGCCAAGTCAAAAATGTGAAATCAGATTGCCTGCTTTTTCCATTATTCTATTCATTTATTAAAAAGTTATTTATTGTGCACGCCTATGTATATGAGACTCTGAGATCAATACCAAGGTGCAGGAGGGGCAACTCCACTTATGAGGAGCTAACAACTAGGAATCGCACCAGGGTGCCTCTATAAAATGAGGAAGTGCATGAAATCAGGGTTTCACAAGTTTGCCTGGTCATAAAAATCCTATGGGGATCTTGTAAAAATGTATCAGTTCCAGGGCCCTTTCCCAGGCCTACTGAATCAGACTCTGCAGGACAATGTGTCTTGTAGTCTATATGTGTAACATGAATGGCCCAATGATTCTGATGATCAGACAAGTTTGAGAAGCCCTAGCCCAGACATGGCCAAAGTCTCTTCTTTGAGTGCAATGTTTCTCAGTCCTGACTTCACTGAATTATCAAGGGGATCTTTACAGATATCATTGCCTGGACCATTGATAGAGACAGGGATGTGTAGTTGGTTATTTTAATGTGCATCCAGAGTTGAGGGCTGTGGTTTGCAGTCCACTGTTCAAATACTCAAGCCTACTTGGGGACAGTTGTTCTCTCTGAGATCAAGGGGAATACCTTTACTCCAAATTACCATCAAAATGTGGATGTTAAGATATTGGCAGTGGTGAAGCTTTTAAAGGAGACCTGATTCTTATTTAATTCATTAAAAGAAGTTTCCAGCACACTAGGTATATATGTGCTGTAGATGATTTAGAGTCATCAGCTTGTAATAATCACATCTTGATTTTATTTAATCAAGCTATTTGATCCTAGGATTTTTAGATTGCATTTGTCCACCAAATTTTCTCAACAGCTAATCCTGAGAACTCTGTCTACTTCTGAATAGGTATTACTGTGGTGGGGATATAGCTATTAGGAAAGGTAATGTTTTGCCTTTCCTTCTTTCAAATCCAGGAGGAGTCCACTAGGGAGTGGGAAATTTAATATTTCACTTTTGTGTGTTTTGAGGGTAATTTGTAAACCCAATTCCATCAATAAAATTGGCAGCCCCAGTGACTGCTCTTTTCACTTGTTGACATCCGATCTGCAAGTGACTCCCTGAGGTCATGGGGACCAACGTGCACCTGGCTCAGTGGCCAGGTGCCCCTGGAAGTGGCCTTTCTTGCGGGTAACACATTTGCTCTGGAATGTTAATCGCTTTTCACAGGGCTCAGCATTTGGATCTCCTGGTCCCAACCAGGTACCTGGAAATCACACTGCACCCCCCTCAGGTTGGAACAGGAAGCAAGTCAGGAGCTCTGAGACACTCTCTGGCTGTTGTTGACATATAGCCATCTGATTGAGTGTTGTTTCCTCTGAGTTCCCAGTTTTCCCTGGTCCCTCATTCCCAGTCCTCTGGGAAATGAAGAAAACTGCCCTCTCCTTCTCACCCTCCTGTTCATGTGTTCATAGGCAGGTCAAGCTGGGTCTGACCTGATTTGTCCCTTTTAACTCTCCATCAACAGTAAGTGCCATTTGGTTGTAAGCTGGTAATGACAGTGGTAACCATCAGTTCCAAAAGATTAAAAAAATATCTTTTCTCCTTCAGTCTAGCAAGGAACTGAAGCAGTAACACTGAAGAGTTCACAGGTAGACTTATATAACACAAATGCTTGTGGGTTTCTAAGTAAGTAGCCCAGCACATGCTTTTCTGTTTAAGTTAGAGGTTAGGGTGCTATAAACGTTGAAGCTTGTCAAGATTAAGCAGCATTGGGCAGAACGAAGTGCTGTGAGTGCCAGCCTTCTGTTATTGGGTCCAACCACATTTTAGTGAAATGAGATTGCCTAGCCTGAGTTTCATTTGTGGGCTTGTAAGTGGAGGGTGCAAGGCAGATGCTATGATTAAGATTTCATTTCCTGGTTGATGCCACCACAGTGATCACAGCACCAGGAGAGGAAACTCATATTTGCCAGCAGGGTTAAACAGTAAGTGGTTCTGAGTTTAATACAAAGATTAAAAACAAAAAGAAACCACCACTACCACCGCAGCAAAAACTCACCCAGATTCATTAAGGAAATCAGCTTTTACATTTTAAAAATGAAATCCTTATGTTAGTGTCTTCTTACCTTGTTTGAAGACACCAACTTTTCCTCTCTCCCATTCATTCTTTACATTCACAAAGGCATTGAATTTTAATTTAAATTTTGTGCAATTTATTTATTTAAAAATGTTAACTGTTTATACTGTTTAAATATGTAGATCTGACACATTTTAGTTTTGCTCATGTTAGATTTTCAAGTCAGTATTAGTACTTAAATTTTTAAAAATTGAAGTATAATTGCTTTACAATGTTGTGTTTGTTTCTGCTATACAACAAAGTGAATCAAATATATGTATACATATATGTACCCTTGCCTCTTGAACGTCCCTTCCACCAGCCCCCATCCCACCACTCTAGGTCATTTATTGAATTTTAGATGTTGAGGATTGCGAGTGAACTAAACAGCAAAATCCTTATTCTCATGGAGAGAGAAAAACAGTTTTTTGAGAAGAAACAAATATGTCAGGCTATGGTGAGCCCTATAAAGAAGGCCAAGGAAAAGTAAAGGAGGGGGAAGGTGATGGGAACTCTTTCTTACAGAGGTTGGGGAAGGCCTTTCTGAAGATGTGAGATTTAAGCAGAGGCTTGAAGGGAGGAAGGGAGTGAATCCTATGGATAGTTGGAGGAAGAACTTTCCTGGCAGAGGAAATGATCAAGTGAGAGGAATTAAGGTGCGAACATCTTTGGTAGATTGAAGAATAGCAAGGAGGCCAGAGTCACTGGCCTGGGAGACAAGTCAGAGAAAGCATGGTTACAGCAGAGGAGAAGGCACCTTTGGGAGGTTTTGAGCAGACAGGTGACATGATCTTTCTTATAGTTTAAAATGTTCCTTCTCACTGTCATGTGTGGTTAAGTGTGGGGAGGAAGATTGAGGGTAGGGCTGAATAGGAGGTGACTGCAATAATCTAGGTGAGAAATAATGGTAGCTTGGAGTCTGTGATTTGGTGGAGGTGGTAAAATGTGGTTGGCTTCTGGACATAGCTCAAAGGGAGAGCTGGTAAACTTTGCTGATGAATTAGATGTGGGTGCATGAGAAAAAAATGGAGACAAAGGTGTTGCTGGCTGTTTAGCCTAAGCATCTGTGTGCTCTCAGTCACTCAGTCATGTCCGACTCTTTCAACCCCATGGAACTGTAGCCCTCCAGGCTCTTCTGTCCATGGGATTTTCCAGGCGGGAATACTGGAGTGGGTAGCCTTTCCTCTTCCAGGGGACCTTCTCGATCTAGGGACTGAACCTGCGTCTCTTGCATCTCTTGTATTGGCAGGCAGAGTCTTTACTACTGCGCCACCTGGAAAGCCACCCTANATGGAACTGTAGCCCTCCAGGCTCTTCTGTCCATGGGATTTTCCAGGCGGGAATACTGGAGTGGGTAGCCTTTCCTCTTCCAGGGGACCTTCTCGATCTAGGGACTGAACCTGCGTCTCTTGCATCTCTTGTATTGGCAGGCAGAGTCTTTACTACTGCGCCACCTGGGAAGCCACCCTAAACGTTTGGCCAAATGTAAATGCCATTTATTGAGAAGGAGAAGATGAAGAAGGGCAACATTTTGGGGGGCGCTTGTTGTCTGGTTCTAGATGTGTTAAGTGTGAGATGCTTCATAGACTTCCAAGTAAAAATGTTGAATAATAAGTTAGAAAAAGGAGTCTGGAATTTAAGGGAGAGTTTGAGGCTAGATTATTGACTTGGGGACTGCCAGCATAAAGACGGGTATTTCAAGTCAGAGGACCAGATGAGGTCAGTGAGAGACTGAGTGAAGAGGGAGAAATCCAAGGCTTTTGCTGCTGGTCCTCTGATATTTACAGGTTAAGGGGGGTGAAGAGGAACCAGTGGAGGGACCTGACAAGAACTTTTGAGGGCAGTAGAAGACTCAGGAGAGAAAGGTGTCTGAAGCCAAGAGAAGACATTTCACGGGGAAGAGGTGGTCCAGTGTGTTGCTGGGTATAAGAGAAACACTTGACTTTGGCAACATGGAGGTCAAGGTGGAGGTCGTCTGATAAAAGTAGTTTCATTGTAAAGAAGAGGAGGGGTCCTTACTGAAGTGGTTTCAAGAATGCACCAGAGGAAAGTGGAAGGAGAGGTGGAGACAGTGGGTATGGATAGTGCTTTTAAAGATTTGCTATAAAGAAAAGGAGACACATCGGGAAAATCACTCAAGTGGGGCTTGCTTTTGACATTCATTAGATGTAGTCACACTAGCCCACCTCCCCTCCCCACTCCCCATCAAAATCCCCCCTACCCCTGCCACACAGGTGAGTGACCTTCAAATAAAACAGCATGTCAGGTCACTTTGTAAGATGTAGAGTATTACATAAATGTAAGAAGTTTATCTTTCTACTGAACTATGAACTCTCTGAGACAGGACTCCTGTCTTATACCTCAGAGTATTCCAAGTCCATCTTATGATGCCTAGCCATGGAGGCTGCCTTTGATGGAATGGACAGCCAACTGAAATCAGAGGCTGTTGACTGGCTATGCGGGGCAACCCTGAGCAGGGAATCCTGCCACCCCTTGTCTGATGGACGGCGGCTCATCCTTCTCTATTCCACCCTCACTACTGACAGTTTTATGATTTCCCCGTTCAAAGTGCCATTTTGGAACTCTGTCCTCCGCCATAAAATACATCAAGGTGACTCTATTGGTTGTATCCTCCTACCCTTAAAGGCTCATTATTTAAATTATTGCTTAATAAATTATAAATAAATAAATATTTAAATTATTGCTCATTACCAGCAGTCCTATTTCCCCCAGCAGCTGGGAGGTGCAACCTTATTTTCAGGTTCCTCAGAGCACCTTGCAAATGATGCTAAGTCAGGTTTCTCCCTTGATGCAGCAGCAAAGGGACTGTGGGGAGGAGTTATCCACCGTCACATCAAGTGGGTGACAAAGGAAAGAGTCAGACATCCTCACTGTGGACTCTACCATGGACAAAGCCTCTTTTTTGGACTGACAGAAAAAAGAGAAAGGCAGAGGGAACCTGGTTATTGTCCTGTGATGTAGTGAGCCCTAACTGACAAGGCTGGACCAGCCTGGCTTCTTTTGGGTTAAAGTATCAGGAATAAGAGGTCACAAGCAAGGTGGGAAGGAGAGAAACAGAGAAAATCTGTCTGTGGTTTTTAAAAAAAAGAAAGAAAGAAAAGTTCCTGCTTTTCTTTCCTGTGTGAGAAAAACTATTTAAACTGGCACAAAATATATTTAAGAAGCATATTCTTAGAGTTACTTAGAAAAATACCCTGTATATTCTGGCAGCAGCAAAATGTATCCTTAATAGAATTCATATGGGGCCTTCAATGATCACGATGTTTGGAGAGGAGCCAGATAGTAAGTAATTTAAACATCACAGGAAATTAAATTTTGGAATTCAATTTTGCATAAAGTTTTCTGTAATGAAAATGTCACACATAAATTATGAAGTCTGATTATATTCTTTTTTGACTTTTTAATAAAATAATAGAGGTACTTGACAGTCTAGAACAAATGCATATTTTATGTGAATAGTATTGCGTTCAACCAACGTCCTCTGGAAATAATGGAACAGATGTTAACACTGCTCTATCAGCTATCAGGTGCTCTGTTAAACAGCTCCAAACACAAGTGTTTATTAAAAAATGCTAACGGGGTTGTCTTTTAAGGTTATCTAATTGTAGGCTTAAAATGTAGATGGTTAATATAATTAATTATACATGTAGAATTATATAGTTGGTCTATAATTTATTATATGTATGCATATATAAATTATATAATATTCTGTTGTAAATTAATTTAATATGGGCACAGGGAATGACTTCTTGAAAATATTAAATAGTTCATAATGTGGTTATAAATCAAAACTAATCTGAATTTCCACTTAATTTTGAATTTTGAGAAGGAGGATGCCTTAACTCACTGTAGGGGACTTTGGGGGTACTGATTGTGTTTTAGATTAAATCCACAGCCTGTAATTATTTTTAATAATATTCAACTAAAAAAACGCTCCAAATAAAAAGCCTGAACACTCTTAATTTGTTTAAGGCCAAGCAGCATTTTTCTTCAAAGGGTAAAATATAATGAACGTTTATTTTGAAAATTGACCTACTTCATCATAACTGCAGGGCCCTAAGCAAGTCTTTCTTCAGGCTCACAGTGAACTCTTGCTGAATGCAGAGATCATGACCTTGCTCTCTTCTGGGGGTGAGAAGTTTTGCCTGTGGATGTCCTGTTAAATATTTCCCTCTTTGAATCCTCTTATGACTTCATCTACATGCTTTATGTTGGGGGATGGGTCTGCACATATTTTAAATTTTAAAAGAACACAACAAAGGTTTCTTCCTTAGTCAGAGTCACACAAAAATATGGGCCAAGCTGTTTATCCAGGAGCTTGTGTCTTATTTTGAAAAGTAGGTCATCTGAGTCTATAGTGCCAGGAGGGTGAAGATGATGGTTTCCAAGGCAGTTTATTCAGACATGGATATCTTTTTGATTCTATCTAATTTTTTAAGAGAACAATGACTAGGGTGGCCAACTTGTCCCAAGGGATAGGCTACCCACTCCAGTGTTCTTGGACTTCCCTTGTGGCTGACTTGGTAAAGAATCTGCCTGCAATGTGGGAGACCTGGGTTCGATCCCTGGGTTGGGAAGATCCCCTGGAGAAGGGAAAGGCTACTCACTCCAGTATTCTTGCCTGGAGAATCCCACGGACAGAGGAGCCAGACAGGCTACAGTCCATGGGGTCACAAGAGTCAGACACCACTTAGCAACTAAACCACCACGATGAGTTTTTGTTGAGCCAAGTCACTGAAATGTGGGGATTGGTCTGTTGTGGCAACTTGTGCCATGATAGAACTTTTTGTCTTGAAGTAAGGTGCTGCCATTAGAAAAACTCCAAATACATGGCATCATCTTAGTCATCAAGGATGAGTTGTGTGGAGACCAACATCAAAGCTAGAAAGATGATGATCCCTGATACACTGTGGCAAAATATTCAGGTAAACTATTGCTTCTAATAAACTTGCAGTGCTATCAGAGAGAGCGAGAAATAGGACCTTAGCATTGTGTGATACTATTGGTTGTGTTTGGCAAGATAATACAAGAAAGAGATAAGGTAAGGAGAGGAGCAATCAGTTTATAAAGCAGAAAAGAAAAGGTACAGAGTTCAAAATTCATGGACTAGGAATTTGGAAGAGTTGATTGTTTCCAGAACCCAACTATAAAAATGGCATTTAAGGAGACTTTGTGGTGGTGGTGGTAGGGAATGACAGGGGTGGGGGGAATGCCTCTCAGTTGATTAATATGCCTCAAGGAAAACACTGTTCAGAATGTAGTTTTCCCATTCACACCCAATAGCCTGATTTTAGTAGCTATCATGAAACTGGAGAAGGAAATGGCAACTCACTCCAGTGTTCTTGCCTGGAGAATCCCAGGGACGAGGGAGCCTGGTGGGCTGCCATTTATGGGGTCGCACAGAGTCGGACACGACCGAAGCGACTTAGCATGAAACTGAGAGGAGACATGGAAGTGAGGAAACAGATAAAACAGACCTGAGAACCACGTTCTCAGAACCAAAGGCAAAGTCCTTTGAGTGTGCCTGTTATCCTATGAAATGAAGAGCAAAGAGAACTTATAGGCAACTACATAGCTAAAGCAACCATAAAAAGGTATCCGAATATTCAGAACTCAGAACAACCCTGGGGCCCTTAAGAGTCAATGAGTAGAAAGAAAGATGAGAAAGCCTAATAGCCCCCAGGAGCCCAAACTCCTCAAAGCTCACTTTGGCCAAAGAATAAGGGAAAAAAAGAATCTTTCAGAGGATGACTCTAAGAGCCATGGAAAACAATGGAGGATGGAGCTTCTCAGAGAGCAGAGTCGTAGCCTAAGCAAGGGGCCTCCCATCCCCAGGGTGGGAGGTCTTTCCAGTCAGCTGGGCTGGATTCCATAATTGCTACAGCTCAGTGGCTGCTGTGTTTCCCTTATTCTTCTCTTTGCCAATGGCAGTATTTACACATGACTTAGTGGGTGGGGGTGTGTGTATATTTGTGGAGAGGGAAAACTTGTCTTTTGCAAAATCAGGACTCCAGAGCTTAAAAGTCACATTTAACTGAATCTGATGGACAGATAACTGGACATCACCCAGAAAGATGAAGCTTCAGTTGAGGGCAGCAGCTGGATGGAACTTTGGCTTGTTTCTCTCGCAGAGGAGTTAAGTGTATTCTGTGTAGGAGAAGGAAACAAAGAAATGCTTGGTGATGAGAAGGGTGGATTGTGGCATATTTAGTAAATGATAATCAAATATTCCGTGTGTTCACTTATATTTCCCAGGCTCTCTGCAGGTAGCTTAGGTATGTGATTAGTGGACTTGCACTGAGTAGAAATGGCCTATTCCTAAAGGCAGCCATTCTTTTCACATGGATTCTTATTTACTAACTTTTATTTTAAGCAATATGTCCTAAGTCGCCTCTATATTCCAGTGCATATCTTGCTTGGAGCTTGCATCACTTCTATTTACCATCAATAGACACTACTTTGCTCTTCCAATGATAGAGTTGCCTGTCATTTAGGGACCCAAACTTAGTTTACATATATCCAACATGGGGCAGACTTCTTCCCAAATCTATGTGTCCTGAAAACAGACTCCAGTTTTTACATCCTTACCATTTTTGGACTCAACTAGAAACATCATATACAAATGTGAGAGATTTCATTACCTCCAGAGCACTGTCTATTTTAAGTCTTCAGCATATTTATCAAATGGAAAACTTGGTCTCAGTGAGCCTTTCAGAGAAAGTGATTGGCTAGAATCACAAGTTTTCAGTTTTGAATTGCTTCTGCAAAATATTACCCTAAGGATTTCAGAAATTTTATTTCTTGGCTTAGAAAGAAGATGACTCATTCAAGTAGAATTCTTTTCTTGAGTAAAAAAAGTCACAGGAGAGACTATTCCTGATGTGGTGGCCAAAAGGAAGACCCTTATCCAAGTAATTGCTTCCTGACCTCAAGCCTGGAATTCTAATTCCACTGACATCTCTGGTTGTCAAGAATACCAGCGGCATTGCTAATGCAGTTGGCCTTATCTGAAGATGTACATTCCTTTCTGCTAAATTGCCTTCCATAGACACACACGTAAAACTGTCTCTATTTATGGATCATAGCAGATGGGACTAGCGGTTTCTCTCCCTCTGATCTGTTAATTCCAAAGAGCTACCATCTTTACTTTTTGCTCTGCTGCTAAGCAAAGCCAAGTTTTTGTGATTCCAAGGGACAGCACAAGGAGGAGTGGCAGCCAGAGCAGGCTTGAGGAACAGACCCGCTGTCCTAAGATGAGACTGGTGTCAAGAGTTCAGGTCTGCACTGTGACTGTGATGTTTTTCTCATGATTTGGGATAGTAGGGACTTCCTTCCTGGGTGCTGCCCCCAGGTAATGAGAGTTTTGACTTCTGGTGGAGAGGGTTGGTGGTGGGAAGGAAGGGGCAGCCTTTGGGCATAGATTCTTAGATTCTTCAGACATGAGCTGTATCATTCCACACTTGCNATGGCATTTAAGGAGACTTTGTGGTGGTGGTGGTAGGGAATGACAGGGGTGGGGGGAATGCCTCTCAGTTGATTAATATGCCTCAAGGAAAACACTGTTCAGAATGTAGTTTTCCCATTCACACCCAATAGCCTGATTTTAGTAGCTATCATGAAACTGGAGAAGGAAATGGCAACTCACTCCAGTGTTCTTGCCTGGAGAATCCCAGGGACGAGGGAGCCTGGTGGGCTGCCATTTATGGGGTCGCACAGAGTCGGACACGACCGAAGCGACTTAGCATGAAACTGAGAGGAGACATGGAAGTGAGGAAACAGATAAAACAGACCTGAGAACCACGTTCTCAGAACCAAAGGCAAAGTCCTTTGAGTGTGCCTGTTATCCTATGAAATGAAGAGCAAAGAGAACTTATAGGCAACTACATAGCTAAAGCAACCATAAAAAAGGTATCCGAATATTCAGAACTCAGAACAACCCTGGGGCCCTTAAGAGTCAATGAGTAGAAAGAAAGATGAGAAAGCCTAATAGCCCCCAGGAGCCCAAACTCCTCAAAGCTCACTTTGGCCAAAGAATAAGGGAAAAAAAGAATCTTTCAGAGGATGACTCTAAGAGCCATGGAAAACAATGGAGGATGGAGCTTCTCAGAGAGCAGAGTCGTAGCCTAAGCAAGGGGCCTCCCATCCCCAGGGTGGGAGGTCTTTCCAGTCAGCTGGGCTGGATTCCATAATTGCTACAGCTCAGTGGCTGCTGTGTTTCCCTTATTCTTCTCTTTGCCAATGGCAGTATTTACACATGACTTAGTGGGTGGGGGTGTGTGTAGATTTGTGGAGAGGGAAAACTTGTCTTTTGCAAAATCAGGACTCCAGAGCTTAAAAGTCACATTTAACTGAATCTGATGGACAGATAACTGGACATCACCCAGAAAGATGAAGCTTCAGTTGAGTGCAGCAGCTGGATGGAACTTTGGCTTGTTTCTCTCGCAGAGGAGTTAAGTGTATTCTGTGTAGGAGAAGGAAACAAAGAAATGCTTGGTGATGAGAAGGGTGGATTGTGGCATATTTAGTAAATGATAATCAAATATTCCATGTGTTCACTTATATTTCCCAGGCTCTCTGCAGGTAGCTTAGGTATGTGATTAGTGGACTTGCACTGAGTAGAAATGGCCTATTCCTAAAGGCAGCCATTCTTTTCACATGGATTCTTATTTACTAACTTTTATTTTAAGCAATATGTCCTAAGTCGCCTCTATATTCCAGTGCATATCTTGCTTGGAGCTTGCATCACTTCTATTTACCATCAATAGACACTACTTTGCTCTTCCAATGATAGAGTTGCCTGTCATTTAGGGACCCAAACTTAGTTTACATATATCCAACATGGGGCAGACTTCTTCCCAAATCTATGTGTCCTGAAAACAGACTCCAGTTTTTACATCCTTACCATTTTTGGACTCAACTAGAAACATCATATACAAATGTGAGAGATTTCATTACCTCCAGAGCACTGTCTATTTTAAGTCTTCAGCATATTTATCAAATGGAAAACTTGGTCTCAGTGAGCCTTTCAGAGAAAGTGATTGGCTAGAATCACAAGTTTTCAGTTTTGAATTGCTTCTGCAAAATATTACCCTAAGGATTTCAGAAATTTTATTTCTTGGCTTAGAAAGAAGATGACTCATTCAAGTAGAATTCTTTTCTTGAGTAAAAAAAGTCACAGGAGAGACTATTCCTGATGTGGTGGCCAAAAGGAAGACCCTTATCCAAGTAATTGCTTCCTGACCTCAAGCCTGGAATTCTAATTCCACTGACATCTCTGGTTGTCAAGAATACCAGCGGCATTGCTAATGCAGTTGGCCTTATCTGAAGATGTACATTCCTTTCTGCTAAATTGCCTTCCATAGACACACACGTAAAACTGTCTCTATTTATGGATCATAGCAGATGGAACTAGCGGTTTCTCTCCCTCTGATCTGTTAATTCCAAAGAGCTACCATCTTTACTTTTTGCTCTGCTGCTAAGCAAAGCCAAGTTTTTGTGATTCCAAGGGACAGCACAAGGAGGAGTGGCAGCCAGAGCAGGCTTGAGGAACAGACCCGCTGTCCTAAGATGAGACTGGTGTCAAGAGTTCAGGTCTGCACTGTGACTGTGATGTTTTTCTCATGATTTGGGATAGTAGGGACTTCCTTCCTGGGTGCTGCCCCCAGGTAATGAGAGTTTTGACTTCTGGTGGAGAGGGTTGGTGGTGGGAAGGAAGGGGCAGCCTTTGGGCATAGATTCTTAGATTCTTCAGACATGAGCTGTATCATTCCACACTTGCCATACGGATGCAAGAAACAGCCATGACAGGACATTTTCATCATCTGAGTGTCCTGTATCTCAGTTTCCTTAGTTTCTGAGTGAAAGTTATTGCATCATAAAACGTTAAGAGTGACCTCCTATAAAATTAGCTCCCACTTAACATCGGCGTGCTTGTCTGCTGGCTCCTGCTGGGTTTCTGAGGTGGCAAACATCTGACAATAAAATGCAAACACAAGGGAAATTGATTGCAGGAGAAACGGAACATTTTGCAAAATGTGCAAGATTTCATGACGTTGAGAAAAGTCATGTTGGAGAACTACTTCAATCACATGTAGTCACTAATAAACGAGGATGGGTCAGGGTTAAAAATTTAAAAGTCAAGGCTGATGGCTTCACTATAGATTTTGAAAGGAGCATGATTGAACTCTCATTATTTTTTCTTGGAAAAATTTCTGAAGTTCTTGGATTTATTTGTGAAAATGACCTTTCCTAGGATCTTCCAGGCATGTGTTAATATAAAGAGAAGATTGTTGTTACTTTGCTCTTCGTTTGACCGAAAAAGTTCCATGAAATCCAAACAAACCAAACAATACTTGATATATTCTTTGTTCCTTCTGGGTTAGCAACTAGTTGCAATTATGATCTATACTTTGTTAAATATAGACTAAAACTTATTTTTTAAATTTGAGTTTCATTTCTTCTTCATGTTAAATTATAGTAGAAGCTTTTGTTCTCCACTACTTATTATGTCCATATTTTACGGGGACTTAAAACTTTTTCAGGTACCAGCTGATCTTAGAGAAGGAAGGACTCCTGTGTACACAATAACGGAATAAAAATTATTTTATTTCATTTTCATTAAAAATAATTTGAATAGTAAATAAGGAATAATACAATACCAAATATATATAAATGAACTATTATACAAATATAAATTATATATATACTTTATATATCTTATTTATATGTAAAACATTCCTTAGTTCAAAACATATGCTCTTTTAAAAAATTTAATTGTATTTGCCAGGTTATTTTCACCTTAGATTATCCTTTTTCAGGGGCTTCTTGCCTTCAGGTCTTCTGTCAGCTGATAATCAATGTCTCAGTGTTTAAATAATCCATATTTATTTAGTCACTTACCTGAAACTGCTTACTTGATTTTATCTGCTCCAATTCTTTCTTATTTTTCTGGAACTAATCCCTGTTTGCTCTGTCCTTAATGTTGGAGCAAATTCCCTATGCTGTCTTTCTGTAAGGTGAGGCAATAGAATGCTTATAAGCTATAACTCTCCTTACTGGGTTTGTGAAAATCATTCCCTTTGGCAAAACCTTAGTTTCATAATCTCTAAAGTGGAGTTCACACCTTCTTTTTATCTCCCTCAAATGGGACAATGTCCGTGTTTGGGAAAACACTTTGTACAGTGTAAAATGGAACTATCATTGACAGAACCTCTATTAGAAACCATGGGGAGCTGAATATTTACAGATCTTTCTTCATGTGATCAAGTGCAGAGTCCAGGTATTATTGTAACTAACTAGGCAGTGTGACTGTAATAGTCTTTGATTATTGTGAAGCAAATGCCCTGCTCTAGTTCTTTGACACTCACAGTGGAAACCTCCAATCCCTTTATGTCTTTCCGAGCTATTTCTAATAGACTCACTCAAGTTGTCCCAGAGTAAACAACCTAGTGTAGACCTGTGACCTTGGGGCACAACCTGCCCAAAGGGAGACTACCCAGTAACTCAGACTCCAGATTCCAGCTGAGTAGTCTGAGTGCTCCCTCTCTCTCACCACTCCTAACTTCCAGAAAACTAACATCTGTCAATTCCATCTCTGTAATGCCACTTGAATCCATTTATACCCCATCTCCTTTGTTACTGGCCTATTTTGAGGGGCTGTTAGGTCCCACCCAGACACCCCTTGAGGGTCTCACCAGCAGGCTTCCACAGAGGCTGAAAGATGCCCTGCTGGTGGATGGGCATTGGTGCTTCTGCACACAAAGGCAGCTGGGGAAGCAGCAGGACTAGAGTGAGAATTCTTTGCAGGCCCAGGTCTCAGAAGCTACTTTACTGACTTCTGCTGCCTTATCCCTATTGATTAAGTCAAAGGGGGCACTTGGTGGCAAGGGTTGAGCTGTTTTAGTTTCCCCATAATTTCTATCAGAACCCACTAGACCTACCCCAAAAGATATAATTCAAGTTTGCTGTGCAAATATAGCTGTAAGCCCCAATACCCCTTCCAATATGAATGACATTCTTGAACTCCCTGGAATAGAGGCATTCCAGAACCATGCCTTCTAGTGCTGCACCTGAATTTGGCTGGCATCCTCAAGGCCTGATTTGACCTACTGTGATTGTTGGATCCTGTTCTGCTACTTGTTTTCCCTCCCCTGACTGCCTGCCTAGGGCTTGATCTCATTCATCTTTCAGATTCCTGACTTCTTCATTTATCCATTGCCTATCCCAAACTCCACACCTTCCCAATTCACCCTCAGATGAAGGGAAAGGGGGTTTTCTCTGGAGCTGAGCATAAAAAAGTGAAGTTCAAAGAAAGTGGATCTAAAATGATTTTGACTATTTTACATTAAGTCTAATTAAATACACACATGTGTAAGTACGCATACATAATTACTGAAACTAATGTTCATAAAAACAATACTTCCACCAGCACGTGAGGCACTGTGATATTTCCTATTCAGTTCTGTTTCTTTTTTTTTTAAGTCACTACTCCTGACCCACCAACTGCTCCTGATTGTTTGAAGAAGCTGAATTTGCTGCTTGAAAATGCTGTTCTAAGGAAAACTTTGTAAGAAAAGTGTAACAGAACTGAATTTATTTATAAAAGTGAATGATGTTTATTAGAATTTCAGTACTTTGGAGTTGCCTCCTCTTTTATCTAATATAGGTAAATTGGGGGGGGAAGAATTCCAATATATCTTCCTGGAACCATGAGTCTAAAGTAGAACAACTTTAAGAAATGCTTATTTGTCTTGGAACACATGTACCTGGCATGTTGTCTCTGTAATCAGGAATTAAAAAATGTACTGTGTATCTATGTCTCGATTCCTGCCCTGCAAATAGGTTCATCTGTCATTTTTTCAGGTTCTTCCTAAATGTGTTAATATACTAAAATTTGTTTTTCTTTTTCTGACTTACTTCACTCTGATGACAGACTCTGGGTCTATCCACATCTCTACAAATGCCCCAACTTCATTCCTTTTACTGGCTGTGTAATATTCCATTGTACACACATATTCTTTATCCATTCATCTGTCAGTGGACATCTAGGTTGCTTCCATGTCCTGGCTATTGTAAATAGTGCTACAGTGAACATTGGGCTGCATGTGTCTTTTTGAAGTACTGTTTTCTCAGGGTATATGCCCAATAGTGGGGTTGCTGGGTTTCTATGGTATAGCACAAGAAGCTCAGCTCAGTGCTCTGTGGTGACCTAGATGGCTGGAGTCGGGGAACGGGAGGGAGATCCAAGAGACTCGGGCTTCCCTGGTGGCTCAGACGGTAAAGAGTCTGCCTGCAGTGTGGGAGACCCGGGTTCGATTCCTGGGTCGGGAAGATCCCCTGGAGAAGCAAATGGCAATCCACTCCAGCACTGTTGCTTGGAAAATCCCATGGATGGAGGAGTCTGATAGGCTACAGTCCATGGGGTCGTAAAGAGTCGAACACGACTGAGTGACTTCACTTCACTTCATATATATACACATGACTGATTCACTTCATTGTACAGTAGAAACTAGTGCAACATTGTAAAGCAACTATACTCCAATTTTAAAATATGCAGCATAATTACTGTGAATACTTCTGCTTCCCATGTTGTACTAGTGGTAAAGAACCCACCTGCCAATGTGGGAGATGTTAGAGACCCGAGTTCCATCCCTGGGTTAGGAAGATCCCCTGAAGGAGGGTTGGAGAAGGCAATGGCACCCCACTCCAGTACTCTTGCCTGGAAAATCCCATGGATGGAGGAGCCTGGTAGGCTGCAGTCCATGCGGTCGCGAAGAGTCCGACACAACTGAGCGACTTCACTTTCACTTTTCACTTTCACGCATTGGAGAAGAAAATGGCAACCCACTCCAGTGTTCTTACCTGGAGAATCCCAGGGATGGCGGAGCCTGGTGGGCTGCCGTCTATGGGGTCGCACAGAGCCGGACACGACTGAAGCGACTGAGCAGCAGCAGGAGCAACTGGAGGAGGGTATGGCAACCTACTCTAATATTCTTGCCTAGAAAATCCAATGTACAGATGTATCCTGGAAAGCTACAGTTCACAGAGTTGCAAAGAGTAGCACACAACTAAAACAACTTAGCATACACATAATTCTACCAACTCCATGAGCAATTCTCCTGGAACTGTTAATTTTATTGTTGGGGAATTTAAGATCAGAGTGTAGATTGCTTTAGAGCCCTCAGCTAGAAACAAGAAAGTTCTCAGCCTGGGATGGGATCTTCATGGAAGTCTGATGGTCATAGCTGATGGCGTTGAGAATCTAGGTGAAGAGCTGTACTTACAAAGAACCTGTATCCTGGGGGTCTTCAACATGGCATACTGTGAAATTGTCTAGAAAGACTTCATATTAATTTATTTTTACTTTTTATTATGTAGACTTTCAAAACTTAGTAAAAGTAGAAAGTAAAACCCAATGGACCCCCATTTTCCCATCACTCAACTTCAGTTCAGTTCAGTTCAGTCGCTCAGTCGTGTCTGACTCTTTGCAACCCCATGAATCGCAGCACGTCAGGTCTCCCTGTCCATCACCAACTCCCGGAGTTCACTCAGACTCGTGTCCATTGAGTCAGTGATGCCATCCAGCCATCTCATCCTCAGTCGTCTCCTTCTCCTCCTGCCCTCAATCCCTCCCAGCATCAGAGTCTTTTCCAATGAGTCAACTCTTCGCATGAGGTGGCCAAAGTACTGGAGTTTCAGCTTTAGCATCATTCCTTCCAAAGAAACCCCAGGGTTGATTTCCTTCAGAATGGACTGGTTGGAGCTCAACTGTTATCAACTCATGGCCAATCTTGTTTCTTCTATACTTTACCTACTCCCTGCATCATCATTATCATCATCATCATCATAATTTTGAAGGAAATCCCAGACATAATAACATTTCATCTATAAATATATCATTTTGTATCTCTAAAAGGCAAGGGCTCCACATTTTGAAAAAAACCTCAATACTGTCACCACACAAGGAGCTTTGGGAGAATTCCAAACGCTTTCATCCTAAACCAAGTAAAGTCAAAATGCCTAGGGGGGGACCCAGGCGTTGGTAGCTGCACAAAGCTTGCAGGTGATTCTAATGTTGTTATTTTGCTTGGTTTGGAGGCAGAAATTGAGTGGTCAGGGCTAAGGACACTTGTAGGAGATGGTCATAAATAGGGAACACCTCTAGCAGATGCATCTACCAGGCGAGAGTCACCTCTGCTCATCTTTCTGACCATCCTTGCCACTAGCAAACCATTTCACTGCAGTCCTCAGCTTCCTGTAGGTGACCCCCCAAATCAATGTCTCCCATTCCTGACCAAACTTCTGACCTCCAGTCTCAGATGTCTCATCACTTGCTGTAGGCCATTTCCATCAGGGTGTGCTACCCTGCTAACATATATGCTTTACTTACTATGTTTAAAACAGACTTTTTCCTCTCTTCCCAAACTAGCTCCCTCTCTGGTTGCCTCCGTTTCTGTCATCAGGATGGGAAGAGTTGCTCCTCACAGATAGACCACACTCCTGAGAGAATCAGGGGAGGAGCCCAAAATGCCTTCGAGACAAGATCCACTGTTCTTAAAAATTCAGTGCCAAGGGGAACATCCCGCCCCAACTTTTTCTGCTCCTATGTCTCTTTTGGAAAGCAGCCAGTCCTCTCTCTGATCCCTTCTTAAGGCCAAAGAAATGCCAGTTCAGCATTGAGAGTCATCAGGAAGTGATTGCGAGGCTGGCAAAATCCCAGATCTCATATTTAGGACAGAACAGTGTGAGGGAGGTCTTTTAACTTCTCACAGAAAGATGTCAAGACATTGTCATCCTCGAAGAGCAAACATGGAAAAGGACTGGACATATGGATTTGGATGTAGCTCCTGGACTAATTCGATTGGGTCATCACTGCTCACTTTTTGATACATGAGGCTCATTCCTGAGCATATTCTCTGAACTTTTAAAGAAAAGAAAATCCCAGCAATTTCTGTCTTTTACCACAACCATTCTCACACTCCAAACTAATAAACCTTAGTAGGAGGAGCGGGTACAATTGTAAAGAAAAAAATCAAAAGCCTCTATATTAATTTTTTTTTTCATAAAAAAGCAAAGAAAATTAAGTATGTTCTCAGCCTGTCAGTTTTATTTGGGATACAATGAAGTCTGTAAAAGCCCAGATAAAGGTGGAAACTAAAATTGTTTAGGTTGTGGAACTTGTTCAAAAATAGTTATCATGGAAAATCTAGGAAAATGGGGTGTGACATATAGTCAACCCTTCCCTCTTGAGGAAGCTTCTAGAACCCAAATTTGTGTTCTAGAACTTGGCCCACATAGATTGGTTAGGTGGGTATTGGGGAGAGGGGAGTCCTCCCTAGCACTAACTGTAGATGTAGAGTCTGATGTACGGTATAATTTATCTTCTCTTGATGCTTTCCTACGTCTAACACTATTCTAGGCAGCTATCTCTCAACCCTTCATTCCCTCAGCTTTACCTCATGGTTAAATAAGATCTCCAAAGCATTAGCCAAGAAGAGATTAATATAATTTCTCTGTCATTCAATAACTCAAACTTCAAAAAACTGCTCTTTAGAGAATTTTCAGGTGTTAGGGGAGACATTTTGAGATGGGAAAACTTGACCAGCCATTCTTCACAGAAAGTCTACTGTTGGGCTACTCATTCTCTGCTACTGTTAAATAATTGCTATCAGAGTGCTTCCTTACTAGAGTAATAAACCTCATGGGGACAAGGATAATACTCACCTTTATGTCTCTAGGACAAAATTCAGTGAATGGCATAAATGTGTTCAAGTAGAGAAAAGAACGAACGTTTTAGAGTCAAGGAAAGATAGAGTTGAGAGGCCACTTGTAACCCATCTAATACTCCTTCATACTACAGATGAGAAGCCTTCACCATTCTGTCATCAGAATGGGTGAAGGGAACTGGCACTTCTTGGCACCTCCAGGTGAACCTCTTGTTATATCATTTTATACTTTTAATATGCTTTAATAGTTAAAATTTTTATCCCTGATACATATCAGGAGACCAAACCTAATGGAGGAGAAGTGAATTACTCAAGGTCACTCAGCTGTCAAGTGTCAGAGCTGAGATTCAAACCCAGACCTTTCTAATTCTAAAGTACATGCTCACTTGGTCTTACCCACTTGTCTCCTGGGACAACACTTGGAGGCAAGTAAATCCTCAGGCCCAAGATTGCAGAAAATGTTAGAGTTGGAGCCAGGGCTTGCATTTAACTTAACATTGCCTGACTCCAATCCAGTCTGGGAGCACTGATTGGTTGTCATTGAAATACCTAATTCTATACTTATCTTAATTATATTAGTACATTTCACACTGGTCGAGATAGTAACAATGTACATCAATACAATAGCTATGGTTCTATGGCCTCTTTTCTTCCAGCCTTGAGAATGGACCCACACTTCTGATAACTTGAGGTTTTCTTTTGTTGAGGGGCCATTCCCATTGACTGGTACATCTTTGGCCTCTTCTGCTGAGTTACAAGCTGTGCTAGAAGAACGACTTTGCTATTGAAGAAACGTCACAAAATCCTTGATGTAGGTTGAGAATGGTTTCCAAAAGACGAAAGTCATTTTGGTTTTATTTCTTTGTACATGTTTCTTATAAATTTAGTTTGGCCTCTCGAGGATTAGCCCTTCGATAATGTTAGCATTCAATTTAGTGGTTACTGTTAGGTCCCCACTACCTACAGACTAAAGCCCAAGGCCTTAAAAGGACACACTTCCCTTACCCTTCCTCCTTGGCTTTATTGCGTCTGTTCTTTGCCATGTATCCTTTGTTTATCCATAAGGAACTTCCCAAGTTTTCCAGATCCTTCCATGACTCTATATACCATTTCTCTTTCTCAGTTGGGCAAATCTTTCAAAACTTAGCTCAAGTTCATCACCTTTGTAGTGCCTTTCTCAACTTCTCTAAGGCAGTACTCGTGACCTCTGGACTCAAAACTTTGCACAAATTTCCCTGACAAGGGAAGCAGCAGAACACCGTACTTAGGAGCATCTGGTTTGCATTCAAATTGTGATTCTGCCTCCTTCTAGCTATATGAACTTGATGAACTTATTTAACTTTTTAGCCTCTATTTCATTATTTAAAAAACAGGGATAAGAATAATACTACCTCATATGGTCACTGTGAGGATAATGTTGATACAGTAAGATATTTGGGACAATGCCTGGTACATACTAAATGTTCGATGAAGCATACTCACTCTGTGATCTAGCTTGCTTTTGTTTATCCTACCTGCCTGTGTTCTCTGCTAGACACTGAGCTCTCAGAAGCCAGGGAGTTGAGTCTTATTCTTCTTTGGGTCTTCTACGTGGTACTTAATAGGAAGGCTGGCTCTAAGGGTGAGCAAAGGTCCTTTGCTTGAGGTTTAATTCTCTGCAATCACTCTCTTGAAATTCTTAACAATTTTATTTTTGGATTTGTAATATGTTCTTGAGTTTGTGTAAGTGAAGTGCAGTGGACAATGGAGATTGTGTAAGGGGGCTTGGAGCTCCCATCACCTCTCTACCTTTTCAGGATGGCTTCTCAGCTGCCTGCTTCCTGCCCTCAGCTGCCCTGCCTTGCCTAGCCTCTTCTTCCCTACCTGTTCCAAGCCTACTGCTCCATTCCCCCAGGGAATGGTGACCAGGTCACAGTACTAAGATGAGGGGCTGCTCACGTTTCGCTGTCACTCTGAGCCCCACTGGGGGCCTGAGCGTGGTGAGGGTTCAAGTTGCTGTGCATCCCGTGGCCTTTCTGTGGGGCAGGGTAGTGACCATTCATTCCCTGGGCTGGCAGCTGGATCCTATGGCCTTTCTAGATCCTATTACTAATGCAGGTACTAGTGCCATGTACCAAAGGTGCAATCCCTTGGATGTCCATCCACTGTGGATTGAAGTGGCTGGCCCACAGGAAGGGGAGATAGACTTCATTATCTTGGGTGCAGTCTCATATACTCATTTTGCCCTGGGCCTGCAAATTATGTAGTCAGCCCTGCTTGTAGATGCTCAACAAAATATGCTTATTTGACTGCAAGTTGAGAGGCCAGATATGGCAGAGTGAAGGCCAAAGAAGGCAGTATCTGCAAAACTAGGCTTTTTATCAAAGGTTGCAAGCCTAGAAAGACAGCTGGGAGCTGGAAGATCCACAGTCTAACCTAGAGTGTCATGTGTTTTCCCACGTTCAAACACAGAGCTCGCTTTTCTCCTTCTTAGTTAAGCTGTACTCACTTCTTCCCTCTGCCCAGATCTATTCCAAGACCTGAAAAATTATCTTGTTTTTCTTTGGCCTGGATGAGACAAGGATCTACATTTGGGAGATGGCGAAATAGTGATAAAATCTCATTAGAAAGGGTTCCTTATCATGAATATAATAACTAGGCTCAGATACATTAAGTGCTTTCTCTTTAGCAGTCACTATTCATAATGAAAAAGCAACAGATGATAAATTCTCGGCTGTTTTCAACACAGTCTCTGTAGAGACTTTCTCACGGTGAAAGGACAGTGGGCCTCTGGCTGAGAGTTTCACAGAACTCTTGCTCTGCTTCTAGCAGTTATCTCTAGGTCCTCCATCTTCCCCAAACACCCATAAATAGCCCAATCCCTAATTACTGTGCCAGGAACGTTCACTTAGCTGCTATAATCCCTTCTCATATGTTACATGACTTGAAAATAAAAGAGGATTGAGGTAAACTTGGCTATATAATATCGACAAATATTTATTGAGATCTAGTACACTCCAGACTTTTCTTTATTTGCTAATTCATTTCTGGAAAAAGAGAGAAGATTTGGTGTGGGGAGTTGGAGGAGGGAGAGAGTGAGGGAGAGAGACCTGATATCATCTCCTGTGTATGCAGACGCAGAGTATGATTTATAGCAAAACACTAATTAAAATGAAATCATTGAAAAATATTTTGGAGCCCAGTGGAATTCTTTATAACAGAGTGTGATCTATAGCAGACAATTAGAAGCATACATCAAGTCATCCAACTTGCATGTTAGGGAAAAGCAAGGAAGAAAAGAGCCAAAATGAGGGAGAAACAAAGCTCTGTGGAGGCTGTTTTGCAAGATCCAGCATGAAGTTCCACATCCAACAGCCCCTTTGATAATGCTGAGTAAGCCATCTCGAAGATTCCCCAGCTGGCAGTTTTCTACCTCCTTCCTCAGGTCTCTGCCAGCCTGGGGCCACTGACTCTCATTCTGCCCTCCATCTTTCACCCCCTTCCCCCTTTCTCTTCTTTTAAAACCTAGGATGGTGTGTGAAATGCTAAATGTGCCATGTACCTCCAGGCACAACAACATTTCATGTGCTGCTTGTTTTAACATTAATTTATCAAAACACAAACAACAAAACTGCAATGTTAATATAAAGTATATATTTGGTTATTTAAAAAAAAAAAAAAGAAAAGCTCCTAGTGAAAATACACAAAACAAACCCAGTCAGCATCCACACTGCTTTGAAAATAAAGTGGGATTTGTTTGCAAGGATTTAAATTGGTAAATGATTTGAATTTCTCCACCCCTAGGTGAATGATTTAGATGGCCTTGACCCCAGTCTGACTGCAGGGATTAATGTGGGATAATGATTGCTGAGGCTATCATTGCAGCCGGCATCATTAATTATCCTTATTGATTGTAGCTTTCAAAGATAAAGCATTATGCTGACTGGAAAATACCCTCTTCCTGCAAGGTCAAGGCTAAAATAGGGAAGCTAAATAATTGCATTAACAAACAAAGAAATAAAAATAACCTCTCAGAGCCTTGTGTAATTAAGATCCAATTACAACGTTTGTTCTTGTTTACAAAATGACAAAGCTCTTCTTGTCAAGTCATTTTCCCGAAAATGGCTTCAGTACATGATAATTGCATTATAGCAGGTAACCAGAAAAGAGCATTAAAAGGGGGATCAGTTTCTTTGGATGGCTGCCACGGCTCTTGCTGTCTGACTCACCTACTAAAGTGTGAGAGCCCCAAGGGACTTGTCTAAAAATACTAATGATATGTTAAATGAAGGGGGTTAGATGGAGGAAGTAATAATTGGGCCTCAAATCCTATTATATTTCTTTGGGATAGTGTAATGGAGCTTAGAGATAGCCCAAGGATGTTATCACCCATGTCTTCCTTACCCCACCTCCCTCTGGCCACATCATTTTCATTGCTGTGCAAATCTTGGCTCTAAAGCCCTATTAGGTTGTAAATTTCTCTGGTGAAAGGGATCAGTATTACAGCTTCCCTGCTATTGATCAGATTTTGGACTCTTAAAAAAAAAAAAGACTTTTAAGTGTAAAACCCAAAGCTACATGTGATTTTCTGTGTGGAAATATTTCAAACAAATGCTTAGGTTTTTCTTCCGCTACGTTTGGAAGCAGCACATACTAAGATCTGATTAGAAAAAGGGTGGTGGGCTCTGGGGACTGGAAGCTGGGCATACTCTCCTTAGCTGTGAGACTGAGGACCTCCGCCAAGCCTTTGGTCGTTTCAGGAATTAGTTCCTCCATCTGAAAAAGTGAGAATCAGGAGTACAATCATTGAAAACTAAGGATATAACAACAACAAAAAACCCCACAATTCTTTATGTAAATTGTTTCTGTTATATAGTGGGATTCTTTAACAGAGGATATTGTCACAAGAGACAGTGATGTTTCATACTTCCCTCATTTTACTAAAAAAAGAAAACAAAAGAGAGCAAGAGATGGTCATCATTCACTGTCATTCAGTGGGTGGAGCACAGTACTTACTGATCATTTATTTTATTTAATTCTCACAACCACTCTTGTGAAAGATACTATTATTATTCTTCCCTTTTTATAAACAGACAGGGAAACTGAAGTTCAGAGAGGCTAAGTGATTTTTCCAATGACACACAACTGCAAGTGATGGAGTAAAGTTTTGAATTNTGGGAGTTGGTGATGGACAGGGAAGCCTAGCATGCTGCAGTCCATGGGGTCACAGAGTTGTACACGACTGAGTGACTAAACTGAACTGAAGAGAAACTAAAGAGCCTCTTGATAGGGTGAAAGAGGAGAATGAAAAAGCTGGCTTGAAACACAATGCTAAAAAAATGAAGATCATTCCTCTGGTCCCATCACTTCATGGCAAAGAGAAGGGAAAAAGTGGAAACAGTGATAGCTTTTCTTCGGCTCCAAAATCACTGAAGGCAGTGACTGTAGCTGTGAAATAAAAGATGCCTGATTCTTGGAAGGAAAGCTATGACAAACCTAGACACTGTATTAAGAGGCAGACACATCACTTTGCTAACAAAGCTCTGTCTAGTCAAACTATGGCTTTCCCAGTAGTCCTGTATGAATGTGAGAGTTGAACCATAAAGAAGGCTGAACACTAAAGAATAGATGCTTTCAAATTGTGCTGGAGAAAACTCTTGAGAGTTCCTTGGACAACAAGGAGATCAAATCAGTTAATGTGAAGGGAAATCAATCCTGAATATTCATTGAAAGGACAGATGCTGAAGCTCCAATACTTTGGCTACCTGATGCCAAGAGCCAACTCATTGGAAAAGAATTTGATGCTGGGGAAGATTGAGGGCAGGAGGAGAAGGGAGCAATAGAGGATGAGATGGTTGGATGGCATCACTGACTCAATGGCCATGAATCTGAGCAAACTTCAGGAGATAATGAAGGAGAGAGGATCCTGGCACGCTACAGTCCATGGGGTCACAAAGAGTCGGACATGGCTTAGTGACTGAACAACAACGAAGAGATTGTACCGATCTTACATTCACATCAAGAGTGTATGAGAGTCTCACCAGCTCCATATCCTTACCAACACTTGGCGTTTCAGTTCTTTTTTTCTTTTTCTTTTTTAAATTTCAGTCATTCTGGTGGATATGTAATGATCTCAATGTGGTTTTAGTGTGCATTTCCCTGATGACTGATGAGACTGAACACTCTTTCATATGTTTAGTGTTCGCTTGGATATTCTCTTATGTGAAATACCTCACATATGGCACATGGTCTAAATTTCTTGACTTTTTTTTTCTATTAGATCATCCTCTTTTAAAATACTGATCTGTAAGAATTATTTACATAATCTAGTTATGAGTTCTTTGTTATATACATGTACTGAAAAGATCTTCCATTTTTCAGTGTGCTCTTTACTGACTTAATAGTGTCTTTTGGTGAATGTTGCTTATCTCAATTTTGTCTATTGTCATCTTTGCACATAAATTTAAAAATTTTAGGTACCCAAAACTATACTTTTTATGACTTGTGAATTTTGTATGTTGTGTAGCAGGGTGTTTACTGCCTCAAGATTTAAAAGCTCTTCTTTTATATTTGCAATTCTTAGTAGCATTTATTAAGTAGTACCTTTGTCCTGTATTCCCTTTTGTACTTGTAATGCCCTGTTTATAATAAAACAAATCCTACCTATCCATGGATATGTTTTAAGATTCTTTAGTCTATTCCACAGAATTGTGTCTATTTTCACATCAGTATAATAATCTTTTGGTTACTATTATCCCTAAATGTATTCTGATATCTGGTAGGGTAAGTGCCACCACATTGTTTTTTCAAACATTCTTGGCTTTTATCTTTATATTATTTTAGAATCAACTTGTCATGCTCCATAAAATTTTACTGTTGGGGTTTTGATTAGGATTGCACTAAATGTATAGATTAATTTGAAGACAGAATTTATGCTTAAANGATATCTGGTAGGGTAAGTGCCACCACATTGTTTTTTCAAACATTCTTGGCTTTTATCTTTATATTATTTTAGAATCAACTTGTCATGCTCCATAAAATTTTACTGTTGGGGTTTTGATTAGGATTGCACTAAATGTATAGATTAATTTGAAGACAGAATTTATGCTTAAAAATATTAGAACATTCTTTTGGGGAACTAGGTTTATTTCTACAATTAGTAAAATATTCTCTATGTTCTTGAATAACATTTGTAAGATTTTTTCCATAGAGTACTTTCATTATTAGGACAATTTATGCTAGAGGACTTTATCTCAAACAACTGGCTGCAGTTGATAATGATATCCTGTATTCCATTGTATTTTCTTTATGGATTGATTGGTGGCTATATTGGGTCTTTATTGCTGCTCACAGGCTTTTTCTAGTTTTGGAAGCAGGGGCTGCTCTCTAGTTGCAGTGTGCAGGCTTCTCCTGCTGTGGATCACAGGCTCTAGGATGCCCAGGCTTCAGTGGTTGTAGTGCATAGGCATAGCTGCCCCTTAGCATGTGATATCTTCCTGGACCAGGGATTGAACGCATGGCCCCTGCATTGGCAGACAGATTCTTAACCACTGGACCATCAGGGAAGTCTCCATTAGATTTTCTAAAGTGCATTTAACTACCGTGTAGGAATTATTTCCATTTGCTAAGTTTGTGTCTGGCCACCTTAAATGCCTCTCTTACTGATACCAGTAACTTACATTTGATTTTTTTTTTTGATTTAACATATATTGTTTGAATCTGTCATAGCATCAACAAATTTTAGTAATTTTGATGATGTGTGATACTTGAATATTTGATTTGTAATATTCCGGAAGAAAGTAAACCTATATTAAGAGCCACTATTGCTCCCTCAACTGCTGATCTGTCCAAGAGCAGTGCTGCCTTTGTAGTAGATGCCGGGAGTAAACCTCCTGGATTCTCTTCTTGTGCTTCACTGTGTTGGTTGGATGTGGTGCATCTTCGCACAACAGCAATCATTTGCACCTCACATTTGAGGACTACTAGATAAGGAGTGCAATTTGTGTCTAGTTTGCAAGTGTTTTTTCTGGAAAAAGACATTTTTACATTATCTATTGCTGCTCTTTCTTTCCTGAATTAGCACAGGTTACTGTGGTTACCTGTATTTTCTATGTGTCCTTAAAACCCACTTATTCATTCAGCCAGCATGTAGGAAGCTTGTATGTCACTGTGGATGTAAGCACTGAGGTTGTAGAATTAAATAACACTCAGTCCTTTTCTTCAAGGAGCTTATTGTCTAGTCAGAAAATCCCACGAGTGATAAATGATTGTGATTCAGAATTCCTGAGTGTGAACCATGATTAAACAGCATGATTATACCAGTAATGGGAAATTCAAATCAGGGCTTGAATTTTAGATATAATGCTACTGAGAGTTTGAAATATATCTAGAAAATGCTTGCTATTCCTCATTGCTTCTGATTTGTGAATATTGATTGGATCGGAGAATTTTAAATTTGAAAGGGATAATTAGAGATCACCTAGTTCATCGAGCAGATGCAGGAAAAGAGGCCCAGAGAGGCCCTGTGCTTTGGTCAAGTGAGTAACCTGTGTAAAGGCTGCAATGTGAAATTACATCCCTTCTGTCTCTTCATCTAGAACATCTTTCATTATAAAACATATAATTTACTCTTCCTCAAATAATGTTCAAACTGGTGATATATATTTTTTCATATCAGTGATTCTTTTTGGCCTCAATTTTAAAACATCATAAAATGTTACTGTTGAGTTTTCAGAATATCTGTCTGTTTATATCTATCTATCATCTAGGCCAGAGGCTGTCATAAAATAAAATGAAAATGAAAAGGTCAGTCTTTGGTGAATGGATTCAAACTGAAACATACTTGATGTATATTCCAAGTAGATGATGTAGTTGAGTGATATGTAAGGGTTACAATCTCTGGCTTTGGGTTCTACAAATGCTTTCAACTTAATTATTCCATTTATAGGTTCTGTGACTTTGGGTAAGTTGTTTACCCTCTCTGAGCCCTAGTCTTTCTTCATTGGTAAAATGGAATGCTGTGCTGTGCTTAGTCACTCAATAGTCACACAGAGTCACTCCTACTCTTTGTGATCCCATGGACTATAGCCTGCCAGGCTCCTCTGTCCATGGGGATTCTCCACACAAGAAAACTGAAGTGGATTGCCATTTCCTTCTCTAGGGGATCTTCCCAACCAGGGATCAAACCCGGGTCTCCCACATTGCAGGTGGATTCTTTACCATCAGAGCCACTAGGGAAACCCAAAATGGAATAGTAATACCTAGTTACAGGTTTATTGAGAAGATTAAGTGAGCTGTCTAAAGGGATTAGCACAGAGCCTAGAGTATAATAAATTCCATGTAATTATTGGCTATTAAATTGTTTAAATATGTATCATTGCCATTGATTTGTATAGCCCCATTTTATCATACATTTTCTCCATCTTTAGATGTTTTTTGTACCTGAATTCCTCAAATATACTTAAGTTGCATGTTAGTCTCAGCATATTACATTATAGTGTGACCGAAGTAGTTTTTTTTCTCATCAGAGTATAACTTCATGATATTGAAATATGATGTTAAGGTTTATTTATGGTGACAGTGTATATACAGGACAATCACTAGGCATCTAGGTATATTTAATAGACTTGAAACTGGTACCTATTCCATTTTAAAGCTGATGATTAATATTATTTCTTTGCTATTAATAGTCTAATTACTCAATCAAATAGTTATTTAAACACATGAGCAATAGATGGTTCCTGTTTTTAAGGAGTTTAAAGTATAGTTATGATACAAATCATAACCATATGAGGACAACACCTTCAGAACTTTACAAAAGGTATCACAAGACAAATGATTATAATAGGGAAAATAAGGGCTATGAGCATAAGAGAAGGGAAGACTTTTTGACTGGTTAAGCCTGATCTGGAAAACACCCATAGATGAGAATGGATGAGAGCTGCATCATGTTGGATAGAGAAGATTTGGAGGCAGAAGGGAGGGGAGTTGGGGGGGGGCAGGAATTATGTCGGGGAACATTAGTAGATCAACTGGACTAGAAGAGAGAATTCATGAAAATTTAGGGTTAAAACCAGACTGTAAAGAATTTTCAACTACTTTAAGTAGATAAGGTTAAGGCATACCTTAAATTTTGTTTTTCTTGACAATGGGGTATCAGTGAAGTTTTCAAGTAGGAGAGTAAAGTCAGCTAGGGGTATTTTAAAAAGATTAATCTCTTGGCCAAAATATATCTGGAATCGGGGGAAAACTAAAGATAGATACCTCATTTAGTAGGCACGGTTGTAAGGTAGCAAAGTGCTGAGTGGTGGAAATGAAAAGGATGGGAGAGTGCAAGGTGCATTATCATGCCAACTGCCCCTAAAACTGGCTCCTGACTAGAAATGTGACAAAGCAGTTTCAAGCTCAGTGGCAGTCACAGTAACAGGGAAGTCAGCAGCAGGGAATGAGTTTTGGTTAAATTTTTATCAAATTGAGTTTAAAATGATGGGAAGACATGTATGTGGGATTGTTCAGTAGACTTTAAGATCAAGACTAAAAAAGGAGATTTGAACATTATCTCTAAGAAGTTAAGGAGACAGCTGGTAGGAGGGAGAGAACAGTAGTGAGATGAAGCTTTAGAAATTTAGAAGTGGAAGGAAGGAATGATGCAGGAAGCAGGCTAAAGGGAGAAGGCAACCAGATCACATATTTTTTTTTCTTTTTCCTAAAAGATGGAGAAGGCTTATGAAAAACTGAGGTTAGAGATGATGGGGAGAAATTAAAGTTGTTTAAAAGTAAAATGTTGTAGAGGGAGGCCTTAATGTGAACTATGGAATCAAGAGAAGGATAAGGTGGAACCCATGATTTTTTTTAGTTGAAGTATAGTTGATTTACATTTCAGGTATACAGCAAAGTGATTCATATATATATATATATATATCCTTTTTCAGATTCTTTTCTATTATAGGTTATTATAAGATATTTAATATAGTTCCCTGTGCTATACAGTAGGTCCTTGCTGTTTATTTATTTTATATGTAGTAGTGTGTGTCTGTTAATCCCAAACTCTTAGTTTACCCCTTTCCCACCCTTTTCCCTTTTGTAACCATATATTTGTTTTCTATGCCTGTGTGTCTCTTTTATAAATAAGTGCATTTGAACTGCTTATGGATTCCACATATAAGTGATATCACATGATGTTTGTCTTTCTCTATCTGATGTACTTTACTTAGTATGATAATCTCTGAAAGTCAAGTCAAGTCACTCAGTCGTGTCCGACTCTGCCACCCCGTGGACTGTAGCCTGCCAAGCTTCTCTGTCCACGCGATTCTCCAGGCAAGAATACTAGAATGGGTTGCCATTTCCTTCTCCAGGGCATCTTCCCATCCCAGGGATTGAACCCGGGTCTCCTGCACTGCAGGCAGATGCTTTATCCTATGCCTGTGTATCTGTTTTATAAATAAGTGCATTTAAATTGCTTTTGGATTCCACACATAAGTGATATCATATGATGTTTGTCTTTCTCTGTCTGATGTACTTTACTTAGTATGATAATCTCCCCCCTGCCAAGATCCTTTGTCCATGTAATTCTCCAGGCAAGAATACTGGAGTGGGTTGCCATTCCCTTCTCCAGGGGATCTTCCTGACCCAAAGATTGAACCTGGGTCTCCTGCATTGCAGGCAGATTCTTTAGGATCTGAGCCACCAGGGAAGCCCTATGATAATCTCTGTTGCTGCTAAGTTGCTTCAGTCACGTCTGACTCTGTGCGACCCCATAGATGGCAGCCCACCAGGCTCCCCCATCCCTGGGATTCTCCAAGCAAGAACACTGGAGTGGGTATTAATCTCTAGGGACCCATAATTTGATAACTATTTTCTTTTTACTGTCCTGGGCAACATCCTATCAGACTTTGCATAGCATTTATGAGACATTTTGCTCAGGATAACGGTTTGCATGAGGCAGAAAGGATTCTGTACTATATATATTTCAACTTTTCCTTGGGTAAGATTGTCAAAATAGAACAGAGCTGCAAAATGGTGCTTTTGCCTCTTTTTCCAAAAACAATAAAATCCCCAATCTGGATTCTATGTGGTATTGTGCTTATAAGTAAGATATTTTGCCTCTTAGGTTATGCTGACAAGATAAAGAAAAATTCTAGCCTTTCCTAACACAAAATTAGGAAAATGAATTTGTCAACTGCTGAAGTATTGTTAGAGTGCTGGGGTTTGGATTTGCAGTGTTTGATGTCACAATTCATTTATCATTGTCAAAGTATAACTTCCTGCTTTTGACCCCACACCAAAAAAGCGTAAAAGAGTTTACGAAGAAAAGCTTCTTGAAAGTCAAATGGCTCATCCAAAACAGCATTTTAATGATTTAAGTAAAAATGAATCAGAAACATGTGGATTTAATTTCCCTTAAAATTCACATGGGTTTGAGACTTAAAGGAAAATAGTACTTGGCACAATGTGTTTAGGATTTGGTTAAACTCAAAACATTTGAAAAACTCTTTGGAACACTGGATGACTTCGAATTACATCTGGGTTTGTCCATCCATTTGGGCATGGTTACAAAGGCCTCATCTTTTGTGGCACTAGTCAAACATTCTATCAACATGCTTCAATTTTCAAAAGGCTTAATTAGGATAAAATCAACAAATTTTATTGATTGCCAACTTTGTGCAATCAATAAAGTATAGAGCTACAACTTTTCCCATTCCACAGCTGGGAAATCTTGGCTGGACTGTGGTCAAGGGAAATCCCCACACAGACAAAGTCAGAGTGGGCCACTACATGGTCTTGTGGGAGTTAGAATTCTATTACATCAGCCATTCCTATTCATATCCTCCAGTGTTGTAGCATCCCATTCAATTTCAGGAGCATGAAAAAAAAAGGCATAAAAAGTTATGTTATGTGGCACTGAGTTGGTAATCAAATATTACTTTCGGGTTTTTAAAACCATTACTTTAAAAGGTCATTTTGGTATGTGTTGAAAAGGCAGTACATGCGTAAAATGTCACACTGGGGATGTTAATTAAAATATGTAAAGAAGACCATGAAAATGAAGAAAACCAGTGGTTGGCAAAGTAACCTCTTTGCAGTTGCAACCCCATCTAACCCACGTGGCAAGCCCAATTGTCAGCAACTCAGTGACAAGGGGATTTGTAATGAAACCCACAGAGGTTCTGCCGAAATGTACTCGTATTATTTATAGCCAATTATATTAGTCCTTAAACTGAGTGACACCTAGGGAGATAATTGAATTTCTTAGATTTCTCCCTTTACATCAGAAAAACACAATTTTGAATGCTCCTCTCTCTCAGGGTAAGACTACGCAATCCATGTAATTGGATAAGTCTCCAGGGAAAACTGGCTTTTCCAACTGCATTTTATAAAAAGCTTTATGGAAAATTGGCCTAAATTTTTTGGGTAACTTTTTCAAGAGATGAAAATGATGCAACTTGAAATAATCTTTTTGTTTTTACCCGGGGAAGTTTATGAACGTCAATCAAACAAAAGCATGGTTTAAGGAAGCTGCTTCATAAGGTCTAGGCTACATGGAAGAAATAGTCTTTAGAAAAGAACAGCAGTAGTTGTTTGAAAAACAGTTAAAATGCAACTCAAAAAGTAATTCATCACTTCCCCCCAAAAAAGAATATTCCAAATTATCATGATTATTGAACAGATCTTGGGAGAGACTGTTATATACAGTGCCTTAGGTAAGTGTGATCAATTTAGATAACCAGTCCACAGGCTGTAAAAAACAAAAACAGCATGTTAACATATAGAGATATTGAGAAATCTCTATCTAGATTCACAGAAAAGTTTATACAGCTCTTCTCATCTCTTTCATATTTGTGTTTCTTGATGACCATCTGACATTCTTGGCAAACTTAAGAGGAAATCAACTCTAGATATAATACCCATCACTTTAATTTAGCAAATTTGAGATCCTGAGATTTGAGACTATTGGAGGAAGCAAAGCAGTATGTCTTTCATTAAAGGAGGCAGAGAGGTTAATGGAGACTTCTGCATTACTCAGAGCAAGATTTCTTATGCTCCCTTAGCTGAAGCTATATTATTCTCTTCTGCTCTGCTGAGGAGAAATGAAAATATCCCCCACAAAAGTGGGTAAATAGACGACTGTTTAGAAGAGAAGACCTTTTTTGGTGTTGTTAAAATCCTTATGGACTTTCTTTGTTTTGCTGCTGTTGCTGTGCAATTGCTAAGGGATCAGTGGTCTTTTTCTTCAAGGAGGACCAAAGAAATAGCCGATGAATACATTACAGGCAATAGGCCACATAACAGTCATGGGAAACATTTTATTTCTTCAATTAATTATATAATGAGGCTAGTCATTCATGACACTGATTATGCCCATGGAAGCCTGTTTTTTTTTTTTTTTTTTTTTTCCANCTTCAAGGAGGACCAAAGAAATAGCCGATGAATACATTACAGGCAATAGGCCACATAACAGTCATGGGAAACATTTTATTTCTTCAATTAATTATATAATGAGGCTAGTCATTCATGACACTGATTATGCCCATGGAAGCCTTTTTTTTTTTTTTTTTTTTCCAGCTAGGAATAGAGGATATATATATATATATATATACACACACACATACACACATATATATAGTATATATATTTCCTCCCTTTGGTATGAATTAAAGCCTCATTTCCCCCTCCTCTCTTATTTCCACATAAATTAATTCTACAATTTAATAAACTAACAGGTGGTTCCACTTCAGGCTGAGCAGATGTTAGACTGAATGAATGGAGACCCCTCTTGTGTTCAATATATCCCTGAGCTCTTTCTTTCTTTATCTCTTCACTTCTCCCTTTTCTTCCCCTCACCCCCATTTCTGCAAGATTTATGAGCAGCTACAGTATGAGCTGTTTTGTTTGAGCAATATGAATATTGATGACTGACACGTGCTGATTTTAGATGTATTAGTGACATTCATAATCCTGAATATGTAGACATTTTTCACCAGATAATGAGGTACCAGATTGCCATACCAGGAAATTCCCTTCTCTTAGTGCTTATAAGTAGATAATTTCTATTACTTTACAGATGGGACTCTAAATTGGAAGCTTATTTCAGAAGAAGTTAGGGAAAATATAAAATTAGATTCACAATTCAAACAATTCCTATGTTGCTCAGAACTCTGATGTATTACTCCAGTGAGATATCTTTGACTCACTTTGTGGTCATTTTTGAGAAATAACCTCTCAGTTTAAAAAGAAGAGCCTTATTCCTTTTCAGGTCTAACTTAGAAATGATTCCATGTTCTTTCTAAAGTTTCACAGACTTTGTAAACAATGAAACAGAGAAGTGAGTCAAGAGAATTATTATTTCTGACAAATCCTCTTTTAATTGTTCACCCAGGGAATTGCCTTCTGACAATATTCAAAATAGTGATCTGTAGGTGAGAACTATTTTTTATATGAATATCACACATATATTTATGCTTCTGACATAATTTCAGATGGTATTTAATAAAGAGATATTTTTCTGGATCCTGCTTCTGATTCCTTACTAAAAATACACCTGGATGCTTATAGCATGTTTCTGGCTTTCCCAGCACTTCAGTGAAAGTAATTTTCTTCCCTTGGGGCCAGCTAAATATAGCCAAGACATTGCTGATAGAAGGAAAAAGTCATCCTCAGCCATTGGGATGGAACTGATATTATCCATCCCATTCTTGGCTTTCCTCTTTCATTCTCTTTCTTAAGGCTTATCCTTCAGTAAGAAAGGAAACTACAAAGCAAAAACACAGAAGATGTGATTTCTTTCAGTATTGGGATAGGTCTCTCAGTCATCCTAGATTTTTTCTTGGGAAAGTAAACTTCATTTCCATCACTGATTATAAGTAGGCTCTCTGGAAAGTTACTTATAATCAGTTTCTTCCACTATGACTTGGAGCTGTCAGGATTTGTACAGATGCAAAAGGTTCTAAGAACACAAAGTTAGTGAATGAGCCAAAGTGTGGTATGGGAGGAAATTCCCCCTGACCAATTGCATATAAAGACCCACAGCCCCTCTACCTTCTCTGGTCTTATTCCACCTCTTTATTATCATTGGTTTCAACAGCTTCCTTTAATATCCACTCCCTGATTTCTGTTGTTCCTCTCCTTAACTTTATCTATCAGGCTTACAGGATACCTGAAATTGATTTGACCAGGTGATTCTCATCTCTTATATCTTTTACTTGACTTTCTGTTCATTACTGCAATTGCTTCCTAAATCTTGACCTCTGAGTTCTTGAGTCCAGGATGATAGCCTAACTTTAGCTTTGATAAATTCTTCCTGACAAGCTTAGGATCAAGGACTTGAGGCATGTCCCCTGGTAGAGGCTAGTGCCCTCTGAATCGCCATCTCTCAAATGATGGAGAATTAAAATGTTGCTAAGAACACTATCAAGTACCTGTAATATTCTAGACTCTGATAGGAATTTTATATGTTATTTCTACTCTTATGTTTTACCTCTAGCCTAATGAGATTATATAGTCTCATGGTAAGAATGCAAACTAAAGTTTGGATCTTTGGATTTGAATTCTAGCCACACTTATTAACTGTGGGACATTGGGCAACTTAAAATCTTTGTGCTTCAGTTTTTACAAAATCTGTGAAATAAGGATAATAATAGTGCCCATTATATAGAGTTTTTTGATGATTAAATGATTTGAAACAAAGAATGTGCTTAAAATAGTACCTGGCACAGAGAAAAGCTTTTAGCTATTATCATTACTGTTTTAGGTCAATGTTCTTTTGAAGTGTAAGTACATAAAATACCAGTCTTTGTTACTTTGTTTAGATTTGTTTTCAATTACTTATTTAATAAAGTAGTAGATTACATTTTCTTTTGAATAAGCTATGTTCATTTTGTTTGTAATGAAAAACGAAGCCCTGGAGATATCCTGATGGTATTGCTATTTTACATTCTATTTCCCAAGGACTTTCTCTGCCAAACAAGAATATTTTTGTTCTTGTGAGAAAAGAATTAGAAAATAGAAGCAAACCGCACCCCTCCCTAAACTGGCATATTACCTAAATGTACAGCAAATCCGATCCTCTGATGGATGCAATTAGGCAAGACCCAGGATCCTGATGAATGGTGTCAAGTATTTTGCTTCTGTTCTACTGGCATTTCTATGTCTAAGGTATCGGTATCTGCTTTTGACTAGACAACATCTAAAGTGGTAAGATATAAAATTCCATAGAAATGATTCATTTGACAAGTGTTTATTGAACACCTACTCTGTTTTATACACTATCCAGAAGGGTTCAGTCAATAAGATAGGCAAGGTCAGTATCCTTTCCACTCTTCTAAAATGGAAAATGATACAATGAAGAACAGAAAAGATGGTTATATGATGGTGAGTGATGGGATAGCTTAACTGGGTAGTCCTTAGATGTAGTATGCAAGGAGATGAGAAAAAGGAGCCAGACATGTGAAAACTTGGGGAATGAGGGGTTTAAGCAGAGAACAGATCACATTCAAGCAAATGTCCTGAAGTAAGACTGAACATGCTCTATTGGAGGAAACAAAAATTCACTGAGACTGGAGGGACATAAAAGTTTTGGAGTAAAATAAATTTTTCCCACTTCTTTCATTTTTATATATTTTTATTAACATTGTGGTTCACTTTTTAAACAACTTAATTGAGATGTAAATCACATACTGTAAAATTTATCCAGTTAAAGTGTACAATTCAATATTTTCAGGATAATCACACAGTTGAACAACTATCACCACAGTCAGTTTTAATAACATTTCCATGGTCCCCAAAAGAAGCCACATGCCTATCTGCAGGCTGTCACTTCTCACTGCCCACCCCTCCAAACATACCAGCTCTTAGCAACCACTGAACTCTTTCTGTCTGAACAGATCAAGTGTTTCATTGTGATCCAGTTATCTTTGGAATGCTATAGGCCAAAGATATCAGTATTAAAAACAATACTTTTGCTAAATCTATCTGCAGTAGAAGGGGAGATTTAGGATGCATAAAATACTGATAACAAATAACTTAGACATAAAATATTTCAGTTTAAAATATAATATGGAACTTGCCAAAGAAAACATGCAATTAAAAATCTCTGATTTTTTTTTGTGTGTGTGTGGCTCTAAAGAGGTTCTAAAATCAAATTGTCATGTTACTACCAGTGGTTTATTTAAAGACAATATGTCTTCTTTTAGAAGTTGTAATCATTAATTCTTTCAGTGTTTTCCCTGCCCACTTTCAAATGCCTATTGTTCAAGTCTTTTATGGGTGCCACATTTTATTAACAAATTTAATCCTGAATATTTTTATTTTGTTTTGAGTTGATGTAGATTCCTCATGATTAGACAATAAATGACTATAGACAGAATTAGGATGTAATTCCTAACTTACAGGTGAAAATTTTATGGTAGTTCTGTTGTCATTATGGTCTTAAGGGTGAACACTATCACTGGATAACCTTCTAATCCATAAGCTCAGGAGAATCTGGGGACCAACTCATTCGTTATACATATCTATGAACTAACTTGGCTGTCATCATTTCATCTATAGTTTAGCTGCTTTTGATTTTATTACATAAGTTTTATAAATACACACTCAAATTCTCAAAATCATAATTTTGCATTAACTTAGGCACTAACAATTACATTTGGTATATAAAAACATACAGAAATAATGAACTCCTATCATATAAAAAATAGTAAAAGACTAAACGTCCCTTATTCTCATAGTTAAGGATTAAATTACAAGCTTAATTTGCTGATTGAAAAAATTCCTATCTAGTAGACTGCAATACATCCAGTGATATGTGCTGTTTATATAAATAGCATGGAGGTTAATTCAGACCATTTCATGGAAATGGTTTATGTATTGTAATCATGAGTCAATACACAGTTCTCTCTAAATTTAAAACAATGTAAATTAGCCAAGCCAATTTAATTCTTGCCAAGAAAGTGTATTCCTTAAAGCCATGTTTTTCAGTTTATTAGGTTAAAGGCAACTATATTCCGTAACTAATAAATGAGAGGATTTATTGAATTTTGAAATACAGTGATTGTAAGCTATGTTTTTAAAGTTATTTAAACAAGTTAAATATGTTTATAATAATTTCATTTCCTATGTGACTTCTAACTAATGAGAAAAAAATAAGGCTAGGAGAGAACTGGAGTTGGTTTAATCTTTTTCATGGCCAAAGCCAAGTTTAAATCCTGTCCAAATGCCACTTCTCAATCACAGCTTTAAAGGATTAAACGTGATTATGGAGCTATTTCTCTACTTTCCTGATACACAAGTTCATGTCACAGCTATCTTGAAACCTGCCATTGAGTTTCACCCTTGAGGTGAGAAAGTAGTCTGGTGAGTATTTATTTCAAGGAAAAGAGATACATTTGCTTAATACAAACTGGGTAGTATTTAAGCTAATGTTCTCAGCCCTCTTTATTGCCAGATTCATGTGAATATTCTGAACTATAAGAAGATAATTTATATCCGTGTTTTCTCTTTAAGATTACATTTTTCAGATCTGAGCAGCATTTTCCGTGCTCAAGAAATTTTTGCTTAAATAAGTCTGGTTTTCTTCTCGTTTCATCGAGGAGAATGGCCTCATTTAGTTACAGTGATTTTTAAAACTGATCAGACCAAGCATATAATATGCAGTAATTTCTTTGGTAGCACTTTGGTAAATATGAGCTCTAAGATGCAAAAATCTTGGTTTAAGATTTTTATTCTCTGTTTTCTTTAGAGTACAGTCTAATTTAAATATTGTTCCTCTGTGATTATCTCTCCTTATTCTTTCTTTCTTTTTTTTCTTTTTTGTGAGCATGTACTGTGAAGAGAATCATGTCTTTCCAAGGATATTTTAGTTTTATTTATTCCTAAACTCTGTCTGTATCGTGGTTGTCCATATTTCCTGATTAAAATATTTGGCTTGATTATTTCCCAAGGAACACTTCTGTTTGTATAATAGGTACTTTGAGTTTGGATTTAGAAAATATTGGGAACTGCATTCTAAACTTGCCTTCCCCCATCGCAACGTGATGGCAGAATCTGGGCCAGTTTTCTCTGTGCTTCGAGCCACACTTCCTAACCTGGTAAGGGGATGCCTGATGCCTCACATGGCAGTTCTGGGAGGGAAAGTGTCCCCTACCCTCTTTTAAACCACTGATGTCCTCTCTGGGCAGAACAGACGGGAGTTTCAGATGCCTGTCGGTAGCAATGATGGTCTGTTGCAGGGCTTGTTTGAAGGAAAGTGTTACTAGAAGTGCTGAGTCAGCCTGCCTCCTTTGGTATTTAAAGAAGACTTTGGAAACAGTAGCTGCTGGCAAAACTGTTTCTTCAAGAATTTTTTGAGCCCTGTTCTGGTGATAAACCTACCACCTGATAAGTACTAAGTAGTAAGTGTGCGTTTTCAAGATAATGCCACAGCAAAAAGGTGGTCGGTCATTATATGCCAGCAAAGGAATGTATTTGACTTTAGGGTTTAAATAGAATGTTCATTAGAAAACATACTTTAGGGATGCCAGAGGATATTTCACAACAGTTAGGGTGTTCCTACCAGAGAGGCTTCCTCCTTTAGCATGGAGGTACCTAGAATCATGAATAAACATGTATGCAAGATTCTCCTGAATTTGTTAAATAACTATTGATTAGACATTTACTATATGCATAAACTGTGCTAGGTATAGAGGATACAATGATAAATAAGTCACAGCCTAGTCTGCAAAGATTTCCACACAAGGGAAAGACATGTAAGCAAATGAGTATGATAAAAAATGATCAAGTATTTGATTAGGATTATGCATGGGAAGTGAGAATGTAATAGGGAGGGCTTGATCTTCTCCTGTGGAGCAAGAAGGGAACCAGGAGAGATTTGGGGAAGTGTTAGACTTCAGCTGAACCCAGACAAATTCATGGTGTGGGTATTCACAGGGAGAACATTTGGGAAGGGCTATACCAGGGCCAGTGGCTTGTAGGCTGGCGAGGCCTGGAGCTGTTTTGAGAAGCAGAGAGATGGAAGATAAAGCTGGAGATAAGCTTCCCAGGTGGCTCCGTGGTAAAAGAATCTGCCTGCTAATGCAGGAGACACAAGAGACATGGTTTCAATCCCTGGGTGGTGAAGATACCCTAGAGGAGGAAATGGCAACCCACTCCAGTATTCTTGCCTGGAAAATCCAATGGAAAGAGGAGCCTGACAGGCTACAGTCCATGGGGTCTCAAGGAGTTGGACATGACTGAGGACATAATTTCTTCTTCAAAAGCTAGAGACAAAGGCAGAAGGAAGATCATAGAGGACTTGGTAAGCCATGATGAAAATCTATACTTTGTCTAGTTGGTAATGGAGTTTAAGCAAGGAAGTAGCATTACCATTTTGCTTTATTTTTTTCTTTTTTCTTTAAGAGAAGGGAGCCAGCTTGTCACTTAGGAAATCAGTTAAGAGACCAAAGCACCTGCCCAAGAAAGAAAGCAGAGAGCTGGTATTCAGATAGTTGCAGAGCGCAGGGAGGGTGGGAGGAGGTAGTTTGGAGAGATATCATAGAACAGAATGTATATAGGTCTTGTCTTGGTGACCAGTTGATTGCAGGAGAGAGACTAGGATTTCTGGTCTGGGTGGTTGGGTAGATCTTGGGGCCATTTACTAAGATGAAGACCCAGTTAAAACTATTGGATAGTTCATATAAAGAACATTAATGAGTTCAATAGGATTAATGGTGAGTTCTTTTTTCTTCAAGAATACCCAATAACCTGATAATTCAAGGCCTCTCAGCACTTTCTTATCTTCATCTGCCAAGAGTGCAGGTTGTTGAAAGTGGATGTGTGCTTATCTTGATGTGAAGTGTGTGATACTGCACAAATGTTAGCTCTGAGAATTTTGCTGTCTGCATTCACAGTGACTTTTTCTAGCAACTCCAGGCAACTGTCAAAGCCTTAGTGAAGTATACAAATGTTAAGTTGGAGGTTTTACGAAGGGCTGAGAATTTATGCATGAGTTACCATGCCATTTTAAAAAAGTCTTAGTTTTTACAGTATAAATAAATACAACTGATTATAGTAACTTTTAATGTATTATATAGGTATGTGTCTCTTTAAGCTTTAAAAAATACATGAAAGAATGTGAATTGTCCCCTAGGATACCAACAATAGAAAGCAATAGTAATTAAGCAAAAAACAAATTAATTGACATGGATGTGTTGGGGCTAATATAAATCTTGTGCAATTGGCATAAAGGAATTTGTTATTTTCAAAACAGAACTAAATCTCTTTTCCATTATAGATTTAATTTAAGTAACATGATAAATAGTGGTAAATTGAACTTTATTATGTATTCATGAAATGCAGTTTAGTACAATTGTTATTTCTGGCATTTGTGGTTTAAAGATATTCCCTTATGGGTAGATGTTATTTTTAATGTGCAAATTCAGAAATAATGACCTCCAGTTCCACTGGTGAATTAGGGCTGATATATACACATGGACAATAAGGGGGAAATGGTCTCTAATTTCTGGCTTTATGAACATTTCTAGTGCAATCTGTGATCCTTTAAAAACTGACATTAAACAAATTATTTTAGGTTACAACTGTATTGCCAGTGAAGAGAAAAGTAATAAAGTAAATATTTTCCAAGGTTTTTAAAAGAATGATATTTGACAAGGACATACCTGAAGGGGGAAAACTCGCTTACTAAGAACAGGTTATTGAAAAATCTCAGCACAATTTAAAAAAAAAACAGATTAAAATTCTCATGAAATGATGCCTTACTGGCAAGTTCAGAATGTAAAATTGGAAACCCAAAAGGAACGGATAAACAGATAAACAACATACACCAAATAATTTCTACAAGCCTCTCAGAAGGAAACTGTTCAAGAAAAAGGATGGCACGTTGTCTTTTTATTTAGCTTAATTCTTTTCAGCTCTAGGAAGTTTGTTGGATAGATAAACCAATAGCTAGAACAGTGTTAAAAAAAGAAGAAGAAGAAGAAAAAAAAGGACTTCAGGAGGCCCCCGTGCACACATGCCAAGTCTTACCAGTCGTGTCTGACTCTTTTTGATCCCACAGGATCTTCTGTCCATGAGATTCTCCAGGCAAGAATGTTGGAGTGGGTTGCCATGCCTTCTTCCAGGGGATCTTTCCAATCCCGGAATACAACTCACATCTCTTATGTCTCCTGCTTTGGTAGTTGCATTCTTTACCCCTTTTGTTGTTTTGCTCAGTCATGTCTGACTCCTTATGACCCCATGGACTGCAGCATGCCAGGCTTTCCTGTTCTTCACCATCTCCTGGAGCTTGTTTAGACCAATGTCCATTGAATCAGTGATGCCATCCAACTATTGCATCCTCTGTCATCCCCTTCTCCTCTTGCCTTCAATCTTTACCAGCTTCAGGGTCTTTTCTAATGAGTTGGCTCTTCACATCAGGTGGCCAAAGAATTGGAGCTTCAGCTTCAGCATCAGTCCTTCCAAAGGATATTCAGAGTTTATTTCCTTTAGGACTGACTGGCTTAATCTCCTTGCAGTCCAAGGGACTCAAGAGTCTTCTCCAATACCACAGTTCAGAAGCATCAGTTCTTTGGCCCTCAGCCTTCTTTTTGGTCCAACTCTCACATCCATACATGACTACTGAGAAAACTATAGCTTTGATTATATGGACCTTTGTTGGCAAGTAATTTCTCTGCTTTTTCATACGGCTAGGTATGTCACAGCTTCTCTTCCAAGGAGCGTCTTTTAATTTCATGGCTTCAGTCACTATCCACAGTGATTTTGGAGCCCAGGCTTTTACCACTAGTGCCACCTGTGAAGCCCCAGAAAGTTCATACTAAATGGTGTATGGTGTGAATTCCCACCAATTTTTTCTTATCAGACCAAGAATGACTCTTCTCCTGAAGCTGAGTTCTGATGACTATATGATCCACTTCTTTCAAAAAATCTCTTCTGGGGAATGTTGGATGGTTGATTTTGACTTTCATCTGACCATTCATTGCAATTTGTAAAGATTAGATCAGGCATGAATATAGACTGAAATCCACAGTGTTCTTCAGGAGTGGGGTGCCTGAGACTGGAAGAATGGAGACGTTTATCCACTTGTGACAAATGTTTGTGGAATGTGAGGCCTATTTTGGGCACTGTGATCTTGCTTTTTCTGCATATCTATGGTCATCTCTGGAGGCAGTCAGGTGTGTGTATGCAATGCTTAAATCCTATTCTACTATGAAGAATCATGAAGGAGAAATTTTTATATCTGACAAGGTATATACAGGCAAAGTGACTGCTGAGGTAGGCCATTGGATGGAAAAGCTGGTCTAGAGATGGAAAACTTCAGTTATAGGAATCATCCCAGCGTTATCATTCTCAAAGTTTTGAGCAATGATCCGAAATTCATTAACCAGAGTTCTGCTTCTTTCATAAAGGGATAATTTAGCACAGGTCCTCTGGCCCTCATCCACAATTCAGACACTCCAGAGGTTGGGAAAGGGGAAGTTATTTCCATAATTTATTTTTGGCAAAACCTGACCTCATCTGAACTTATTTGATAGAACAAACTGACCTGAAGTGACATAAGGCATTATGTCACTTATTGTAAACACTCATGCATTTTGATTACTGGGTACTGCCTCAGATTCAACTCAGAGTGTGATATGATAGATAATATGGCTTCCCAGGTGCTGCTAATGGTAAAGAACCTGTCTGCTGATGCATGGAAGGTGAGGGATGTGGGCTTGATCTCTGGGTTGGGAAGATCCCCTGGAAGAGGGCGTGGCAACCCACTCCAGTATTCTTGCCTGGAGAATCCCATGGACAGAGGAGCCTGGTGGGCTACAGTCCATAGGGTCACACAGAATTGGACACGACTGAAGCGACTTGTCCTGCATGCATGCATGAATGCTTCATTAACTTCCTAAAACTTGACAAATTCTGAGTTCTGAAACCCATCTGTATCTAAGGGTTTTAGATAAGGGAAGGATCTGTACAGTGGAGCTGTAACCACAAAGGAGTTTTAATTTTCCTTTTTCTACATACAAATACCTACTAATAATGTCCGTAAGGATAATTTGTTTGGGGAAGTTAAATAGTCTTTCTAAAATTTGATTTAAACTATTAATTTGCTTAGCAAAATCACATATTGCACATTGGCAAATTCAGCTCTGTTGTGGTAAAATTATCACAAGTTATAAATTAGTTGCATTTGAATTAATGAGGTTTTATTATAAACACAAAGCAGCATTACTTCCAATGCATGATTTTCATTAGTACAAAAAAGACTACATAAAGCTGAAGAAACGGGGAAAAAAGAACAAGAATTCCCTATGTTGTGTGCCTTAGAAGCATTCAAAGCATTGCTAGAGCTTTTTTTTTTATTATTAATAACAGGCTGAAAATGTTTATATTACCTGCCCAGGTTGATTTGGATTAAGACTGCAACAGAATCCTTTCAGTTCCAGTGGGCTGTGTGTTATTCTAGGATGTCCATTCCCTTATTCTTAATATACCAAGTGTTTTCCCAACAGAACAAAGAGGAGACAGATGCTTCTTTCTTTCTTTTTTTTTTTTTTTTTGATTGTTGTTTAATGAAAGGACAGGTGGAAAGCATGGGATACAAAGGGCATTTTGCAAAGTGCAAAAGCAGGTAAAGCTCAGGGAGGATAAGAGAAGAATTGGAGGGCTGAAGGATAGGTGGGTTGTCAGGGGTAGCAGGAAGATGGAGTTGGGGAATGGGTTGCACAGGTGAGCAGTGGGACTGAGGGTCTAGACTGAGGTGATCCCACCACAATCTACTCTCTTCAAAAAATCTTGCAAATATTTGCTTGCAAAGAGGAGCTGCCTGTTTAGCTCCTACCAAGTGGAAGGAGATAGTCTGTCTTTTAACCATAAATCCACACATAAATACTCCAGGATAATTCCTTTACTAGACAAAAATGGTTTTTATCTTGAAGCCTGTGAAGATGTGGCTCTTTTAAAATCTTGGCCAACTTACCTTTCTCTTTTTCCTTGTGGTTCAGGATTCTCTTTTTCTGGTTTCTCTTTCAAGGGGATGTTGTCACTGTTTTTCTCCAAAGCATGCACTCAGACAGAACAGCGGGCAGAGGTTGCAGTCTCCTCACAGGAAGGATTTGAGGAAAGTGTTGATGTAAGCGGATTGGCTGTTTACATCAAATGTGCTGGAACAGGGGCCCTGGTAACAACGACCTCCCAAATACCGAGGAGTCCCGAAGGATGGCGGGAGACCAGCTCACCCACAGAGATGCTATTAGAGCTGGAATAACTTCTGTGGCAGAGCTGTCTTCAGTTCTGTGGGAAACATGCAGGCCTGGCTTTGCCGTACACAGGCATCCAGGTTTGGCCAGATAGCTGTACTCAGGCCTGTGGAAACATGCCTGCCTCCACTCCACTGCACAGGAAAGATGAGAGAAAACCCTACCAACCAGAGAGAATGCACCTGGTCACATGCCTTGGTTAGAATCTTTTTTTCTATAAGATGGAAAGAAGATAGGCAGAGCAATATATTACAGGATCTCAGAGAGAGGTTATGACATGAAAACTCATACTGTAAAATAATAGAAAATTTGCCAGAAAATGTAAAATATTCATTTGAGGATATTAAAGAAAGAGAAAGGGTTATGTTTGAAGCAGGGAGTAGAAGGTGTTGGGAGTGTTTGGCCTGAATCCAGGCAGCCTTCAATTCACTTTACTGCTGTTGGTTATCATTTGGAAAAAATGAAAGTCTAACTTGATTATGTCTTATTTACAGAAATCAGTGAGTTCCCTGTGGCCTCCAGGATAAAGTCCTGGCATACAAGGCTTTTTACATGCTGATTCCAACTTAAATATCTGTCTGGTCTCCTATCACTTCCTCCCTGCCCATCCCTAGGGGCATTTGCACATGAACCTGCCTTGGTGATAGGTTGCCAGACCTTGGATACCTTGGACAGGTATACTCCTTCTTACTCCTACTTTGTCCTCCTTTTAGCAGATTCTACCTCATTTTCAAGGGCTTAGTTAAGTCTCCCCCTTCAGTGGAGTCTTTTCGCTCATTAATTCATTCAACAGATAGTGACAAAGTGTCAGGCACTGGGCTGGGCCCCAGGGTAAAGGGTAATGATGGATAAGATAATCCAGTCCATGTTTCTCAAAAGCATCTTGTCAATCAGGGAAGGAGTCCTAGAGGAAACTACTGTCAAGATGAGAGCTGAGGGCTCAGGAGGCCTTAGCCAAATGAAGGCCGTGCGCCAGGTACCATGCAAACCGGTATCACAAAGAGCTTGACGGCCTGCTATGATTCAGACATTCCTCTATCATGTTGTGTTGTAACAAGACGTTTACTGTCCCCAATTTCATTCCCAGTCTGAGAGCTCCTTAGAAGTAAGGCCAAGGCTTAGTTTCTTCTGTGTCCCCAGAATCCAATCTGATGCCTGGTATTAAAGACTATGGCTCAGCTGGGTTAGTAGACATTGGGGAAGCACAGCCGTAACTAAGACTTCTGCTGTTATGTAAGACCAGCCAGGTCACAGGGGTAGCAATTTCACATATATTAAATGGCAATCCCATTTTTTGTTTGCTGTATTCCATCAGCTAGTAAAGTAATTTCCTTTTTTTTAAATTTTATATTTCTTTAATTTTTATTGAAGGACAATTGTTTTACAGAAATGTGTTGTTTTCTGTCAAACCTCAACATGAATCAGCCATAGGTAGGCATATATTCCCTCCCTTTTGAACCTCCCTCACATTTCCCTCCCCATCTCACCCCTCTAGGTTGATTCAGAGCCCCTGTTTGAGTTTCCTGAGACGTACAGCAAATTCCTGTTGCCTGTCTGTTTTACTTATGGTAATGTGAGTTTCCATGTTACTCTTTCCATACATTTAACCTTCTCCTCCCCTCTCCCCATGTCCATAAGTCTATTCTCTATGTCTGTTTCTCTACTGTTGCCCTGTAGATAAATTCTTCAGGATCATTTTTCTAGATTCCATATATATGCATTAAAATACAATATTTATCTTTCTCTTTCTGACTTAAATCATTCTGTATAATAGGTCCTAGGTTCACCCACCTCATTAGAACTCAGATGCACTCCTTTTTATGGCTGAGTAATATTCCATTGTGTATATGTACCTCAACTTCTTTATCCATTCATCTGTTGATGGATATCTAGGTTGCTTCCATGATCTTGCTGTTGTAAATAGTATTGCAATGAACTTTGGGAAAGATATGTCTTTTTCAATTTTGGTTTCCTCAAGGTATATGACTAGGATTGGGATTACTGGGTCATATGGTGGTTTTATACCTAGTTTTTTTGAGGAATCTCCATACTGTCCTCCATAGTGGCTATATCAATTTACGTTCCCACCAACAGTGCAAGACCATTCCCTTTTCTTTACACCCTTTCCAGCATTTATTATTTGTACACTTCAATGATGGCCATTCTGACCAGTGTGAGGTGATATCTCATTGTAGTTTTGATTTACATTTCTCTAATAATGAGTGATGTTGAGCATCTTTTCATGTGTTTGATAGACATCTGTATGTCTTCTTTGGAGAAATGTCTGTTTAGGTCTTTAATCCACTTTTTGAATGGGTTGTCTGTTTTTTTGGTATTGAGTTGTATGAGCTGCTTGTGTATTTTGGAAATTAATCCTTTGTCAGTTGTTTTATTTACTACTATTTTCTCCCATTCTGAGGGTTATCATTCCACCTTGCTTATAGTTTCCTTTGCTGTGCAAAAGCTTTTAAGTTTAATCAGGTCCCACTTGTTAACTTTTATTTTTATTTCCATTACTCTAGGAGGTGGGTCATAGAGGATCTTACTCTGATTTATGTCATTGAATGTTCTGCCTATGCTTTCCTCTAAGAGTTTTATAGTTTCAGGTCTTACTTTTAGGTATTTAATTCATTTTGAGTTTATCTTTGTGTGGTGTTAGGAAGTGTTCTAATTTTATTCTTTTACATGTAGCTGTCCAGTTTTCCCAGCACCATTGTCAAAAATAAGATACCCATAGGTGCATGGGTTTATTTCTGGACTTTCTATCTTGTTCCATTGGTCTATATTTCTGTTTTTGTGCCAGTACCATACTGTCTTGATGCCTGTAGCTCGTGGTGTAGTCTGAAGTGAAGAAGGTTGATTTCTCCAACTCCATTCTTCTTTCTCAAGACTGCTTTGGCCATTTGGGGTCTTTTGTGTTCCCATATGAATTGTGAAATTTTTTGTTCTAATTCAGTGAAAAATGCCATTAGCAATTTGATAGGGATTGCATTGAATCTGTAGATTGCATTTGGTAGTATAGTCATTTTTACAAATTGATTCTTCCTACCCAGGAACATGGAATATCTCTCCATCTGTTTATGTCATCTTTGATTTCTTTAATTAGCATCTTATAATTTTCTGTGTACAGTTCTTATTTTTCCTTAGGTATGTTTATTCCTAGGTGTTTAATTCTTTTTGTTGCAATGGTGAATGGGATTGATTGCTTAATTTCTCTTTCTGGTTTTTCATTGTTAGTATATAGAAATGCAAGTGATTTCTGTGTATTGATTTTGTATCCTGCAACTTTGCTAAGTTCACTGATTAGCTCTAGTAACTTTCTGATAGTATCTTTAGGGTTTTTTAATCTTTAGGGTTAACTTTCTGATCTGGATTCCTTTTATTTCTTTTTCATCTTCGATTGCTGTAGCTAGGACTTTCAGAATTTTAAATAATAATGGTGAAAGTGGACACCCTTGTATTGTTCCTGATCTTAGGGGGAATGGTTTCAGGTTTTCACCATTGAGAATGATGTTTACTGTAGGCTTATCATGGCCTTACTATGTTGAGGTAAGTTCATTCTATGACCATTTTTGGAAGAGTTTTAGTCATAAATGGGTACTAAAATTTGTCAAAGGCTTTTACAGAATCTATTGAGATTCACTTCAGTTTAGTCACTCAGTCATGTCTGACTCTCTGTGACCCCATGAACCACAGCACACCAGGCCTCCCTGTCCATCACCAACACCCAGAGTCCACCCACACCCATGTCCATTGAGTAGGTGATGCCATCAGACAATCTCATCCTCTGTCGTTCCTTTCTCCTCCTGCCCCCAATCCCTCCCAGCATCAGGGTCTTTCCNAAGGAAAAGAAAGAAAGAATAGATATGCAAAGTTAAATAGAAGTAGATAAGATTTATACCATTAAAGATTAACTGCAAGGGGAAAAGAACAGTAGGAAAAGCAAAAGAAGGAATAAATGTAGAAAAAATAATAATAGGTTAAAAAATTAAGAAGTAAAACTAAAAAAGAGAAAAGGAAAAAAAAAAAAGAAAACTCCATAGAACCATGAAAGCCCTGCATAGAGGCAGATGTTTATAACAACAATAAAAAATGTGACTGAGAAAAAAACAAGCTCAAAAGCTTAACTGGATTTCTAGTGCCAATAAAATTGACTGCAACAGAGGGGGTAAAAACAGGAAAAAAAAATGCAAAAGATTCCACAGAACAAGTCAAAAAATAAGAATAATAAATGTTTTTCTTGAGTCACTGCTGTCAGGGTCCTTTCCCTTGCTGGGAGTCACAGTCCACCTCACCTCCCTAGGATGCCCTCCAACACTGTGCTGATCTCTGGACCTGCTGTGAGGGCAGCTCAGATTCTAATCTAGTACTATTCCTGTGTTTCCTTGCCTCCATTGTCCACACCTATCAAAACTAGTGTGCTTTCTTTTCTGGGAACTCTCAATGACCTTTTATATTTTCATAGACAAAGAGTCTGGCTAATTGATCATGTGGATTTAATCTGCAGCTTGTACAGCTGGTGGAAAGGTTTTGGGTCTTCTTCCTTAGCCATACTGCCCCTGGGTTTCAACTGTGGTTTTATTTCCACCTCTACATGTGGGTCGTCCACTGTGGTTTGCTCCTGAGGCTGNTATATTTTCATAGACAAAGAGTCTGGCTAGTTGATCATGTGGATTTAATCTGCAGCTTGTACAGCTGGTGGAAAGGTTTTGGGTCTTCTTCCTTAGCCATACTGGCCCTGGGTTTCAACTGTGGTTTTATTTCCACCTCTACATGTGGGTCATCCACTGTGGTTTGCTCCTGAGGCTGCCCTGGAGGACTTGGGTTTGCCCCTGTGAGGGCCAGGTGTGGAGGTGGTGCAGCTCTTGGGTCGCAGGGATTCTGGCAGCAGCAGGTACAAAGGGGAGTTGGTGGCTGGGGCAGCAGTAAATATAGTGCTCTAGAAGGGTATAGCAACAAGTATTGGCCAATCTGCTCCAGTGTTCTTGCCTGGAGAACCCCCGCTCCCTGACAGAGGAGATTTATTTTGATCCTGACAATTCAACACATGAGTTGGGTACCCCTTTCCTGAGGTACACTCTCCTTTCACTCATATTGGTTAGGACATCTCAGTTGGTTCTAATTCACTCTCAGACAGGACTAAAAAAAACTTTTGTTCTTTCAGGGATAAGTGCTGGTAATGGCCATATTTCACAAGTTTTAATCCTGCTTGTCCCAAGCTTTAATCTTCTTGGAATAAGATGTACAGTAGGAAGGTCAGATTTGGGATTTTGAAATCCAGCTAAGCATGAGTACCCAAGAATAGAATTTACTGGGACAGAAGTGTTAATGCACTAATTAAAAGGGATTCTATAAAAGAGGTGAGGGTTGGTTTCTGTTTTGGCATAGATGCCAAGGGTTCTTTCCAACCTGAAGATGCTTGTATGACTCTCAAATTTTAGAATCATTCAGTTTCTCTAAAGAGTGGAGATTAGGGGATTTCTTCTAAAGATTTTATGAGATAATGGTTAATAATTTGCTATTATTTCTTTTTTTTATTTTAATTTTTATTTTATTTTTATTTTTAAAATTTTTTACATGTTGAGTTTTTTTAAAATTAATTAATTATTTATTTATTTTTTTCATCTCAAGTGTACATGAGTTCCCAATCTTGAACCCCCCCTCTTCCCACTCCACATCAACTCTCTGGATCATCCCCGTGCACCAGTCCCAAGCATCCTGTATCCTGAACTGAATATAGACCGACAATTCGTTTCCCACATGATAGCACACATGTTTCAGTGCCATTATCCCAAACCTTCCCCCCTTCTCCCTCTCCCTCCAAGTCCAAAAGTCCATTCCATGCATCTGTGTCTCTTTTGCTGTCTTGTATACAGGGTTATCATCACCATGTTTCTAGATTCCATATATATGAGTTAGTATACTGTATTGGTGCTTTTCTTTCTGGCTTACTTCACTCTGTATAATTGGCTCCAGTTTCATCCATCTCATTAGAACTGATTCAAATGTATTCTTTTTAATGGCTGAGTAATACTCCATTGTGTATATGTACCACAGCTTTCTTATCCATTCATCTGTTGATGGACATCTAGGTTGTTTCCACGTCCTGGCTATTATAAACAGTGCTGCTATGAACATTGGGGTACATGTGTCTCTTTCAATTCTGGTTTCCTCGGTGTGTATGCCCAGCAGCGGGATTGCTGGGTCATATGGCAGTTCTATTTGCAATTTTTTAAGGAATCTCCACACTGTTTTCCATAGTGGCTGTACTAGTTTGCATTCCCACCAACAGTGTAAGAGGGTTCCCTTTTCTCCACACCCTCTCCAGCATTTATTGCTTGCAGTCTTTTGGATTGCAGCCATTCTGACTGGTGTGAAATGGTATCTCATTGTGGTCTTGATTTGCATTTCCCTGATAATAAGTGAAGTTGAGCATCTTTTCATGTGTTTGTTAGCCATCCGTATGTCTTCTTTGGAGAAATGTCTATTTAGTTCTTTGGCCCATTTTTTGATTGGGTCGTTTATTTTTCTGGAATTGAGCTGCGTAAGTTGCTTGTAAATTTTTGAGATTAGTTGTTTGTCAGTGGTTTCATTTGCTATTATTTTCTCCCATTCTGAAGGCTGTCTTTTCACCTTGCTTAGGGTTTCCTTTGTTGTGCAGAAGCTTTTAATTTTAATTAGATCCCATTTGTTTATTTTTGCTTTTATTTCCAGTATTCTGGGAGGTGGATCATAGAGGATCCTGCTGTGATATATATCAGAGAGTGTTTTGCCTATGTTCTCCTCTAGGAGTTTTATAGTTTCTGTTCTTACGTTTAGGTCTTTAATCCATTTTGAGTTTATTTTTGTGTGTGGTGTTAGAAAGTGATCTAGTTTCATTCTTTTACAAGTGGTGGACCAGTTTTCCCAGCACCACTTGTTAAAGAGGTTGTCTTTACTCCATTGTATATTCTTACCTCCTTTGTCAAAGATAAGGTGTCCATAGGTGAGTGGATTTATCTCTGGGCTTTCTATTTTGTTCCATTGATCTATATTTCTGTCTTTGTGCCAGTACCAAACTGTTTTGATGACTGTGGCTTTGTAGTAGAGCCTGAGGTCAGGCAGGTTGATTCCTCCAGTTCCATTCTTTTTTCTCAAGATTGCTTTGGCTATTCGAGGTTTTTTGTATTTCCATACAAATCTTGAAATTATTTGTTCTAATTCTGTGAAAAATACTGCTGGTAGCTTGATAGGGATTGCATTGAATCTGTAGATTGCTTTGGGAAGTATACTCATTTTCACAATATTGATTCTTCCAATCCATGAACATGGTATATTTCTCCATCTATTAGTGTCCTCTTTGATTTCCTTCATCAGAGTTTTATAGTTTTCTATATATAGGTCTTTAGTTTCTTTAGGTAGATATATTCCTAAGTACTTAATTCTTTTCGTTGCAATGGTGAATGGGATTGTTTCCTTAATTTCTTTTTCTACTTTCTCATTATTAGTGTATAGGAATGCAAGGGATTTCTGTGTGTTGATTTTATATCCTGCAACTTTACTATATTCATTGATTAGCTCTAGTAATTTTCTGGTGGAGTCTTTAGGGTTTTCTATGTAGAGGATCATGTCATCTGCAAACAGTGAGAGTTTTACTTCTTCTTTTCCAATTTGGATTCCTTTTATTTCTTTTTCTGCTCTAATTGCTGTGGCCAAAACTTCCAGAACTATGTTGAATAGTAGCGGTGAAAGTGGGCACCCTTGTCTTGTACCTGACTTTAGAGGAAATGCTTTCAATTTTTCACCATTGAGAATAATGTTTGCTGTGGGTTTGTCATATATAGCTTTTATTATGTTGAGGTATGTTCCTTCTATTCCTGCTTTCTGGAGAGTTTTTATCATAAATGGATGTTGAATTTTGTCAAAGGCCTTCTCTGCATCTATTGAGATAATCATATGGCTTTTATTTTTCAATTTGTTAATGTGGTGAATTACATTGATTGATTTGCGGATATTGAAGAATCCTTGCATCCCTGGGATAAAGCCCACTTGGTCATGGTGTATGATCTTTTTAATGTGTTGTTGGATTCTGATTGCTAGAATTTTGTTGAGGATTTTTGCATCTATATTCATCAGTGATATTGGCCTGTAGTTTTCTTTTTTTGTGGCATCTTTGTCAGGTTTTGGTATTAGAGTGATGGTGGCCTCATAGAATGTGTTTGGAAGTTTACCTTCCTCTGCAATTTTCTGGAAGAGTTTGAGTAGGATAGGTGTCAGCTCTTCTCTAAATTTTTGGTAGAATTCAGCTGTGAAGCCGTCTGGACCTGGGCTTTTGTTTGCTGGAAGATTTCTGATTACAGTTTCAATTTCCGTGCTTGTGATGGGTCTGTTAAGATTTTCTATTTCTTCCTGGTTCAGTTTTGGAAAGTTGTACTTGTCTAAGAATTTGTCCATTTCTTCCACGTTGTCCAATTTATTGGCATATAATTGCTGATAGTAGTCTCTTATGATCCTTTGTATTTCTGTGTTGTCTGTTGTGATCTCTCCGTTTTCATTTCTAATTTTATTGATTTGATTTTTCTCTCTTTGTTTCTTGATAAGTCTGGCTAGTGGTTTGTCAATTTTATTTATCCTTTCAAAGAACCAGCTTTTGGCTTTGTTAATTTTTGCTATGGTCTCTTTTGTTTCTTTTGCATTTATTTCTGCCCTAATTTTTATGATTTCTTTCCTTCTACTAACTCTGGGGTTCTCCAATTCTTCCTTTTCTAGTTGCTTTAGGTGTAGAGTTAGGTTATTTATTTGACTTTTTTCTTGTTTCTTGAGGAACACCTGTATTGCTATGAACTTTCCCCTTAATAATTTGCTATTATTTCTAATAGGGAAACCAGGATCAGAATTGTTCTCTGACTAAAGTCTTAAAAGGTATTCTAATTAGCAAATATTTTTCAAACTATTGTTTGAAGGATTCAGTGACAGGGTTACAGAGGGTCAACAGAGATGTGGAAAGTCTGATACATATTTGAGTGAGGTTAAGGAATATGTGATAAATTTTCTGGTATTTAATTGTTTAGGGTGAATAAATAAATGAAGGAATGCAAGCAGATCCTAGCTTCAGAGGGCTCTCCCCCACCAGGGATATAAATTTGCATTATGAACTTAGAGAGGGAGAATTTTGCTACTAGAGAGAAATGCATTTCAGGGATCTCAACATCATGACATGCCAATGATAACACACCTTTTTTCTCAGTGGATTAAGACAGTAAAGGTGTATGTGTGTGTGTGTCTCCCTTGAGCTTTACAAGAGAAATCTTAGACCCTAGGAAACTTTTGGCCCAGAACACTTTGACTCTTTGACTCATCTGTGGGTGTAGATGAACTATGCAATCACTGTGTTTCACTTTGAAGGAATTATCTGCTCCACAATGGAGTTTTTTTTTTTTTTTTTCTCTTTCTTTTGGACTTTTTATTTTGTACTGGGATATAGCCAATTGATCTTCCCAGGTGGCACAGTGGTAAGAATCTACCTGATGATGCAGGAGATGCAAGAGATGCAGGTTCAGTCCCTTGGTCAGGAAAATCCCCTGGAGAAGGCAATGGCACCCCACTCCAGTACTCTTGCCTGGAAANTTTTTTTTTTTTTTTTTCTCTTTCTTTTGGACTTTTTATTTTGTACTGGGATATAGCCAATTGATCTTCCCAGGTGGCACAGTGGTAAGAATCTACCTGATGATGCAGGAGATGCAAGAGATGCAGGTTCAGTCCCTTGGTCAGGAAAATCCCCTGGAGAAGGCAATGGCACCCCACTCCAGTACTCTTGCCTGGAAAATCCCATGGATGGAGGAGCCTGGTAGGCTGCAGTCCGTGGGGGTCGCCAAGAGTCAGACACGACTGACTGACTTCACTTTCACTTTTCACTTTCATGCATTGGAGAAGGAAATGGCAACCCACTCCTGTGATTTTGCCTGGAGAATCCCAGAGACGGGGGAGTCTGGTGGGCTGCCGTCTATGGGGTCGCACAGAGTCGGACACGACTGAAGCGACTTAGCAGCCAGTATTCTTGCCTGAAAAGTTCCATGGACAGAGGAGCCTGGCAGGCTACAGTCTATAGGGTCACAAAGAGTGGGACACGACCGAGATACTGAGCACACATAGCCAATTAACAATTTTCTGGTAGTTTCAGATGAACAGTGAAGGGACTCAGCCATATATATACATGTATTCATTCTCCCCTAAACCCCTCTCCTACCCAGACTGACACATAGCTTTAAGCAGTGTTTCATGAGTTATGCAATAGGTCCTTGTTGGTTATCCGTTTTAAATATAGCAGTGTGTACACGATCATCCCAAACTCCCCCCACCACTCGCTCTTCTTGCAGATAATGGGAAATTTTGTTTTATAAGTCTGAGTCTCTTTTTGTTTTGTAAGTTTGTTGAAATTTTTCCCCAAACTTATTTATTTTCAGTCAAAGGAAAATTTCTTCAAAATATTGTGTTGGCCTCTGCTCTATATCAACACAAGTCAACCATAGGTATACCTGTGTCCCATCCCCCTTTAACCTCTCTCCCACCTCCCACATAATGGAGATTTATTATTATTAAAGCACACACAACCCAATGGTTCCTTTTCAGCATTTTATCACCTTCAGAAATAATGATGCTCTCAGTACAACTAGTGTTTCCATTATAAGGACATGTTACTTGGGATGAGACCCTTTAAATCAGGGCTTTGCAAATTATGGCCTGTGGACCAAATCTGGTCAGCCCCTGCTTTGTACTGCTCTCAAGTTTAGAATGGATTTTACATTTTTAAATGATGACATTTTAAATTGTTGGACAAGTTAGTTTACATAATATCTTTAATTTTGCCTCTTGGCCCACAAAACCTAAATATTTACTGTCTGGCCCCTTACAGGAGAAGCTGACCAATGACCCTTTCTCTGAAACCCTTGACTTTATTATTATTTTATTTTTATTTTTTGCTCTCTATGATCATTTATATTCCATATGAATTTAAGACAGCTTTATTTAGCTCACAGTTCTACCAAATCCAATAGGAATAAACTTGTAGTTTTTATATTATATAATCATTTTTGGACGATTAACAATTTATCCTATTATATCTTCCCATCAGGAACATGGGCTTCCCTGGTGGCTTCCCTGGTAAAGAACCTGCCTGCAATGTGGGAGACCTGGGTTCGATCCCTGGGTGGGGAATCCCCTGGAAAAGGGAAAGGCTACCCATTCCAGTATTCTGGCCTGGAGAATTCCATGGACTATACACTC
>SJYA01000107.1:128578-190349 GCA_006410615.1 Neotragus moschatus
TGGGGTACATGTGTCTTTTAGAATTGTGGCTTTCTCAGCACATATGCCCAACAGTGGGGTGGCTGCGTCATATGGTAAGTTTATTCCCAGTTTTTTAAGGAGATGCCATACTCTTCTCCATTATTCTTGTATCAGTTTATATTCCTGCCTACAGTGTAGGAGTGTTCCCATTGTCTCCCTTTCTAGCATTTATTGTTTGCAGATTTTTTGCTGATGGTCATTCTGATTGGTGATACTGGATTGTAGTTCTGATTGCATTTCTCTAATAATTAGTGATGTTGAGCATTTTTCATGTGTTTATTTGCCATCTGTATGTCTTCTTTGGAGAAATATCTGTTTCTGCTCATTTTTTGATTGGGCTGTTTGCTTTTCTGATATTGAGCTATATGAGCTGCTTATATATAATTTGGAAATTAATTCTTTGTCAGCTGTTTCATTTGCAATTATTTTCTCCCATTTTGAGGGTTGTCTTTTAATCTTGTTTATTATTTCCTTTGGTGTGAAAAAGCTGTTAAATTTAGTTATGAACAATATTTCTGAGGAGATGTTTTCCTATTTTATAGACACCCCTATTATGAATTAAACATTTCCCCAATATCCATTTTTAGCTATTTAATACCAGTATAGAAAAATAATTATGGATTTTTTTGTGTTTATTTTGTATATAGGCTCTTTACCAAATTCTTTGACTAAACTCTAATGATTTCTTTTCTTTTTCTGAAAGTGTCCTGAATTTTATACGTGTGAATGACATTACCAGCAAGGAAAGAAAGTGTACCTTTACTCTTCTAACATTTATATGGATTCTAAAACTCCTGATTTTGATGCTTGTATCTGAAATAGGGATTAACAATAATGGCACACAAACATATATCTGTAATGGACATAAATGCTATTAATTGTTTGTTTTAGATCATAGTTTACAAGGCAGAAGCCACAGTGGTTGTGTGTCTTTTGCCTTGAGAAGGTGTAGTGCATTTAGGCAGAGTAAGCCTCTCAAGGTAATCAGACAGTGCCAGGTGAGAGGCGTGCCAGGCGTGGTGAGAGCTCAGCCAGGGAAGCAGAAGCCCTGGGCTCTCATCCCCCTGCTCTGCTGCATGACATAGTAAATCCCTTTACCCCTCTGAACCTTGGACTGCTCACATTTTACACTTTGCCATTTTATTTGAAAAGCTGAGACTCTTCATACCCCTACCCCAACCCTCTCAATAAATAGTGAGAGGCTTCCTTTCTTGCTCCACATCCTGCTCCAGGCCCTTAGTCCTGAAGATAAAATTTTGGGGGTGTCCTCTTGGGATACACTTGATTAAATTTTAAAAAAGAGATCGTATCAGAGCAATATGCTATTTCACATCATTTTTCGTCATTTCTTGGAGCAGCTTCTGGGTTGAGGTTCCTGCCTCTTTTTCAGGCTAATGCATTATGGATGAGGTACAGCTGTGACCAATAAAGATCCTTCTTTCAGAGTGAAAACAGGTCCCCTTCGTGTGGCCTAAAGGCCTGGGTGAGACCGAGAAGGGGGCTGACACCTTCTGGCACATCTTTCTGATGAGCCTTCCAAAAATGTGCTCCTTTTTGTTTGCTTCTTGCTTTACTTTTTCTTGCATTCTGTTAGCCCTTAAATCCACCTTGAATACTGACACATTTAAAAGCAATATAAAAACATAAAACAATATCAATGTTTATTCCCACAAATGAATAGCCAGGAGGCACTGCAATACCCATCTACTGGCAGACTTTCTTCTGTATTCTAAAAGTTTAAAGTCATCGTACATGTGAAAGGGCTGAAGCTCTGAGGAAAGCTGCATTGCATGACTTCAGGCAATGATTTACTTTGTGGGCAAATAAAAGGTGCCCCAGGAATTGTGCAGTGCAGCTGGTCCCAAGTCCTGTATGGTTTGAGTTGATTGTAATTTTGCTCATTTGTGACAGAAAATTAAGAGAAGGCATGCCATTTACTCAATCAATATGTATATGGAATTCCTACTCTGAGGTGCTACAAGGGATGAGTAAGACAGTTCCTGACTCCAGGACATTTCAGGTGAAGGAGGAGATAAAATGTACAACAAAGTGTGCGGAAGCACGTGCCCAGCATAGAGGAGAGGAACAAAGGAAAGACTCTCGGAGCTAAGGGTGTAAAGGCATTGGTTTTAGCAAGGAAGGCATGGTGATTTCACGGAGAAGACGGAATCTGAGCTGAGCCCTGGGAGGTGCTAGAGTTTCACCCAGGTGGTGAGTGGAAGTTAGGAGAAGGGCAAGAGAAAAGGCTTGGTAAGCAATGGGGAAATGCAGAGTGTTGCGGTGAGCAGCTCAATTTGTTTGAGGTGTGGCTTCCTACAGGAAAAGTGGTGATGGTTTAGTTGCTCAGTTGTATCCAGCTCATGACCTCATGGACTGTAGCCCTCCAGGCTCCTCTGTATCTTGGATTATCCAGGCAAAAGTGCTGGAATGGGTTGCCATTCCCTTCTCTAGGAGATCTTTCCAACCCAGGGATCAAACCTGGGTCTCGTGCCCTACAGGCAGTCTCCTTCATTTCAGGTGAATTCTTTACTAAGCCACCAGGGAAGCCCAATATGAAGAGCACACCATATTTGGTTGAGGAAACTGCTTAAAGCACCATATTTGACCTTACCTGCATGGCCTTTAGCTCCAGAGTTATACTTTCTTTCTGATCATCAAAAAAAAAAAAAAAAAAGGGGGGGGGAGGGGTTGGAGGAAGCCTAGGTGATTGTCCCTGACACTTCATTTCAGAATGAAGGGCTGCAATCATTCAAGGAGTTGTCTCAGAAATGATAGATTTTCCATCCCTATTTGAATAGCACTAGTATCTCATTTTTGGATACAAAATAATCATACATATCCAGCAATCTCCTTTGCCATATTCCCATCCCAGCAGAAAACAACACACTCATACCCCATCTTCCATCTAGAAATATCCACATGGTTAGTATTCTTCTATTGCAATGCTATCGCCTGTCTGATTGTCACTTCACTTGAGATAACCCAGAAATTTCTTTTTCTCCCAGTAAGCAAAGACCTGATCAATTTAATCTGGCCAACATCAACCTGAAAAACATATGCTGCTTTATAGGAAAAACACATGTGTATGAAATTGCCTGATCCCTCACCTTCTTCATCATTCACAGCTCTCTTCCTGTAGGTGAGGCAGAGATTTTGCATGCCTCAGAAGTAGATTGAATATGTTATTCTACCCAGGGAAATTACTGCTCATCCAGAAAAAGGGCCTATTTATACTGATTGGGGTGGGGGGAAGCAAACACTGAAGCCATTTATTTGCTAACTGTGAACCCCTTGGGCAGAATGAACTTGGAGATTTAAAATTCTATGTGGACTGCCTAGTCAAGTTTCAAACTTGCACGATCAATTTCTACACTGATCTCTTATTGCTAATGCATAGCTTTCTTTAATGTTCTGCATCAAAATGCCATAGACCTACTCAGTGCTCCCTCGCAGAGTATAGGTGTCATCAGATTGTTACCATGTTGTATTAGTAAGCTTGGGCTGCCATAACAAAATACCAGAGACTGGGAGGCTTAAACAACACAAGTTTGTTTCTCACAGTTCTGGAAGCTTATAAGTCCAGGGTCAGTAGGCTCACCAATTCAGTTCTTCAAGAAGCTTCCTTCCAGGCCTGTAGACAGCTGACTTCTTACTGTGTCCTCACATGGCATTTCCTTTTGCATATGTCCAGAGAGAGAGAAAGAGAGATCTCTTTCTCTTCTTTTAAGGTCACTACTCCCATTGCGAGGGTCCCACTCTCATGACGTAACCTAACCTAACCTAATTTATCTCCCAAAGACCCCATCTCCAAAGACCACTACAGTGGAGGTTAAGGCTTCAGCATGTGAATTTCAGTTTAGTTCAGTTCAGTTGGTCGGTCATGTCTGACTCTTTGCAACCCCATGGACTGCAGCATGCCAGGCTTCTCTGTTTTTCACCAACTCCTGGAGCTTACTCAAACTCATGTCCATTGAGTTGGTGATGCCATCCAACCAGCTCATCCTCTGGCAGCCCCTTCTTCTCCCACCTTCAATCATTCCCAGCATCAGGGTCTTGTCAAATGTGTCAGTTCTTCACATCAGGTGGCCAAAGTATTGGAGTTTCAGCTTCAGCATCAGTCCTTCCAATAAATATTCAGGACTGATTCCCTTTAGGATGGACAGGTTGGATCTCCTTGCTGTCCAAGGGACTCTCAAGAGTCTTCTCCAACACCACAGTTCAAAAGCATCAATTCTTTGGTGCTCAGGTTTCTTTATAGTCCAGCTCTCACATTCATTCATGAATACTGGAAAAACCAAAGCTTTGACTAATGGACCTTTGTTGGCAAAGGAATGTCTCTGCTTTTTAATATGCTATCTAGGTTGGTCATAACTTTTCTTCCAAGGAGCAAGCAAAATGTGAATTTGGGGGCACCCAAACTCTGAGTCCATAACACTTGCTATAGAGACAGTGACTTACTAAGAGGTATTGTGGGAGATGATACCAGGCAAGTCTTGAAATGCCTCACTAGGCCCTATGTCTTGTCATTAATGAGCACTATCATGTCATGAGTTGAAAAAACGAGGAAAGCATGTAAAAACTCAGTACCACAACAATGTGTTGACCCCTGCTCAAAATGATGATAAAAATAAAAATCATAAAGTTAATGCATGCTGAGCATAGATTATGCCAACTACTGTGCTAATCTCTTCCATATATGTCATTTTGATTCTTACAAGAAGATGGGAAAGTAATTTTTATCTCTTCTATTTTAATAAGAAGGAACGGAGGTTTTGAAAGGTTAAGAAAATGGCCCAAGTTTACATATCTAAGATGTGTTTGACATGAAATCTCATGTTCTTTTTTCTGTAGCCCTTAACGTAAGAGGAAAAATAGCATCCTCTCTGAAATTTATTTGTGAAATTTAATTGATAGACAAACATGGCTTTTGGGGGGAATATTGAGTGAAAATTAATAGTTTTAGGTCAATAAAAACATCCAGAGTTTCCTTCTTATAACGAAAGTAGTTAAAAAGTTAAATGCTGGAGAGGATTTTGAAAGTGGAATAAGGACAGTTGGAGAGTGTTTGCCAGAGAATCAGACTAAAGTAACATCAGTGTGATCCAGTGGAAGAAAGGCAGCACTAAACCCAGACTGCCACGTACAGTTGGGCTGGTGGTGCACTGCCCAATGCCAAGGGTTGCTGCTGAATGTTGTGTTCTCCACAAATGGTACACAATGGAGACGAGTGGTCCACAACCTGTGGGGATGTGTTCAGTGGTCCTGGCAGAGTCCTTCCTGAACTCTAGCTGAGGGTTGCCACTATAGTGGAATTAAGCTGGGCAACTCATTTCCCCTCCAATCTCAGTATTTTCATTGTAAAATAACTGTGAATATTGACTTTTAAAACTATTTTTAAACTTGCATTAGACAATAGTTTTGGGGGGGTGGAGAAAACCATGGCCATCTATTATCTTTTGTGGGTTTACAGAACAATAGAAGATGAGATATTGCTTTTGAATTGGGAGATTTCTCATTTATAAGTATAAAAGTATCTTTGTGTTGCATCTTTTTAAGCATTATCTATCTATGGCTTCCCAGGTGGTAATAATGGTAAAGGATCCACTTGCCAGTGCAGGAGATGCAAGAGATGTAGGTTTGATCCCTGAGTTGGGAAGATCCTCTGGAGGAGGAAATGGCAACTGACTCCAGTATTCTTGCCTGGAGAATTCCACAGACAGAGGAGCCTGGTAAGTTACAGTCTGTAGGGTCACAAAAGACTCGGATGCAACTGAGCACAAATCTATAATACAAAATAATATTTTTTCATGTTTGGTTGTTAGTATTTGACTTTTATTTTACATAAATATTAGAGCTGAAATGATTTCTTATGTTACATAAGGAGAATTTTCCTTGAATTAAGTTAGCAGCAATGGAGAAGCAGGATATGTATAATTTATTCTTTGCAGTACTGGGAACCACATATTTATTTTTAAAGGGTGAAATGATGGTGGTGGGAAAATTATTTTAGTCTCTAGGATAATTGTGTGATTAAAAAAAATAAGATTTTTAAAAATCTAAAATGATTAGAATAATTAAAGCCATTTCTTTCTTATTATATTTTCAGATAATATGAAGTAAGTATAGTAATGCAGTTTGCTCATTTCAGAGTCTTTATCACAGGTCTTAAAATATCTTTAAAGGTGTAAATAAACTATTTAGGCTATAAATTAAGTGATCAATAATAACCATGAGGCAAGCTGCAATAAATATTTCTGTTTTCATAAATTATTTCTCTATCAGTAGCTTTCATGAAAAACAAAAAGGCATACAGCAAAACTAATTATGATATTTACATCTTAGTTTTGAAATTGACTCGATGGTTTTTTTTTATTGTTTCTGTACAGTCTTTTTAAAGGGAGAAAAGATTTAATAATAATGTACTTTAGCATTATTTATGATCATCGATTAAATCCAGCACATTTGAAGTGGCTTTATTTTATAAAGTTCATGGCTGGAAGACAGGTTTTCACAGTTTTTCTGTAAATATTCCATTATTCTGAATCTTTTGACTTGGGGATTTTTGTCCTTGAAATTCTAGGTTATTAATTTAATTGATGTAATCCTTGGGGATACATTTATCTTATCTTTGTAATCAAATAACTGGGTTTTAAGCAGATGCTAAGCAGAAATCCAAAAGAGGGGGTCTAGCTCAGGAGGAGAACCCTTTGTCCTTGGTGACTATTCTCAGGGGCCTTCCTTTGCCCACTAGCTGCTCTGGGGCAAGGCATGCCAGTACCCTATGCTAGAAGAGACCAGAATAATTTTTCACATTTTGATCTAAGCACATTTTCTATTTTCTGTGTTCTTTGAAGTGCTAATTAACTATAATAATTTAAGATGTCAGTGGTCGCTACGTGTGGGCAAAGGCAGAAAATGATTTATAGTCTGATTAAGCTGGCATCTTCATGCCAAAAACAGAAACTAGAAGTTGATGATGTAGCTAAATGAAAGTGAAGCATGCAAGGCCACAGTCTACTGAGGGTGCAATTTGACTTGAAGAAACCTCTAAAGAGGCTTTCTTCTACTTTATGACCTTTTCATATTGTGAGCAGTAAGGACATCCAACCTTGTCAGGTTTTAAGGAAGGCTCTTCAGCTTGTACATGTAAGTAAGTTGCAGTGAGGTCAGAAAACACTGTAAGTCTAAAGTTTCCATAATGATGGGTAAATAGTACACTTTGAACAAGTTTCAAAGTGCATTTTCCGGAGGCTCTTGACAAAGGAAGTATCCAGTGGTAGATTTTGTTTTTCCAAGACAAGCTTAGGTAAAGGTCAGCAATCATTAATGATTTGGAGCCACTGTTAGGAGTTGGCTATTCTTCGTGATGGTTCAGTTCAGTCGCTCAGTCATATTCGACTCTTTGCGACCCCATGAATCTCAGCACACCAGGCCTCCCTGTCCATCACCAACTCCCAGAGTTCACTCAGACTCACGCCCATCGAGTCAGTGATGCCATCCAGCCATCTCATCCTCGGTCGTCCCCTTCTCCTCCTGCCCCCAATCCCTCCCAGCATCACAGTCTTTTCCAATGAATCAACTCTTCGCATGAGGTGGACAAAGTACTGGAGTTTCAGCTTTAGCATCATTCCTGCCAAAGAAATCCCAGGGCTGATCTCCTTCAGAGTTTTTAGAAACATTTAGAATGGCTTGTTTCAGAGTCTTTATCACAGTGTCTCATAAAGCTAGTGTCTTCAGAGTAGCTGCAAAATAATATTTTCTTTGAATAACTATAATTCAGCAATAGGTGGATGCCCAATATATAAAGAGAGTGATATGCAAACACATACCGTTATTATCACCAGCAGTTGAAGGCACATACTGACTTGTCTCATCAGGTATGTGCCAGCATTTCCCATTGGAGAACTGATTTCTCAGTCAATATATTTTGTACCTTGGGGAAAGCTCAGAAACAATAACTATCTTAGGAATGTCTTTATTAAGGCCAAAGAAAACTAAGGGTTATATTCAGAGAATAATGTAAACATATTAAAAAACAAAAAGTGGATAGCAAATGTGATTGTGGGACTGCAGCCTGTGACAAGGCTGTGACGGGAGAGGCAGTTGCCTCAAAACATGAAGCGAGCGGTTCTTTACCTGAACTGTATTATTTGACCTTCTTGTCTTCTCTCAATATTGTTCATCTACTCATGAGCGTCTCTTCAGTGAGAGAACTAAAGTCAAGAGAAAAATAAAACATGTCCTAATGACAACCAGTAAAGGAACCTATGCTGATTCCATGAAAAAACAACTGTGATTCATTAAAGAACACTATGCGGGGAAAGACCTTAGAGATTATCTATTCCAACTCTGTTTTTATAGATGAAACAGGTTTATTCACTCTTCATTCATTCACCCATTCATGCATTCAACAAACAGATTTTGCCCTAGTTTAGGCACTGGGGAACAGAGGAATAATGTCTCAGACCTACTGAGTTTGCATTCTAATGGGAGACAAGTAACGACACACGTAAGTTTAGATTATGATTTGTACTGGGAAGAAAATACATCAGGAGAGAATGACTAAGGCAACTCTAGGTTGGATGGTCAGGGAAGGCTTCTCTGAGGTGGTGGCATTTGTGCTGAGACCAAAATGATGAGCAGGAGTCAGCCACAGGGCGTTTGAGTTCACAGAGCAGCTCACACAAAGCTCAAAGGTAGGCACGAGCTCAGCAAACCCAGGTAACAAAGAAGGAGCCTGGTGGGCAAGAGTGGGGGACGAAGTGTGGAGAGGATGAAATCAGAGTGGTTGACCATGGTAAGATCACAAAGACCTTGTCAGGTGTGGTCACATGTTCATATTAAGATAATCTAATCAGTCAGTCCTAAAGGAAATCAGTCCTTGAATATTCATTGGAAGAACTGATGCTGAAGCTGAAACTCCAGTTCTTTGGCCACCTGATTCGAAGAGCTGATTCATTTAAAAAGACCCTGATGCTGAGAAAGATTGAAGGCAGGAGGAGAAGGGGACGACAGAGGATGAGATGGTTGGATGGCATCACTGACTTGATGGACACGAGTTTGAGCAAACTCAGGGAGTTGGTGATGGACAGGGAAGCCTGGCATTCTGCAGTCCATGGGGTCACAAAGAGTCAGACACAACTGAGCAACTGAGCTGAACTGAACTGAATCTAATCAGAGGAGCTGAGGGTTTGAGTTTTAAGCAAGGGAGTAAGACTGTGACTTCCTTAAACAGAATCATGTGGTTAGAACATTTATTCAAGAAGCATTGAGGGTCTTTTTGATCCACAGTGCAGTGCCACATGCCACGTGCTGAGCAGTTACAGAAAAAAAAAAAATCTCTGACACTTTTCCTTCTTTTTAGAAGCTCTCAATTTGGAAAGAAACAATTGGTGTTGCACTTGTGTAATAAATCAAAACATGAAACACAATGTGAGCCAATGGGAAGGAGTGCTGAGTTAAGAATTAGAAGACCTGATTGAATCTGTTTCTCAGAATAACAATGCCTGCCTTGCCTGTCTTATCAGGACACTGTGGTAGTGCCAAAGAGGTCATGTTTGCAGCAGTAGCTTTGGGAAGACGCTTTCAAAACCCTCAAATGTTATATTAATATGACGAGACTACATGGTATTGGGATTGGATCAGGGACCAGATTATAGACAGTTTTAAATCTAGATTAAGAATTATTTTATTTTGAGGGCAAAAGAGAGTTCATTAGGGGTTTTAGAAGAAAAGGATGCTGTGATGAATAATACTTTTATTCACTCATGAATACGTGGAAAACTGAGTAGGGAGAAAGGAGAGAAGAAAAAGATTATTCTCAAGGTTTTGAATTCTAGTCCCTGGAAGAAGGATGGTCCTGTTGCTGGAAATTCTCAAGCTGTGAAGAGGCCACTCTTCATGGGTAGATAATGAGCCAGGTCTGAAAACACTGATAACCAGGAGATAGTGTCCTCCTCCTGTGGTTCTGGGCTGTAGGGAGTTGGGGATTTGGGGCAGGAGGCTCAGATTTAACTATCATCTCATATTGCGGGCGGTTAAACTATGAAGTAGGTTCTGTTTATCAGCAGAAGTGGGTAGAGAAAACATTGAGGAATGAGGACTGAGTCTCTGTTTATACCTAGAATCAAAATGGAAAAGAGGTGGACAGATGACAGGTAGGGAAACAGGACTGGAGAAGCGCAGAAGTACTTTTTACCAGGAAAGTGCTGTCTTGCCTTTCCTTGCTTATGAACTCAACCTTGACCTTCTGAACCCAGCTCACCTTCTCCAGGACATTTTCTTTGTCTTTGATTTGTTGGGTGAAAGGATACATTCAATGAATCTTCTAATGACATACCATGCCTATTTATAGTTATGGGACTCTTTTCTGACTTCCCTATTCGATTAAAATTTTCTTGAAGGCAGAAATGGTGCTAACCCCAGTGCCTAGCACAGACTTGGGTTCATCAGTGGATGTCTGATGAATGACTGCATTCAGAACTGAGAGCAAAGGTGGCTTTGAGAAGGAAAGATGGTGGGAAAGAATAATACATCGTGTGGTATAAAATATTAAGCATTAATGGGAACATTTGATTAGATTAGAGGCTATGAGAGATCTTCAAGGGGCAGAATCATTAGAATAGGAATAGAGTGGCCTGACAAAGATCTAACTGTGTGGGAGTGGGGAGGGGTTGGAGAAGGGAATGGGTGGTAATAAAATAGAAGGGATCATTTGCAGCCCAAATTTGGTGGGGAAATAAGGGAGATATGAAGGAGAGAGGGAACAGAAGTTTTCTTCTCTTTTTAATTTTTGTTTTTGAGATAAGGAAAACCAGGATCATGGATAAAACATGACTAAAACCCCCAAATGTCAGTTAGCTGTTATGCCTACTTGACACCAGACATTCAAATACTTTTGACATTGTACCATTCACCTTTACCTGGAAAATTCCCCTCAGGCACAAATTAGAGCTGAATGTGGGGGAACCATATTCCATCATGAGCTGTGATTAAATGGTCTGCCAATAGTTAGTCTAAAGATTATTTTAACCTCGATGGCAGCTGCAAGTTTTAATTTATTATTTATGAAACTTTACAGCTGTATTTCCACGAGAATGAATTGCTGGTTCATTTATCAGGTGTGAGGGAGTGGATGTTAACAGGTAGGCCTGAAAACTTGGGAGAAGGGATAGCCTATTTAAATCATTGTTGGTGAAGGTGTGGAGAGGTTCCTGACAGGACTGTGAGGTAAGGTGGAGGGAATGCCGAAAGTTGATTGATGTCCTTCCCTTGGATCAGAAAGTGTAAATTTCTCTCACAGAGATTTTGAGGTTGACAGCATTTGCACCTCCAAAACTTTATGGGCATGCAAGTTAAAATGCACATAGCCATCTCATTTCTTTCAATTAATACATGCCACTGCCTCAGGTATACTTGTGCTCAGATTTTCAGACTGATAAAGTCCTATCTACCTTTGAGGATCTAGTCGAAGGCCACCTCCTTTTCCCAGCTTTCCCAGTAGAATAATTGCTTCCTTCTCTGTATTTCCTCAGCACTTGTCACTGTGTGTACTCTGTGGCGTCACAATTTATCTTGGACACAATGTCTTTCCTGCTAGAGTGAACTTTTCTAGGCTGGGGTCCTGTTTTAATGCTTTCTGTATCCTTGGCACCCAGCACAAACCAGCCAGAGCAGGCTCCTAATAAAAGTCTGTTGAGTGGATGAATGAAATGGCAAGGAAAGGACTTTGTACACACTTGGATTCTTCTTAAACACATAGTTGATCAATTTTATTTTTAAGACCTACTTGTGTTGAAAAACAAGTGGCAACTGTGAGGTGAGGATTAGGTGAGAAGAGATAACCCAAGCAATGATCCGCTAAGGAGTTTCAGGAAAAGAAGCCACCTGGAGTCTAGTGAGGGGGTGGGGTGAAGAAGGCAGAGGGGACTAGCCAGTGTTTCTCTGACTCCTTTATGGTACATCAGAGAGGCACCAGCATTATGAAATTTGCATGGAGCAGGGATAGTTTGGCACATCCCCGTAAGGCTACCTCTGATGGAAGAAAATGAGCGATGTTGGGAAGCAAGATGAAACTTGTTTCATTCAGAACAAGACTCTAATTTTCAGAAATCCACAAAAATATACAAAGGAAATTTTTGAAAAGCAAAAGCTGCTTGTAGAGGTTTCTAGACAACTGAGGCTGATCAGACATACTTGCATGTGGTGATAGCTTCATCATTCAAAAAGTTGCTTTTTTTCTGAGCTCTTTTGGTAAAAACTATGACCCTTCTTCTGGAGAAGGAAATAGCAATCCACTCCAGTGTTCTTGCTTGGAGAATCCCAGGGACGGGGGAACCTTGTGGGCTGCCGTCTATGGGGTCACACAGAGTCAGACACGACTGAAGCGACTTAGCAGCAGCAGCAGGATGACCCTTCTTCTGTCCTATACTGGCAGACTCTGTCCAGAAAATAGAATAACCTTCTGTTTTACTGACCTATAGTATTTCATTTATTCCCAAGAGTTTGCCTGCTTCTCAAAAATTAAAAAATATTAAAACTAGCTAAATTGTTTAAGGTTTGGCAATATAATGTTCCATTTATGTGAAAATATAATACATTTAAATGTAAATTCAACAAATCCATTCAATGGTTTATTTGAGCTGTAATGAAACAATGATTTTATGAGGAAATCAAATTCAATTGATAATATTTCATGTTCCATAAACTAATCAGTAATTTCACATTTGTAAAGTTTTATAAAAACATTTTAAACCTTAAATATAAGGTTTGTCTATATTTTTTCTCTCCAATTCATTAAATTTCATCATTTCTTGAAATTTTCAGATTTTTGATTCCTAATTGGTATGAACTGAGAAAAGCTGATACAAAATTTGGGTATGGGTTGGTAAGAGAAAGCAGTAGGAATTTCCTGGCCTTGAAAAGGTAATAGCATAGCATAATAAGATCAAGGTTTTGGAGGAAATCATGTGACTAGGATATTTTTTCTACAGTGGTTTCTCTGAAGACCCAAGTGTGTTTCTTCATTTATGTGGTAGGTAGTAAGTGACTGTCCCAACCTCTTATGACTACTTGGAAGCCCCAAACCACCAGGGTAATAAAAAGAGCATTGGACTTGAGTCTCAGATTTGTCATAAATACCCTGGGTGACATTGAAAATAATTTAACATTTTTATGCTTTAATTTTCCTCATTTCCAACGTGGACCAGCTAATATTTTCCCTACCTACTTATCAAGGACAAAGTCATAAACGTTACAGAATGCTACAACTGAAAGTAAACATATACTTCTTCAAACTCCACTTTCTGGATCAGGACTTAAGTGACATTAGATTAAAGGAGGCAAAATAGAATGTCTTGGCACCTGCACTAATGGAATGTTCATGGCATCTTGCTAAGGAGGCATCCAGGTACAATGTTTCCCAGACTTTCTTTCTTCCTGGTCATTTTCTGGCTCCACTGTTCCAGGGAACACACTTTGTGAAAAGCTGATGTAATACCATCATGAACAAAGTACACTGGGATTGTAGGGGGCTCCTGAAAATAATGGAGGAAACTTTGAGACAGATGAATTTTTGGAAAAAAAGGCTAAAGATTAATTCAGTCATGACTTCTTTTATAATCACAAATCGATGAGGACCAGGCTGTCTGGATTACAAACCAGAATATTTAGTGTTTTAAAAAGAATTATGTAGCCATATCTGATGACAACTATCTCCTTAGAATTTTGTGGAAAATGGAAATATGATGGAAAGTGAAGAGCTTTCTTTACCATTTAGAATTTTAAACTGCCATGTAGCATTTTAAAGTTTTAAAAATGCCGTTTTTTAATGACTCAAACGCCACGCTCATGGTTACTATTTCTTTTTATACGATGGTATATCCTACTGCAGAGGGACATGTCTGCTCCTTGAACATTTACTGTCACCTGCTACCATTTGCTAACTTGGACTGGGAATGGTGGTGAGGATGACCATGTCTCTAAACAGCAGATGGGGTAGCCACTTGACACTCACTGTTCTGAAAGGAATGAAAGAATACTTCAGTCCCTTAGAGAAATCTCTTTAAAATAAAGATGGTGGCAGTTTGTATCCTCATATCTAAGAAATATGGAAATGAACACCAGAGAAATTTTGAATTTGGAAAATTGACTTTACCTTTCACTATTTCAGTTAGATAGCTGAGTGGTGGTGGTTGAAGAACCATCCCTGAACCAGGGATGGGGCTCTCTATTTTATTCTCCAGACACTATTCCCTAACTTTCATTTTTTTTTTTTTTTTTGAGTTGTATCCCCTTTCTATTCTATTGAAAGCTATGCACCTTCTCCATAGAAAAGTGCATACAGTTGGTAAAATCTGGTAACTCATAAAATTACCTTTACTTAGAAGATTACTCTTCTTAGAACTGGAGCCCCTTGTGTTTAGAAGTACTCTGTGTTTCAAAACTAACCTGACTCTTGTTTTATTTTCCCAAAAAGAAATTCAGAATTAGGAAAGGAAATTTTGCATTAGGAAGGTAAGTTGTGGGAATACTGGGATCCCTCCTCCAAAGTTATTTATGTTTATTGTACATTGGAATTGGCTACTTCATACCTTTTCTGGTTTGAATTGGACGTTTGCTTTTGAGTAAAGATGACTTCTTTCCTTCTCATGAGAAAAAAGTTTTCCCATTGAAAGAAATGACTTTGAGAAACCTTTAGTTGAGGATTCATTTGATTTTGTATTTGAGATAATAACCTAATTTATTTACAAGGAGAAGATTTTGATTCACCTTTCACAACAAGGCTAGACTACTAAGCAGTGACTATGTAGGTCTGAAATCATACCATTCAGTTTTTTCTGAAAAAGTATATATTACAACTCCTTTCAAAGTGTCTGCCAACAAATGGCAGGAGGAGCTATAATTTACAGGCCAGAAAATGTTTTAGAAATAATCAAAGCATCACAGACAGGGAGAAGAAATTTTAGAGATGTCTTTGAGCCAGCACAAACTTTTCTTTCCTGGGCAAGTTAGGATCTCAGAGCCACAAAAACATGTTAAACCTCATAGTTCCTAGCAGACACGAGTGTTTGTATGCTGTCTAAAAATGAGATCTACTTATAATGTAAAATGAAATTTGGGGGTAAATGTCCGGAGCTTGTTAATGGACGTGGTTGTTTCATGTTCCACATATAATTAAGGGTGCATCAATATTTTGCAATATGTAATACCTACCCATACTTGGCAAATTTTAGGTATAAGAACATACCACAGCACAATTTGGGAAATCAGCCTAAGAACTCGGTATGCTAGGTATGAACTCAGGAACTTTACTTTAGTGCTTAATAAAATATTTGTGTGGTAGAGAGGCTAATGTAAACAAGACACATGAAAATGAACTTGGGAACTTGAAGTTAGGTCTACTCTCAGAAACCAAAGAGACAGAGAAAACTATGGACACAGAAGAAAAATGCAGACCAAGTACTAATAATTTCCTTTAGCTTTACTTAATTCTAGGAGAAGTGAAATATTCTTGCAGAGGCCATTTGAAATTCTTTTCTGGCTTCTCAGTGAATGAGCTCCTTTCTGTTTGAAGAATTTCCCACCTTAAGAGTCTTAGTGGGAAGGAAAGACCATGTTCCACTACGGGAGTGAAAAATGCCAGATGAGGACTCTGCCAGCCTTCCTGAGCCCCACAGGCGGGCGTGTGGCTTTGCTGACTTAGATCCAGAAAGTAGTGACATAGAAGCAGGGATTGCTAGGACTTGTATGGGTTGTGGACAGGGTCCATTCAGTAAAACTCATTCCCAGGGGCTAGGGCTCAATTCTGGGGTGGGTTTGGGGAGTGGGTGGGCACAGCTACCATGTCCTACAGCTTGCACTGGGGTTGCCAGCAGTTCAAGAGCAGTGGGGTTCTCACAGGACAGGACTGAGGATTGTTTGGAGCCCTGCTATTCGTTTATAGCCTCAAGCCTGGTTCTTGGCTTCCTGGAGAGAAGTCTTTTAAGAATTCATTTTTGGCCTAAATTTAGAGTTGTTTTTGCTGCTACCAAGAACCCTGACAAATATCTACCCATGTTTAATTATGCTGTATTTTAAGTTCCCCGCTGAGAAGCCATAAAACCAGATTTTTTTCAACATTCAATACCTAGCAAAATGGTCTATCATACAGAGAAGACATTGGAAAACATTGTAGACTTGATTGTGGTATTTAAGATAAGACATCTCTGACTTATAGTCTTGACATTGTCTCTTACTCATATTGTGTGCCAACATCACATTTCTCCTTTGAGGAGTGTCAGGCAAGAACAAAAGGTTACTTTCACTTCCAAGAAAAAGATACACACCTACCAATCAGCAAAAGCCAGAACAAAGTACTCCAAGGTCTTTCCGTATCAAAGTCCTCAACATTGGCTGCCCATTAGAATCTCCTGGGGCAGCTTTAAAATATCCTCCTGCCTGGGCCCCACCCCAGATCAATTAAATCGAAGTCCCTGGTGTAGGGGTGTAGGCATCAGTATTTTAAAGTTCCTTAGACGATCATACTGTGCAGTGAGGATTGTGATCCACTCTGAACAGGACCTTCTTCCTTGCTCTGTGCTCTGGGTGTGGTTTCAGTATCATGTGTACCGAGAGGGACTATCGACTTGTCTGTAACATACATACCCTGAATAGCACTGACCTTCTTGACTTCCATATCATATTGCTCTGATATCAGATTCAGTGAAATTGGGCACTAACCATGACCTTTCTCCTTTTACCTTTGCTGCTTTCTAGGTTTCTCTGGCCCGCTGAGTGGCTTACTATGGGTGTTTCTCTGCATATAATAAAATTCAATTTATTCTTCAAACTATATTCCATGTAGTCACTTACCATATACATTTGTCTGCCCTTCTATTTCAAATTTTTATCTTTAAACAGTTTAGATAATTGCATTTTATATGTGTGTGTGTGTTTTAAGACACAAGAGAATATATTACCATGTTTAATTTTGAACATCAATTCATTCTGTGTGCTAATAGGGTAGTCTTTAAAATGTGTCAGTCTCTAGCTTTTACAATGATTGGCTTTAGTTGGTTTTCCACTTCACAGTTTGGGTTTGGATTAAAAATTAAATATGCTTTAACTCTTCTCATTATACCACTTTGCATACATCCAATTAAATTTTACTAATTAGCTTTCTACCGTCATTAATGTTTAAATGTTGTGTGTTCAGGAAAAGTCCCTGTTAACTTCCAACTATTCATATTGCCAATTATCTTACAATCAGGTTTTATTTCAGTATGAAATCTTTTCACTATTATATATATATGATACTGGATTATCTCTATTATAACTGGAGTGTAGCTTGAGGTTAAAAATGTGTTTATTAGATTTAATAAACACATTCAATTCACTTAGAAATGTTACAGGGATAAAGATAATAAGTTATAAACTTTAAGTGAGGAAAAATGGAAATCTATGCATAGCCACCTTTTAACAAAAATCAGAAACCCTGACTTAAGTGCCTCATTCTCCCCATATACATATACAACACTATCATCTCAAGAGAAATTTTACTTTTCACTTGTACTAGAGTGTCACAAAATCCATCTAAAATGTGTCTTATTCTGGATATGAAAAACCCAAGGAACCAAATTCTCCCACAAAGGATAACTCTACATGAGATTAATTTTTTCCCACTCACTGCTTAAATCTTTCACTAATTCTTAACTCAAAAACTAGCACAACAGAGTTTAATCATGGAAGGAAGTCTTTAATAATAATTGAGATGCCAGAAATGAAAATAGAATTGTATTTTACAGAAAAAAATGAGATATAAGAGAATACTTGGTATTGGTGTGTCTTTTTTTCATAGAAAAAGAAAAACCCTANGCAGACACGAGTGTTTGTATGCTGTCTAAAAATGAGATCTACTTATAATGTAAAATGAAATTTGGGGGTAAATGTCCGGAGCTTGTTAATGGACGTGGTTGTTTCATGTTCCACATATAATTAAGGGTGCATCAATATTTTGCAATATGTAATACCTACCCATACTTGGCAAATTTTAGGTATAAGAACATACCACAGCACAATTTGGGAAATCAGCCTAAGAACTCGGTATGCTAGGTATGAACTCAGGAACTTTACTTTAGTGCTTAATAAAATATTTGTGTGGTAGAGAGGCTAATGTAAACAAGACACATGAAAATGAACTTGGGAACTTGAAGTTAGGTCTACTCTCAGAAACCAAAGAGACAGAGAAAACTATGGACACAGAAGAAAAATGCAGACCAAGTACTAATAATTTCCTTTAGCTTTACTTAATTCTAGGAGAAGTGAAATATTCTTGCAGAGGCCATTTGAAATTCTTTTCTGGCTTCTCAGTGAATGAGCTCCTTTCTGTTTGAAGAATTTCCCACCTTAAGAGTCTTAGTGGGAAGGAGAGACCATGTTCCACTACGGGAGTGAAAAATGCCAGATGAGGACTCTGCCAGCCTTCCTGAGCCCCACAGGCGGGCGTGTGGCTTTGCTGACTTAGATCCAGAAAGTAGTGACATAGAAGCAGGGATTGCTAGGACTTGTATGGGTTGTGGACAGGGTCCATTCAGTAAAACTCATTCCCAGGGGCTAGGGCTCAATTCTGGGGTGGGTTTGGGGAGTGGGTGGGCACAGCTACCATGTCCTACAGCTTGCACTGGGGTTGCCAGCAGTTCAAGAGCAGTGGGGTTCTCACAGGACAGGACTGAGGATTGTTTGGAGCCCTGCTATTCGTTTATAGCCTCAAGCCTGGTTCTTGGCTTCCTGGAGAGAAGTCTTTTAAGAATTCATTTTTGGCCTAAATTTAGAGTTGTTTTTGCTGCTACCAAGAACCCTGACAAATATCTACCCATGTTTAATTATGCTGTATTTTAAGTTCCCCGCTGAGAAGCCATAAAACCAGATTTTTTTCAACATTCAATACCTAGCAAAATGGTCTATCATACAGAGAAGACATTGGAAAACATTGTAGACTTGATTGTGGTATTTAAGATAAGACATCTCTGACTTATAGTCTTGACATTGTCTCTTACTCATATTGTGTGCCAACATCACATTTCTCCTTTGAGGAGTGTCAGGCAAGAACAAAAGGTTACTTTCACTTCCAAGAAAAAGATACACACCTACCAATCAGCAAAAGCCAGAACAAAGTACTCCAAGGTCTTTCCGTATCAAAGTCCTCAACATTGGCTGCCCATTAGAATCTCCTGGGGCAGCTTTAAAATATCCTCCTGCCTGGGCCCCACCCCAGATCAATTAAATCGAAGTCCCTGGTGTAGGGGTGTAGGCATCAGTATTTTAAAGTTCCTTAGACGATCATACTGTGCAGTGAGGATTGTGATCCACTCTGAACAGGACCTTCTTCCTTGCTCTGTGCTCTGGGTGTGGTTTCAGTATCATGTGTACCGAGAGGGACTATCGACTTGTCTGTAACATACATACCCTGAATAGCACTGACCTTCTTGACTTCCATATCATATTGCTCTGATATCAGATTCAGTGAAATTGGGCACTAACCATGACCTTTCTCCTTTTACCTTTGCTGCTTTCTAGGTTTCTCTGGCCCGCTGAGTGGCTTACTATGGGTGTTTCTCTGCATATAATAAAATTCAATTTATTCTTCAAACTATATTCCATGTAGTCACTTACCATATACATTTGTCTGCCCTTCTATTTCAAATTTTTATCTTTAAACAGTTTAGATAATTGCATTTTATATGTGTGTGTGTGTTTTAAGACACAAGAGAATATATTACCATGTTTAATTTTGAACATCAATTCATTCTGTGTGCTAATAGGGTAGTCTTTAAAATGTGTCAGTCTCTAGCTTTTACAATGATTGGCTTTAGTTGGTTTTCCACTTCACAGTTTGGGTTTGGATTAAAAATTAAATATGCTTTAACTCTTCTCATTATACCACTTTGCATACATCCAATTAAATTTTACTAATTAGCTTTCTACCGTCATTAATGTTTAAATGTTGTGTGTTCAGGAAAAGTCCCTGTTAACTTCCAACTATTCATATTGCCAATTATCTTACAATCAGGTTTTATTTCAGTATGAAATCTTTTCACTATTATATATATATGATACTGGATTATCTCTATTATAACTGGAGTGTAGCTTGAGGTTAAAAATGTGTTTATTAGATTTAATAAACACATTCAATTCACTTAGAAATGTTACAGGGATAAAGATAATAAGTTATAAACTTTAAGTGAGGAAAAATGGAAATCTATGCATAGCCACCTTTTAACAAAAATCAGAAACCCTGACTTAAGTGCCTCATTCTCCCCATATACATATACAACACTATCATCTCAAGAGAAATTTTACTTTTCACTTGTACTAGAGTGTCACAAAATCCATCTAAAATGTGTCTTATTCTGGATATGAAAAACCCAAGGAACCAAATTCTCCCACAAAGGATAACTCTACATGAGATTAATTTTTTCCCACTCACTGCTTAAATCTTTCACTAATTCTTAACTCAAAAACTAGCACAACAGAGTTTAATCATGGAAGGAAGTCTTTAATAATAATTGAGATGCCAGAAATGAAAATAGAATTGTATTTTACAGAAAAAAATGAGATATAAGAGAATACTTGGTATTGGTGTGTCTTTTTTTCATAGAAAAAGAAAAACCCTATAATTTTAGGCTTAGCTTTAGTTTCAGTACACACACTTGTGGTAAATAAACCCCATTCTTTGAGTAATTGATAGACGTCAATGCACATCTTCTGAGGATTCAGACTACGTCTTCTCTTCTGCGTATCCTTGACTATAAGACAAGAGGGTATGGCACCATGATGGCTCATGTCTTGTTCATCTCCACAATCTGAATTCTTGGCCCTGCTCTCCAAAGCCTAGCACAAAATTGAACTATTAATAAATATAAATATACCAATGAGAATGATTTCCTGTATTTCACTGATTCAAAGATGGTCTTTTTGTTTCACTTTTACCATTTTTGAAATCAGAAGGCATCTTATAATTGATGTTGTATTAAAGACGAATTGGGCAGTGTGTTCCCTGTTGTTTTTTTGTCCCTGTCTTAGTCAGATACATACAAATGGTGTATCTTACAATAAAGGGAGGCGTGTGTGTGTGTGTGTGTGTGTGTGTGTGTGTGTGTGTGTGTTTTAGTTGCTCAGTTGTGTCCAACTCTTTTGCAACCCCATGGACTGTAGCCCGCCAGGCTCCTCTATCCATGGAATTTCCCCGGCAAAAATACTGGAATGGATTGCCATTTCCTTCTCCAGAGGATCTTCTCAACCCAAGTATCAAACTCCTGTTTCCTGGATTGGCAGGTGGATTCTTTACCACTGAGTCACAAGGGAAGCTTTAGATTCAATGAAATAGGGAATTAATCCTACCTCTTTCCAAGAGAAATTTGAAGCAATTTATTAAAGTATATAAAATAAGATAAAATAATAGATATAATATGAAAAATAAAATAAATCCAAGGTAAGGTGAATTTAAAAATAAAATAAACATATTACAAGGTCTTGTCAATTTGAATCTATGGACCCCAATTTTGACTCTGTTTTTTCTTGCTGTCTGAAGGCAAAATGAGAAATAAGAGTAATAATTTCTTCCTAGCAATGAGGTCTGTGTAAAATTCTTTAATACACAATAAATATGCTCTATACAAATGAGTTTCCCACATCAAGATTTTTCTAGGATTTTAAGAACCTCCCTTCTCTCTTTCCCATGCCCTGGAAACATTTTTCTTCCCTTTTCTAAATTTCTTTTCCTAACTATACTATGTCTCCTTTCTCCCTTGTTATTAATTTCAGCTTATCAAAAAACCAATATTTAGTGTTTTTCAGTGACGAACCAGTCTTTGGAGTAAGTGCTGCAAGAGCAAACACATCCCTGACTTTATGTTTTTTCCTTCAGCCTCAAATTGATAAGATTAGGATGATGCTATTTTAGACCTAGAACTCAAACAAATGGTTAATGTTTAGAAATACCTTGACGTGTTACATTTGTTGTAGAGGTTATCACAGCAGTAAGTCTGTCTAGAATTTGTGGTTATTTCAGCTTTTTTTCTCCCCCCTGCCATCACAGAGTGTATTGATATATGTGCCTAGACTCTGGTGTTTATCATCACCTTGACACTGTCTATTAACAGTCTGTGAAAAAAAATATCCATATGGATAAAAGTGACAGTGTCACAGGCTGGGTTGTGGGGCTCCGTTTTATGATGGACCAATTCGGCTGTTGCAGTATCACGTCAGTGAAGCAATCCTTTCTTTGTTTAGTTAAAAAATAAAATTTCAGTTTTCCATGCTAATTCTAATAGAACTATAGTCTAATTTTATTATTTTGCTCACTGGATTTTTACTTGCATTGAAATATCTTTAAAACAACATCAAGTAATTTAAAATACTTTATACAACTTTTATCAGCATCATTATTCAGCTTTCTGTTTAGATTTTTCTTGATTATATCAGACTAGACATTTGATATATCTAAATGCACACAACCTTTTTTTGTAATTATGCTAGTTACATATCATATATAAGCTAAAACTTCTTGCAAGGTTTTATGGGAATGCATGGGATGTTGGAGATGCTGAGTGGTGTCTAATAAAACCCAGTACAAGATTATTAAAACATTTAAAAATCATATACTCCCATTTCCACAGGGCTTGTGGAGTGTTAGGAAACAATCTGCCAGTAGAAAGCTGTTTAATTCATCTCAATAACAAAGAAATTGAAGATGTTTTTCCTATAGAACAATTAGTTCTTGACACAGAAGCATGTGTCAGTTGAAGTGCATCTGTGATACAACCTCCGCTCCTGCTGAGCATAAGGTTATCTCTGAGTTGTTTTAGCTGAACATGAAATGGGATGTCCATGACAATTCAAGGCCAGCGGTCCATGTGATTCTATAATTACTTTTGCCACTTTGCTTTTGTGGAGTCATTCATTATGAGGCTGGTCTTATCTTGTCATACCTCCGTGTCATTAGCAATGTTTCAGTGTATTAGTGACCAAATGCAGGTTTCAGGGTTGGTGATTAGAGTGGGCCAGCTGCCAGCAATGAGTGAGACTTGAAACTCTGTAATTGTTCAGTGAATTTCTGTTACATTATAACAATAATATTGAAATTGTGATAGATGGACAGTAAAATATATGAAAAAAGATATGTAAAAAACCAAAGCCAATAGCATGGTTAACAAATAATGTCGTTCTACTTTTCAAGTTAAATTGACAATCTAACCTTATCCAGACTTACTGTAAAAAACTGCAAATCTGAAAAAGTCTTGAGTTTCAAAGGGGAACAGAAAGAAAAAAAGAACTCGAACCAAAACTCAACACTAAGGTGTGATGAGTTTATGTGAAATATCCTCTGTTCTGAGCTCAGCTGTTTTGAATCAGTGGTTCATTTGTTTGAACTTGGTGATTTATCCTTGGTGGTTCAGATGGTAAAGAATCTGTGCAATGTAGAAGACCTGGGTTCGAGTCCTGGGTTGGGAAGATCTCCTGGAGAAGGGCATGGCAACCCACTCCAGTATTCTTGCCTGGAGAATTCCATGGACAGAGGGGGTCTAGCCAGTGACCACGTGACCGTGGAGTCACAGAGTCGGACATGACTGAGCGACTAAGCACAGCGGCACAGTGTTTTATCCAGTGAATGCTCAACAGTTCCCCCTACCCACGCTTTCCCCTGCATTGCTGCTTCCTCCCTCCTCCGCTGCTGCTGCTGCTGCTGCTGCTAAGTTGCTTCAGTCATGTCCAGTCTGTGCGACCCCAGAGACGGCAGCCCACCAGGCTCCCTCGTCCCTGGGATTCTCCAGGCAAGAACACTGGAGTGGGTTGCCATTTCCTTCTCCAATGCATGAAAGTGAAAAGTGAAAGTGAAGTCGCTCAGTCGTGTCCGATTCCTAGCGACCCCATAGACTGCAGCCTACCAGGCTCCTCCATCCATGGGATTTGCCTTATTTCTCAGTTGGTCTAACCTTCCCTGGTGAAGGTCAGAGTGAAGGTGATACACTGGGGATAGGGTTGACTTTAAGTGATGTTCTCTTTTACAAAAATATAAGGAGTTTCATTTCCTTTTAAAACACAATTTGTATTTTTCTGGATAACATTTTTAGTCACATAAAAATATTTATTTGGTAAGGGCTTTAAAAAACCCTGAAATTACAATGTCTCTGTTATCCAAGGTGGAATCTGGCTACTTACCACTCAAAAGTCAATAGAGAAGCAAGGCTGGTGGAAAGAAAAGTTTGCTTCATTTTGGAGGCTGGCAAGGGGAGGGTAGAGGTGGACTCATGTCCAAAGGTGGACTCCCCCCACTGACTATCAGTGCTGCTGCTGCTGCTAAGTTGCTTCAGTCGTGTCCGACTCTGTGCAACACTATAGACCACAGCTCACCAGGCTCCTCTGTCCCTGGGATTCTCCAGGCAAGAATACTGGAGTGGACTGCCATTTCCTTCTCCATGACTATCAGTGGGCAAGAGCTTTTATAGGTGGAGGGAGGGGGCTACATGCAGAAACCTCACAGTCAACTCTGACAGTCATCTTGAAAAACATCATCAGTGGTTTGATCAGTGTCATCCTGACTGCTTCAAGTATAGTTAGTCTTCACTTCCGGGGTCGGTTTGTTTCTATTTCTTTGAGGCCAGTTCTCAGAGTGTGGCAGCTTATGTCATGGGCATCGTGTAGTTAACTTCTTCCACCTGGTGGGGATTTCAGTATCTACAAGACAGTTCAAAGAATATGGCTGAAAATTTTATCTATAGCCCTTAAGGAGGAACTAAAAGTCCTTGACCTTGCTTGATGGCTAAGCTAGTATTATTTTGTCTTGTTTGACAGTTTTCCTTTGCTTCGGTGTTTTCTCACTTCTTTGGTTAAACATTCTTTAACTACAATTTTTCTACAGACAAAAGGCAGGTTGAGAACATGGCGGGGGCAATTTCATCCCCTCTCCTGAATTAAGCATCTTCAGACTCACTTATTTTTAATGCTATGGATAGTTTTTGCTTAGTGTGTTGAACGAGAAAGTATATAAGCAGGTGATTTTATGGTAGCTTATTTCCAAACCCTTAAAAGAGTTATAAAAATGAGGGGCTTTGGGTTTCAAAATAACTTATAAGAGAAACAACCTAAATTTTGAGTTTAATTGCAAGTAAGAAAATAAACTTAAGCATTCCATGGCAACATTAATAAGATGTCTAGATTACATTAGTATAAAATTTGGAACATTAGACATGGAAATGTTGACTTTACTAACCAGCTTAAATAAGATGAACAAGTTACCATTGCGATGAAAACCAATTCTTTGGTGTTCTAGGCCTTTTGTCTACATTGGCATCTATGAAATCAAATGTTTTCAGGTCACTGATAAAAAATGGAAGCATTAAATCAGGGGAAAAGAATTGAGTTAGTTCAAATTGAGTCTTGATTAACTTGAAAAGATATGTTAACCCTTTTAATCCATCTCCAACTGAGGATTGTGTGTCTTACAGCATGACTAGGGATTTGGAAAGCATTTTAAATTGATGAAGCATTCCATTCCATGTGGAAGTATATATCTGACCACAAAAAGTCAGTTTATAATTCGATTTTATGAACTCTCTTTTTGGTAAGAGAAATAAAGTACTTAAATCTTGTAGAAATGAGGTAGACTCAAATAAGAAAAGATATCTAAACCTTTTAACTAGAAATAATGGTTAGATTTTGTCTTTCTTTGTGGTGCCTCACAAATAACCGTGTGGTTCACATAAGAATTTTGACACTAATATAATCTAAAAGGGAAAAGAATTGATTCAAACTAGTCTCCTGCTGAAAGCAAGTGGCCCTAGATAAAGGCCAAAATCTTGGGGATTTTTGTCTGTGTAAAATCTAAAGAAAAATCATGTGTTGCATTAAATTAAATGTATGTTATTTTGATCATTTTTTTACACTGGTGAATTTACTGAAAGGTTTATCATTAAGTATAATAAATGCAATATATATTACATCATTTTTCAAAGAAGACATTTCAGAGAAAGTTGAGTCCAAATAGTGTAATAATAAATCAAAATGAAGAAAAAACACCAAATAAATCTTAAATATATAATCTAGATTCAGACTGATGTGTAAAAAGAAAATTGTAGAGACAGTGCAATTGGACCATGTAAGTCATTTTTAAAGAATCAAGTTCACAGCTGGCTGTCTGGACTTGGGCCATACTTTATTATCTGAGAATGTTCTTTTCTGCTTTCATCAAATTTTGCAAATGTATTACAACATCTCATCTGTCAGTCCTAATACTGAAAGGCCAGCTAAGCCTTGAAATTACCTGTATTCTATCTCATAAGTAATATCATGTGAATGAGCCAAAGTGTCTGCTAGCAGGCCCCAAACTATGAATAAATGAGAGAGCAGCTCATTAATAAATAGTGGTTGATTCAAAGTGTGAGGGGGTCATGTGTATTGAGGGAAATTATTTCATGTAGGAGACCCAGCTCTATTTGTTTTTAGATTTTTGTGGTACTTCTAAATGTATATACTTGAATTTAGGCATTATATATTACCTAAAATTCTCTAGCTAGAAGTCTGTTTTTATTACTGAAAAATGCACACATCTTTCTTTCCAAAGTAGGAGACAATTACTTTTTTATCAGCTTTTGTGCTGTCTCAAATGGCTTAAGATCTGAATTTGTCTATGGGGCTACTGTAGACACTGTTATGGACAGAATGCAATAAAAGGCAGCTATCTAGAATAACAGGTTAGCCAAATTAAAAAACAAAACAGTGGCATGCAATAACTTACATGATTGAAAAAAGGTAAAAAGATAAGGGAAAACTGTTTTTTAGCTAACAGCATCAAATGTAATATTGAGAAAATTAAGTAGATGAGATTTTTATTTCTTTATCCAAAAAAAATTTATGAGAGAGTCATATGTGTATTACTGAGAACATGGAACAGTGAAAAAGCAGATATTGAACTTTATTTATTATACCAAATTGGAAATTATAACCCAGGGATACAATCTTGTTTTAAAATGTCTCATGAACAGCAACAGTCTTGAGGTTATAACAGTTCTGGATTATAGTCAAACGTCTGTGTTTAACTTTGAGCAGTTCTTCCAAACCAAACCACACTTAAGCATGGTTGTCTCTATCATTGTTCTAACATTGTAATGTTCACAAGGGAAGAAAGCACACTTCATTATAAGGAAGTTATACTGGGGAAGTTAGGGGTTTCCCTGGTGGCTCAGATGGTAAAGAATCTGCTTGCAATATCAAAGACTTGGGTTCGATCCCTGGGTCAGGAAGATTCCCCTGGCAAAGGGATTAAATAAAGAGAATTCCCTGGACAGAGGAGCCTGATGGGCTACAGTCCATAGGGTCGCAATTCTTAGACTTTAGCATGTATCAGAATTGCCTGGAGGCCTTGTTAATAAACAAGACCTATCTTTGGAGTTTCTGATTCAGAAAGTCTAGGGTTGAAATGAGAATTGGCATTTTTAACAAGTTCCCTGGTGATGTTGATCTGGAGACCACTGATTTGTTCTAACTTCTTTCCCCATTCCAAAAAAAAGAAGGATATGCTTTTTGTTTACTTTTTTTTTTAATACAAATTTATTTAATTGGAGGCTAATTACTTTATAATATTATATTGGTTTTGCCATACATCAACGTGAATCCACCATGAGCATACATGTGTTCCCTATCCTGAAGCCCCCTTCCACCCCCCTCCCCATACCATCCCTCAGGGTCATCCCAGTGCACCAGCCCTGAGCATCCTGTGTCATGCATTGAACCTGGACTGATGATTCGTTTCACATATAATATTATACATGTTTCAGTGCCATTTTCCCAAATCATCCCACCCTTGCCCTCTCCCACAGAGTCCAAAAGACTGTTCTATACATCTGTGTCTCTTTTGCTGTCTCACATACATGGTTATCATTACCATCTTTCTAAATTCCATATATATGCATTAGTATACTGTATTGGTGCTTTTCTTTCTGGCTTACTTCACTCTGTATAATAGGCTCCAGTTTCATCCACCTCATTAGAACTGATTCAAATGTATCCTTTTTAATGGCTGAGTAATACTCCATTGTGTATCTGTAGCACAGCTTTCTTATCCATTGTCTGCTGATGGGCATCTAGGTTGCTTCATTTTTTAAAAATAGCAAATCATTATTGTTTGAACCTGATCCTCCTGAACTCAGGTCAAGGGTTGGGACCCAGACTCAGGACTTCAATTGACATAACGATATATTGATATAATCAGGCTTGGCCTGTGGGAAGATCTCAGAATATGAATAACTTTATGGTAATCACATGTAGCTTTCCTAATTCCCAGGAAGAAAATTTCCTATGGGAGATTGCCTATTAAATTATTTCTTAGCATTAAATATTTTGTAATACTCCAGTTGATATTTATTGTGTTCACTGGATGCCTCCTGAGCTAAATATGTAAGTGTTGTTGGACCAACCTCACAAATGTAAATAAAGTAAGTATTGCACCTCATATGAGTGAAATAGCTTGTCTTCAGTAAATAGCGTGGTTGGAGATTCTAACCACTTTTTAAATTGTCTCTATTTTCCCATTCTGTTTGGAAAACTTCAGCAAGTTTGTCTTGAGAAGTTAGTGAAAATCAGTTAGGAAGACCTTGTATTGAAAGCAGTATTTAGGTGTCTACTTTGACTTCTAACCCTCTTTGCTACAGTGCTGTGCTGTGCTTAGTTGCTTAGTCATGTCTGACTCTTTGCAACCCCATGGACTGTAGCCTACCAGAATCCTCTGGGGATTCTCCAGGCAAGAATACTGGAGTGAGTTGTCATGCTCTCCTCCAGGGGATCTTTCTAACCCAGAGATTGAACCCAGTTTCCTTCATTGCAGGCGGATTCTTTACCATCTGAACCACCAGGAAAGTGCAAAAATACATGAGTGGTAGCCTATCCCTTCTCTAGGGGATCTTCCCAACCCAGGGTTCGAACCGGGGTCTCTTTTCTTGCAGCTGAGCTACCAGGGGAAGCCCTTTTGCTAGAGTAGTAGTAGTATTCAAATCAGGGACCTGCACTGGGTGAGTCAGATGATGTAAGATGTACAAAAATTATAATAACATTTGTATCGGTGCATATAAGAATAAAATCAAACCATTAATTACCTACAATAAAGAATGGCACTGTTGCTCTCAGTGCTTGCCCCACCCCCTATCTCCCCACCTCCCCCACCCCCACCAGTGACAATCATGGAATTCTTGGGGAATGGGCTGGAAGAGGGCATGTCAAAATGGATACAGCGGGGTGACCTTCACCCCCATGTTGGTCTTTAGATGTACTACTTTTTGTGTCAAGTGTATTTATAAATGTTATCTTGCTAAACATAAAAGACAACTTATGAAATAGTTTCCTATAAAGGAATTGGTTTTAATCTAGTCTTAGTAGTGCAGAATAATTAACTCATCAGAAAACAGCAGAATGGTCCTTCTCTTTTCTGCCTGCCAGATGGATTCTTCTTCAGCCACTTTACACAATAAAATTATTGTTGAGCTAGTCAAACTCTGACAAGTTCAGCCAAATTATTCAAAATTATCAGGAAGACTGTTTGTTGTGTGAATTTGTACCTAGTGTTTTAAAATCTTGAACCTTGCCCTAAGCTGCTAAACAATGCATACTACAGAGTATACAATTTATTGAAGAAGGACATGGCAACCCACTCCAGTATTCTTGTCTGGAGAACCCCATGGACAGAGAAGCCTGGTGGGCTCCATGTCCATGGGGTCACAAAGAGTCGTAAATGACTGAAGCAACATAGCACATACAATTTATAAGTGAATATGTCTTTATTGTGGATACATGCACAATAATTTTTCTTTTTTTCTGAGAATAATATGCAATTTTTAAAAACTTGGAGATCATTTATTGCAATAACGAATTTTTCAGCTGGTAAGGAAAGATTTTCAAATGTCTGACGTTTCTGCATCTCTATTGATCTTGCTATCTGATAGACAAGTATATAGCTTTTTTGCCTGACTGAAGTTGCTTACCTTAAGTTTGTTTCTCTATATGTAAGTCTCTTCTTCTGTAACATGGAAATAGGCATAGAGTTGTTATGAAGATTGAATACATTAATGTATGAAACATGCTTAGCACAACACCAGTCTCATGATAAAAAGTTTCAAAGATTTGAGCTCCCCGGCCCCTGCTGTCAGAGAAGGCAACGGCACCCCACGCCAGTACTCTTGCCTGGAAAATCCCATGGATGGAGGAGCCTGGTGGGCTGCAGTCCATGGGGTCGCTAGGAGTCAGACACAACTGAGCGACTTCACTTTCACTTTTCACTTTCATGCACTGGAGAAGGAAATGGCAACCCACTCCAGTGTTCTTGCCTGGAGAATTCCAGGAACGGGGGAGCCTGGTGGGCTGCCGTCTCTGGGGTCGCGCAGAGTCGGACACGACTGAAGTGACTAGCAGCAGTAGCAGCGGCAGCCCCCGCTGTGATATCACTAGAAGAACACCTTACACTGTTTGAGCAACAACTTGATAAACAAGTTAGTGGTTTCTATCCTCAGGTTTCTTGGATGCCACAGACAGGCTCTGGGAATAAGTTTAATGACCAATGGTGGTGTGCGTTATCTTGATCATAGAATTAGCTGCCACTTCAATTCTCTTGTTTTTACTTATAAAAGAAACATCTAAGCTGTTCAGCATATTATAACATAGTGTGAAAGAAAAAAATAGAATATGAAAAACTCATTAAAAATTATACTATACTTTAAAAGAAATTGTTTCTAGGGGCTTTGAAAGATCTGAAGGGTTATGATTAAATTTCAAAATGGCTAGTACATTTCTATTATAGAAAGGCCTTTTGACACAAGTCTAATAACGGTCCTTCTTTCAATCAATTTTAGAGTCGCATAATCAGAAAAAGATCAGGTTCTTGCAAAGTAGGAGGGTTTGACATATTGCTATTATATTTGCAGTAAAACTGATGCAAGATGTCTTTGCAGGTATCAGTGAGAACTTAGCTCCATGTGCTGACTTTCTTGCCCCACCATCAATTTTATTGAGATATAATTGACACATAACATGTTGAAGTTTGAGATATAAAATATGATTTGATATATGCTTATATTGTGAATTGTTTACCACAATAAGGTTACTTAAAACATCCTTCATCTCACATAATTATTATTTTGTTCCTGTTGTTATGGTGAGAACTTTTAAGATCTACTCTCATAGCAACTTTCAAGTGTATTAGTATAGTATCATTAACTATAGTCATAAGGTGGTATGATTCTGGGAAGTTATTCATCTCATAGCTGAAAGTTTGTATCCTGTCACCAATATCTCCCCATTTCCCCTATCCTCCTGCTCCTGGTAACCATCAATTTACTCTCTGTTTCTGTGACTCTGACATCTTTAGATTCCATACATAAGTGAGATCATACAGTATTTGTCTTTCTCTATCTGTCTTATGTCTCTTAGCATAATGCTCTCAAGGTCCATCCATATTGTCATAAGTGGGAGGATTTCCTTCTTTTTTTGACTGAATAATATTCACATATATATGTATGTATGCATACATATACATACATACCACATTTTCTTTATCCATTCATCTGTCAGTGAACACTGAGGTTGTTGCGTGTCTTGACTCTTGTGAATAATGTTACAATGAACATGGGAGAGCAGATATTTCTTCCAGACAGTGATTTTACTTCCTTTGTATGTATACCCAGAATAGGGATGTTGAATCATATAGTAGTTCTATTTTTAATTTTTTGAGCAACCTTCCTACTGTTTTCTACAGGGCTCCACAAATGCTGACTTCCTTGAGTGGTTTTGACAACTCTGTAAACACAATGCCATATTTCACCATAGTTTTTGGAATTTTTACATTTCAAAGTTTCATTACTTTTACTTCTCACTTGAACAATGACTTTTCTTTTAACCAGAAAAGCTGTACTTTATTTACTGTTTAATCTCATATGTGTATTATTATTCCTTGTCTTTTAGATTTGCCTCCAAACAAACCAAAATATTTTGTCTCCAAACAACCTTAAGTATTTATAAACATAAACTATTGAGAAAATAACTTTGGCACATGTCACTCTTTGCCTTAAATGAGCTCTTCCTTTTTGTAATGGATCAAGTGCAGGCAATTGTTAACATTTAACTTGGAATTGCACTTCAGTGAGTTTACATCTGAACAGCGGTGTAAACCATCTACGTTGTGTTCGACCCTGCAACCGCACAGACTGCAGTCCATGTTCTTCACTATCTCCTGGAGTTTGCTCAAATTCATGTCCATCGAGTCAGTGATGCCTTCCAATCATCTCATCCTCTGTTGCCCCCTTCCCCTTTTTCCTTTAATCTTTCCCAGCATCAGGGTCTTTTCCAATGAATTGGCTCTTATGTTCTACTTAATAGCGTACTGCTGCTTCTGACAATTCCTCAAATAGCCAATGCATAAAACTTCTATGCTGGGACTGATTTTTTTTTTTTTTTAGTTCATTGCGAATAGCAAGATAAACAACCTGTGGACTAAATTCTGTGTAAGTGTGCATACTTTAAATAGGATTAAAGAACTCCTTAATGTTGCTATTTCTTTAGCTTGGCAGTAAAACAAAATCAATGCTAATTTAATAGGAGCTCACAAACCAAGTTTTGCTTTCATTACCCTTTAAAAAAGAGTGAAGGGCTATAGTTATAAACAGAATTAGTAATTGCTTGGTTGGTATGCCTGTTGAATAGCAGATGATTTTTATTCAATCTACTTTTAAAATCCATTACCTTAATTTTAGATATATTACTTGATAACAAGACTGTTGATCAAAATTGTTGCATTAAACCTGCTTATAATTTTGCAAAGTGATTTCTAATTGCCCCTAAACACCCTCCCTCCTGGCAGAGGGAAAAAATTGCTTGTGGGCTGTTCAAAGTTGGCTCTGTTTTTCTTAGATGATCTTTAATTACACTTTAAAGCAGAATTTCTTTATGGGGAATTGAAATTCTGCTTGTTAGAAAATTACAGAGGGTATTTGGGGATCTGCTATTAGTTGCGGGAACAAATGGAGAGATTAGTAAGACAAATGATCAGTAGTCTAAAAAAATCACCTATGGGAGATAATTATTAGTCCAGGAAGATATGGCTGTGGTCATGAAAGCTGCCTAAATTATGAGCTTATCAAACCTGTTTTAGAAACTGCNGAAAGGCCTTTTGACACAAGTCTAATAACGGTCCTTCTTTCAATCAATTTTAGAGTCGCATAATCAGAAAAAGATCAGGTTCTTGCAAAGTAGGAGGGTTTGACATATTCCTATTATATTTGCAGTAAAACTGATGCAAGATGTCTTTGCAGGTATCAGTGAGAACTTAGCTCCATGTGCTGACTTTCTTGCCCCACCATCAATTTTATTGAGATATAATTGACACATAACATGTTGAAGTTTGAGATATAAAATATGATTTGATATATGCTTATATTGTGAATTGTTTACCACAATAAGGTTACTTAAAACATCCTTCATCTCACATAATTATTATTTTGTTCCTGTTGTTATGGTGAGAACTTTTAAGATCTACTCTCATAGCAACTTTCAAGTGTATTAGTATAGTATCATTAACTATAGTCATAAGGTGGTATGATTCTGGGAAGTTATTCATCTCATAGCTGAAAGTTTGTATCCTGTCACCAATATCTCCCCATTTCCCCTATCCTCCTGCTCCTGGTAACCATCAATTTACTCTCTGTTTCTGTGACTCTGACATCTTTAGATTCCATACATAAGTGAGATCATACAGTATTTGTCTTTCTCTATCTGTCTTATGTCTCTTAGCATAATGCTCTCAAGGTCCATCCATATTGTCATAAGTGGGAGGATTTCCTTCTTTTTTTGACTGAATAATATTCACATATATATGTATGTATGCATACATATACATACATACCACATTTTCTTTATCCATTCATCTGTCAGTGAACACTGAGGTTGTTGCATGTCTTGACTCTTGTGAATAATGTTACAATGAACATGGGAGAGCAGATATTTCTTCCAGACAGTGATTTTACTTCCTTTGTATGTATACCCAGAATAGGGATGTTGAATCATATAGTAGTTCTATTTTTAATTTTTTGAGCAACCTTCCTACTGTTTTCTACAGGGCTCCACAAATGCTGACTTCCTTGAGTGGTTTTGACAACTCTGTAAACACAATGCCATATTTCACCATAGTTTTTGGAACTTTTACATTTCAAAGTTTCATTACTTTTACTTCTCACTTGAACAATGACTTTTCTTTTAACCAGAAAAGCTGTACTTTATTTACTGTTTAATCTCATATGTGTATTATTATTCCTTGTCTTTTAGATTTGCCTCCAAACAAACCAAAATATTTTGTCTCCAAACAACCTTAAGTATTTATAAACATAAACTATTGAGAAAATAACTTTGGCACATGTCACTCTTTGCCTTAAATGAGCTCTTCCTTTTTGTAATGGATCAAGTGCAGGCAGTTGTTAACATTTAACTTGAAATTGCACTTCAGTGAGTTTACATCTGAACAGCGGTGTAAACCATCTACGTTGTGTTCGACCCTGCAACCGCACAGACTGCAGTCCATGTTCTTCACTATCTCCTGGAGTTTGCTCAAATTCATGTCCATCAAGTCAGTGATGCCTTCCAATCATCTCATCCTCTGTTGCCCCCTTCCCCTTTTTCCTTTAATCTTTCCCAGCATCAGGGTCTTTTCCAATGAATTGGCTCTTATGTTCTACTTAATAGCGTACTGCTGCTTCTGACAATTCCTCAAATAGCCAATGCATAAAACTTCTATGCTGGGACTTATTTTTTTTTTTTTTTAGTTCATTGCGAATAGCAAGATAAACAACCTGTGGACTAAATTCTGTGTAAGTGTGCATACTTTAAATAGGATTAAAGAACTCCTTAATGTTGCTATTTCTTTAGCTTGGCAGTAAAACAAAATCAATGCTAATTTAATAGGAGCTCACAAACCAAGTTTTGCTTTCATTACCCTTTAAAAAAGAGTGAAGGGCTATAGTTATAAACAGAATTAGTAATTGCTTGGTTGGTATGCCTGTTGAATAGCAGATGATTTTTATTCAATCTACTTTTAAAATCCATTACCTTAATTTTAGATATATTACTTGATAACAAGACTGTTGATCAAAATTGTTGCATTAAACCTGCTTATAATTTTGCAAAGTGATTTCTAATTGCCCCTAAACACCCTCCCTCCTGGCAGAGGGAAAAAATTGCTTGTGGGCTGTTCAAAGTTGGCTCTGTTTTTCTTAGATGATCTTTAATTACACTTTGAAGCAGAATTTCTTTATGGGGAATTGAAATTCTGCTTGTTAGAAAATTACAGAGGGTATTTGGGGATCTGCTATTAGTTGCGGGAACAAATGGAGAGATTAGTAAGACAAATGATCAGTAGTCTAAAAAAATCACCTATGGGAGATAATTATTAGTCCAGGAAGATATGGCTGTGGTCATGAAAGCTGCCTAAATTATGAGCTTATCAAACCTGTTTTAGAAACTGCCGAGGAGAGAATAAGAAATTTACATTAGCTGTTAGGATTCAGTGGGGGAATCCTCTTGGAGATTAATTTACTGTGGCCTGATTTCATATCTCAGCTCAAACCAGCAGTGATCTAGGCTGGATTAGAGTTGAGGGAAGAAGTGGGGAGGTCCATGATTCCAGGATCATAGCAGAAACATGTACTAATGGAACCAGGACAAAGGGTTTATGGTGGTATTTTGGAGAAGGGAAGGCAGAAGGTGTACAAAAGAGGACAAAATCAATGGGAATGTCTTTTCTCTTTTGAGGAATCCAAAGGTGATCAGAATTTGGGTAACCATCATGTCACTAAGTGATCTTTCTGAGAGTTCTCCTAGATCATAGCAGTCTAAAAGTGAGCAGATGGGAGAACCAGAGCTGACAGGAGAAATGTGTTGGGTAGCAACTTTATTGAAACAATTTGAACATTTAACAAACAGATTCTTACTTTATGGAGGTAGACATTTCCAAGGTGAAATGTAATATTAACCTCTAGGATATCTACCTAGAGCTGGAGAAAAAGGAACTGAGTATGAGGTAAGGGAATGAGATCAGTGAGGAAGGGCAAGGAAATCTAGAGGAATTAAGTACCCAGCTCAGTATTATACTTGGCATTTTGAATTTTTATAAAGTTTCGCTCTAGTACAGAAGCACAAAGATAACCTGGAGACAAGTTTCAAGGCAGACAACCTATCTATCCCTATGTATGCCAGTTTGAAAACCCTATATCTTAATAAAAGGTCAGTACATAGTAGATATTCAGTAAAACTGTGCTGACTCAATGAAATAACAAGTTTATAGATTATTTTGTCAAAGATTAGTTATTTACAAATGGGTTGATTTTGAGGAGTTAGTTTTCTATCCACACTTATTTCCATTTTTTTAAACTAAAAATAAATAAGCATCTTATTTTTTTTTCTGTTTTTTTTTCTTTTATTTTTAAAATAAGCATCTTATTACACTAAAGATTTCTTCCTAAAAGTGAAGTCACTCAGTCGTATCTGACTCTTTGATATCCCATGGACTGTAGTCTACCAGGCTTCTCTGTCCATGGGATTTTCCAGGCAAGAGTTCCGGAGTGGATTGCCATTCCTTTCTCCAGAGGATCTTCCCGACTAGGGATCAAACCCAGGTCTCCCGCATTGCAGGCACACGCTTTACCCTCTGAGCCACCAGAGAAGCACACTTTGTTTTTAGTCATTGAGTATTTTGGAAAACTCTGAATAGATCCAAGTCATTTTACCTGTTAAATGACTATTTTGTGTAAAGCACTCCTTAGACATGGGGAGATATAGGGTAAATAAAATTTGTTTTGTGCCCTCAAAGAACTTTTTTAAAAAGCACTAATAATATTTGTATATTTATTTGTACTAGTAATGTTATAGGTTTAAATTGGAATCACAGAAAATTATAAAGCATAAAGTTGTGGTTAAGTATGGTGAAAGAGATACACATTGTACCTGCTATGGTCAGATTGAATGAATCAATAATATTGATTGAAATAATGGCTGTTGTTGCTGTTTACAGCTTTTCCGTGAGTTCATTGCCATTCTTTTGGGTGTTGTCTAAGCAGATTTGTCTTTCTAACAGAGGTCACAACCACATAGGTCATGGAAGTCTTGTTTTCTATGGATCAAACAGCATCGGAGTCTGTGCCAAAAATTCACGAGGAATAAATGATAATTTAGGCTTTTTGCTATTTATTGTGCCCGACACTGTACTTTTATACATCTTTATATAAAGATGTCTTTATACGTCTATATGTCTTATCCTGTGTCTTATTTAGTGCACAGGACAATGCAATATTAGTATTTGTTGAATAAGCATGTGAAGGGCTATAGACAACATTTTCTACTTATAAAAAGTTTCTAACAGAGCATTTGCAATAGTGAGAAAGTTTTTTAGGGTGGTCCCTTCCTATGTTCTAAAAATGCTTCGAAGGGCAGAGTGGTAACGCTAAGACCACATGTGAATGATCCCCATCAGTGTTTACATTTTCCCAGATCACAGACTGTCCTGGAACAGAGCTCTCATTGGTTTCACAGGTGAAATGAACAATTTTGCCCTTCTGAATTTTGAATAAAACATAGTACTTGAATGAGGAGTTATGGCCTCTTGGTTAAACTATAGTGTCAATGTTTATAAACTTTTTTTTTAAACAAAGAACTTGTGCCCTGAGGTTCACCATATCTGTCTTCTTTTTTTTTCATTCCCTGATTGAGAAGACTTAAATCAGAGAGATGTTCAGCTCACTCATACTCTCACATGTGCCTGTGTACAACACATACACACACACACACACACACACAATCACACCAATATGTGGAGAAGAGACAGAGCAAGTAATATGGTATGTGTAGGGATAAGAAGCTGTTAAGCTTTTCAAGCAGTTTTCCCATGTCTGAGTCCATATTTGACCAAAGCCATAATGATACTCTAGTCCCTAATCATCAGCTTCATCATTTCTGAATGATTGAACTTCTGAAATACTTAGTAACTGGTTAAATGGATAAGCAATTTCTGAAAGGCAAAAGTCTTAGAAGAATTATAGTGTACAGCTTGAGCCTCAGGAACTTTAGTCTGAATTACTATGGGACATTTTCTTTTATGTTACTATTCGGAAGAACAACACAATTTTAGTTTAAGTTGTAGTTGGAATAGTTCATTAAAAATCTGACAGGTATGCACTTACACATACCTAACTTTAAATGCCAATGAGATTCAGTTCTATTATCATTCACTTACTCCATGCTATAAAAAAACTGGACAAATTTATTGGTAGCAAAATATTGAGTTGACAGTGGGCCGGAGACATGGAATTTCTGACTCTATGTGGTTATTTTATGAGACCCAGTAAAAGTTTGTAATTGCACAACTTTCTATTCAAAGTAACCCAGAAATACTTTCTTAGTTTGGTAACTCAGTGATCTTCCAACATAGTCTCCAGATTGACCATTGTTATTCCCAAAGTTGGGTGGAACTTTAGAGCTTTGATGAGTCATCCAAAAATATTAGATCTCTCTCTCTGTGGGACCACTATGCAGTTAGTGTTTTCCTTTTTTAAAAAACATCTAAATAGAGATATACCATCTCCAAGAGGCTGTGAGAGTCTTTCTAACTAACTTAAATGGTAGTGGCAGAAAGAAAAACAAGATACTGTGTTTACCATTGGTGATTTCCAAATTGTTGTGTCTTCCAGATGGGTTAGAGGGGTTAAATTACTACAATGAATACAATTTTGAAAATGTTTCTTTTGGTATCAAATTAAAATCTTAGTTTTGTGGAATTTTAACATAACCCACATTTGAGTAGTGGTGGGGGGAATATCATAAAGGCTTTCACTTATTGTTATCTTGAAACTCTGCAAAGTTAACTGACCACCAGTGTTGTTTTCTTGGGGAAGATAATGTTTTCCAGCTGCTGTTACCACCTCTTCTTTGTTTCTCTTGTTTGGGATACCATTTTCTTTTCAATGTAACCAAACAGTTAAATCAGTGTTGACTATATCACTAGATAAGAAAGAAAAGACTGAGTTTATAATAGGGGTCCTCAACCTCTGAAATCTATGCCTGATGATCTGAGGTGAAGCTGATGTAATAATAATAAGAAATAAAATGTACAATATGTGTAATTCACTGGAATCATCCTGAAACCATCCCTCACACACTCGCCATCCATGGCAAAATTGTCTTCCACAGCACTGCTCCCTGGATGCCAAAAAGGTTGGAATACAGAGCCTATCTGTCAACTCTAAGCTTCAAAGTGATTATTATCAAGGTCCAGAGGTATCTTACCTGGTATCTTACCAGTCATTAAGAAAATTGCAGAGAAGTAACAGTCCTTTCCTAAAATGTAAAAGTTCTCATATATTTAGTTTTAACTAGGCTAAGTTAATTATCTATTATTAACATAGAAAAGCTTTAATAGTACATGGACCAAGAAGTTCCAGATGTTCAAGCTGGATTTAGAAAAGACAGAGGAACCAGAGATCAAATTGTCAATATCTGTGGATCATAGAAAAACCAAGGGAATTAAAAAAAAAAATTCTACTTCTGCTTCATTGACTACACTAAAGCCTTTGACTGTACGGATCACAACAAACTGTGGAAAATTGTTCAAGAGATGGGAATATTAGACCACCTTACCTGCCTCCTGAGAAACCTGTATGCAAGTCAAGAAGCAACAGTTAAAAATGGACATGGAACAACGGACTGGGTCCAATTTGGGAAAGGCGTATGTCAAGGCAGTATATTGTCACCCTGCTTATTTAACTTCTATGCAGAGTACATCATGCGAAATGCCGACTGGATGAACAAGCTGGAATCAAGACTGCCAGGAGAAATATCAATAACCTCAGATATGCAGATGACACCAACCTTATNAGTCAAGAAGCAACAGTTAAAAATGGACATGGAACAACGGACTAGGTCCAATTTGGGAAAGGCGTATGTCAAGGCAGTATATTGTCACCCTGCTTATTTAACTTTTATGCAGAGTACATCATGCGAAATGCCGACTGGATGAAGAACAAGCTGGAATCAAGACTGCCAGGAGAAATATCAATAACCTCAGATATGCAGATGACACCAACCTTATGGCAGAAAATGGAGAGGAACTAGAGAGCCTCTTGATGAAAGTGAAAGAGGAGAATGAAAAAGCTGGCTTAAAATTTAACATTCAAAAAACTAAGACCTTGGCAATCTGGTCCCATAGCTTCATGACAAACAGATGGGGAAACAATGGAAACAGTGGAAGACTTTATTTTCTTGGGCTCCAAAATCACTGCAGGTGGTGACTGCAGCCATGAAATTAAAAGACACTTGCTCCTTGGAAGAAAAACTATGACCAACCTAGACAGGGTATTAAAAAGCAGAGACATTACTTTACCAGCAAAAGTCTGTCTAGTCAAAGCTATGGTTTTTCCAGTAGTCAGCTGTGGTTTTTCCAATATGGGTGTGAAAGTTGGACCACAAAGAAGGCTGAATGCTGAAGAATTGATGCTTTTACACTGTGGTGTTGGAGAAGACTCTTGAGAGTTTCTTGGACAGCAAGGATATCAAACCAGTCAATCCTAAAGGAAATTAATCTTGAATATTCATTAGAAGAACTGATGCTGAAGCTGAAGCTCCAATACTTTAGCCACTTGGTGGGAAGAACTGACTCATTAGAAAAGACCGTGATGCTGAAAGATTGAGGGCAGGAAAAGGGGATGACAGAGGACAAGATGGTTGTATGGCATCACTGACTTAATGAACTTGAGTTTGAGCAAGCTCCAGGAGGTGGTGAAGGACAGGAAAACCTGGCGTGCTGCTGTCTATGGGGTCACAAATGGTTGGACATGACTGAGGGACTGAAAAACAACAACATAGAAATGGAATTGTAGCAAATGCAGATGGGCACAAGATTCCAATATTGGCTTGTTTTATTCAGCTTAGAATCAGGAAAAGGGACAGTTGCCCATCTAATCCCCATATACAAGGGATCTTTTAATATGTCTTCACAAGGGCAGCCCTCCCAATACTCCATATTGGTTTTTAAAATATGTCTTTTTAAGGCTCTCACAGATTTAATAAAACTGCCATCAAATTTTGGTGTTGCTGCAGCCCCAAACAATCAAAATTTTAAGAACTTGTGAGGCCTCACCTGGATTTGCACGGCCCCAGAGCCAGACGGAGTTTTTATTAAACCTGATCTCACACTGTTGGAGATGTCTGTGGAGTCAAGTGAATGAGCAACAGTGGGGCAGATCCAATCAGCAACCCTCCTTGCAGGCATCCCTTCAGCACTGCTTTCCTGTTGTATGTTTCAGTGTTTACATAGAGTTTTCACAGAAGGATTCATTTAGGATTAACCTAATTGAATAAACACAAAGCTGCATAATTTATGGACCAAAATAGTTTTTGCTGGTTGGGTTGCTGACTAGCATTTCCTTTCTCCCTAATGGAATACTGCAAAGTCCCATATTGTTATAATCAGAATTTCATCTTTGAGTCAATCCAGTTCATTTGCATGATATGATTTTATTATAAGCCAGATGTATAAATAATTGCTCATGAAGAGAGCCTTTTCTTCAAGCAAAGTAATGGAGTGTGTATATATATATATATATATATATATATATATTTATTTTTTTTTTTCCCCCTAATGGAAATGGCTAAGTCCAGTAGCAGAACCTATCATTATGGGAATCATACTGAATTCTTATTACTGTTTCCACCCAAAAGATAACTCAGAGAAATAATAAACATTGTAGCTTCGAGTTTGCTAATGAGAATAGGATAAATAAAAGAGTACATGCTGGGAAGATGGAGAAAGATCCTAGTAAACTAGCCTTCATGGTACTTCCCATTTAAAAATCCACAACAATTCCTCTTTCCTGTTACATCAAGTTTGGGCTTCTTGTGTTTCAAGAGCTTGCACAATCTGGCTCCATCCTAACTGCCCAGGCTGATTGACCCTGCTCATTACTCCTTGCCCTCCATCAGGGTTTGATAAGCAGTGATAATCACTCCCCATGGGCCCCACATCTCATTTGCTGAAAACACATGATGGCCTTTGCACCTGATGATCCCTCCACATTGAACGCCCAACTTTTTGTGCCTGCCAGTTTAAATCTGAGCCATCTTTATATGTGCTGCTCAAGACCCATCATCTTAGGAATAAAAGAAGCAAACTCTGACTACTCCTTCCTCTGGTGAATTTTTGCTTTGTGGTCAGCTGAAAAAAAAATGGCCCTCCAAAGATAATATTTCTGTCCTAATTTCCAGAATCTGCAAATATAATCTTATTTACAGAAAGGTCTTTGCAGATGCAATTCATTTAAGGCTCTTGTGACAAGAAGATTATCCTGGATTATCTGAGTGGGAAGAAAGCCATCACAAGTGTCCTTATGAGAGAAAGAGAGAGGGAGAGTTGAGACACACAGAAGAGAAGGAGGCAATGTGAACATGGAGGTGAGGGTTGAAGTGACGTGGCCACAAGTCAAGGAACGCAGACAACCCAGAAGCTGAAAGAGGCCAAAAATGAATTCTCCCTAGAGTCTTGGTAGGGTCTACCACCTGCTGACCCCTTGGCCTTGAATAATTGTTCTTTAGAACCTTGAAAGAATAAATTTCTGCTGTTTTGAGCCAGGAAGTTTGCAGTAATTTGTCACAGCACCCACAGGATATTAATACATCTTTGGAAAAGTACTGCACATTAACTGCTTGGGGCAGGTAAGCTCCAGATGGTTCCCTAATACTTCTTTTAAAGAACTTAGTGATATTCTAGGATCAATTCTATATCAGTTATCTCTAAAAGCCTACCAGGAAGTTACAACCTATTTGGAAGGAGAAGAGCCACATGGGAAGTATTAGGGAACCACCTGGAAATTACCTTCACCAAACAGTTAATGTGCAGAGAAGGGAATGGCAACCACACCAGTACTCTTGCCTGGAGAATTCCCATGGACATAAGAGCCTGGTGAGCTACAGTCCATGGGGTCACAAAGAGTTGGACATGACTAATGACGAATACTTTCACTTTCAATGGTTATTTTTAATATTCTGGGTGAGAAAAAATGCTGGTTATATTTCAGTGATCTATTGGCAGTTTCCCTGGAGGAGGGCATGGCGACCCACTCAAGTATTCTTGCCTGGAAAGTCCCAGGAACAGAGACGCTTGACTGGTTATGGTCTATAGAGTTGCGAAGAGTTGGACTTGACTGAAGTGACTTAGCAGACATGCATGCACTAGCAATTGATGTTCTACTTTAGCTAAATACTTCATCTCTAGAATGAGATTGTGGGTCTATTAAAATGTTTTCTCTTAAGCTGGCTGTTGCAAGAGTATAAGTGTAGGGCTTTGATATGCCTTTGCTATTTGGCTTGGTCTCCCCCTCATCTGTGAATCCTCTCTAAAGTGATATTCTGAGTCCAGAGTTGCTGACCCAGGTACAGCCCATTCTCATCTGTTACATAATGTCAGCACTGTGGCTTGCTCCTGCTCAGATTTCTCCTCTTCCCAGCAGAGAGGAACTAAAGGGCTTAGGAGGTTGACAGCATTGTATCTCAGACTAGTGTGCTGAGTTTATGCCATTTAAATAGGGTTAGCAAAATTAGCATTTTCTTGAGTTCCAAAATCACTATGAATGGTGACTGAAGCCATGGAATTAAAAGATGCTTGTGCCTTGGAAGAGAAGCTATGACAAACCTTCATTTTGCCAAGAAATATCCATCTAGTCAAAGCTATGATTTTTCCAGTAGTCATGTCTAGATGTGAGAGCTGGACCATAAAAAACAGTGAATGCCAAAGCATTGATTTTGAACTGTGGTGCTAGAGAAAACTCCTGAGAGTCCCTTAGACAGCAAGGAGATCAAACCAGTCAACCCTAAAGGAAATCAACCCTGAATATTCACTAGAAGAACTGATGCTGAAGCTGAAGTACCAATACATTAGACGCATGATGTGAAGAGCTGACTCATTGGAAAAGCCCTGACGCTGGGAAAGTTGAAGGCAGTAGGAGAAGTGGGTGGCAGAGGATGAGATGGTTAGATAGTTATCACTGACTCAATGGACATGAATTTGAACAAACCCTGGGAGACAGTCAAGGACAGGAAAGCCTGGTATGGTGCAGTCCATGGGGTCCCAAAGAGTCAGACATGACTTAATGACTGAACAACACAAACAGGAAACACACACTGCCAGATCTCATGAGGCCAATACCTGAGCTCCCCTCTATGCCCAGGGCTCTCTGGAGCAGAGCCCACAGTGACTCAACATTCTTCCAAGGAACATGGATGGATGGATAGGGAATGAGGTTCAACACCTACCTATACTGATAGTCTTCTGTCAACCCTTCAAAACAGTTCCTTTATAATAAAGCTGAATCTTCAAGAATTAATTTCTTTAAGCTGAACATGTTGGCCTCATTTTTATTTGGCCACTCAATTCAACTTTTATTTCATCATCATAAATGTATCTCTACTGGTAGGTATAGGCTGGTTCTATCCTTTAGAACTTCTGAGGTACACATTTAGGAATCTGAATTGCAGAATCTAAAGGTTCATCTATAGTAGATTTGAACTGAAAAGGTTGACTCACCACAAGACTGACCTCTCAAGACAGATGAAAAATTTCCATCAAATTAATCTACAGCTATGATTTAAGAGTGTTAAATAGTAATCTATGGAGTTAGTCTAAAGGGGATCTTCAATAATGTCTCTAATCAATGTATTAAAATTACGAGTGGCTTCCCATCTGGCTATAGGAGAAGGACAGTTTTGATATTATAAAAAATAATCACATCTCCTTATGGTGCTCTTTATACTGTCCTCAGGTGGGTCCTTAGATGCTACCTGTTTGTAGGTTCTGTGTTTTTCCTAGCATGACTTCCATGAGAGCAACCATGTAAGAAAAATCCCCTTGATAATGAGATAAACTTTTTTTCCCGATTTACTGATACCGCAAACTTACATGTCTAGAACTAGGTGACCCTACTCAATGTAACTGTGTTAACTTCCCTTAAGTTGAAGAAAACCCTGGTGGAGGGGATTCTTAAGCTGTAAACTATTTTAATCCCTTTTTGAGTGGTGGTCCAACTGGTTTAAATCTTGAGATACAGTTAAGCTGGAATGGACACAAAAGTCACCCTAATTTACCAAGAGCAATAATTCATGTCATCCAATTGGCTCCTGAGTAGTCCCTGAAAGCTCTAAATTACCTTTATTTCAATAAAATATAGTTCTGAGTTTCTCAATCTCATTCTGTAAGAAGAATAGGTAGGCTATAGGCTTAATGTTTGGAGAAGGAAATGACAACCTACTTGAATATTCTTGCCTGGAGAATTCCATGGGCAGAGGAGCCTGGCTGGCTACAGTCCATGGGGTCACAAAGAGTCAGACATGACTGAAGTGACTTAGCCAGCACAGGTTTAATTTTTAACCACTAATCAGGATCATATTCAGTCTAACTAAATTGAGAAAACTGAAGAATAATTTTAGACAGTTTGTAGCATTTATTGGCTTATCAGTGGCCTTTGATGCACACACAGGAACTGTCAATTAGGCATGCCATCTGATCTTAATCTAGCCTTTTAAAGTTTCTTTAGAACATTTGTCAACACACCACATCAAAAATCACACTGGGCAAAGCAAATTCATTTTTTCAAGTCGCACAAGAAAGGGCTTCTGTTTATAGTCATTTCTGATGGTTTTCTGTGGTTCGAATATGAATTGGAGGACCACAACCAAATGCAACACATACTTGACACTTTGTTGATTCCTGAATGTCACCTATGCTTAATAATGCCTTAGGGTTCGGGGATGACTTCACAAAAGGGGTGATTCTTGAAGAATGACTCAGCCAAGCACATAAGGAGTCAAAGACCACTCTAGGGTGGGAGAAAGTCTGGCAGCCTGGGGCACTTTATGTGGTGCATTCTGGCCACAGCATATTGTAGTCATAAACTGTAGTCCCACACTCAGCCTTGGAAGAGCTCAGGCTGCAGGTTTATCTCCTCAAACAGAGGAGGCAGTCCCTTGCTTTTTCAGAGAATTGCTTTGGTCTCTGCTGTTCATTTTATGTCTTACACTTGCTTTCACTTCTATGTGGGTTTCTTGAATTTTGTTCCTTTGCCTTCAAATAAGCTCCTTTTTCTTGACCAGCCTTAGGGACAGTAACTAGCATGAAGATCTGCTAGGATTTGTACTAAAGCTTTCCCCCAAACAATCTCTGCTTTCATCAAATTCCCTTTGGGAGCAGCTTTCAGGCAACTGACATCAGATTGTCTTTGCCAAGCTCTGTCCCAGACCTCATCCTTTGTCTGACTGAAATAGGGATCTAGTGCCCTGGAGCAGTGGGGAAAGGGCCACTTCCTTGTTAGGTTAAGGCATTTGGAGTCTATTCATAGAGATGGTAAGNAAAGAGGCCAAAAATGAATTCTCCCTAGAGTCTTGGTAGGGTGTACCACCTGCTGACCCCTTGGCCTTGAATAATTGTTCTTTAGAACCTTGAAAGAATAAATTTCTGCTGTTTTGAGCCAGGAAGTTTGCAGTAATTTGTCACAGCACCCACAGGATATTAATACATCTTTGGAAAAGTACTGCACATTAACTGCTTGGGGCAGGTAAGCTCCAGATGGTTCCCTGATACTTCTTTTAAAGAACTTAGTGATATTCTAGGATCAATTCTATATCAGTTATCTCTAAAAGCCTACCAGGAAGTTACAACCTATTTGGAAGGAGAAGAGCCACATGGGAAGTATTAGGGAACCACCTGGAAATTACCTTCACCAAACAGTTAATGTGCAGAGAAGGGAATGGCAACCACACCAGTACTCTTGCCTGGAGAATTCCCATGGACATAAGAGCCTGGTGAGCTACAGTCCATGGGGTCACAAAGAGTTGGACATGACTAATGACGAATACTTTCACTTTCAATGGTTATTTTTAATATTCTGGGTGAGAAAAAATGCTGGTTATATTTCAGTGATCTATTGGCAGTTTCCCTGGAGGAGGGCATGGCGACCCACTCAAGTATTCTTGCCTGGAAAGTCCCAGGAACAGAGACGCTTGACTGGCTATGGTCTATAGAGTTGCGAAGAGTTGGACTTGACTGAAGTGACTTAGCAGACATGCATGCACTAGCAATTGATATTCTACTTTAGCTAAATACTTCATCTCTAGAATGAGATTGTGGGTCTATTAAAATGTTTTCTCTTAAGCTGGCTGTTGCAAGAGTATAAGTGTAGGGCTTTGATATGCCTTTGCTATTTGGCTTGGTCTCCCCCTCATCTGTGAATCCTCTCTAAAGTGATATTCTGAGTCCAGAGNTTGATGTTCTACTTTAGCTAAATACTTCATCTCTAGAATGAGATTGTGGGTCTATTAAAATGTTTTCTCTTAAGCTGGCTGTTGCAAGAGTATAAGTGTAGGGCTTTGATATGCCTTTGCTATTTGGCTTGGTCTCCCCCTCATCTGTGAATCCTCTCTAAAGTGATATTCTGAGTCCAGAGTTGCTGACCCAGGTACAGCCCATTCTCATCTGTTACATAATGTCAGCACTGTGGCTTGCTCCTGCTCAGATTTCTCCTCTTCCCAGCAGAGAGGAACTAAAGGGCTTAGGAGGTTGACAGCATTGTATCTCAGACTAGTGTGCTGAGTTTATGCCATTTAAATAGGGTTAGCAAAATTAGCATTTTCTTGAGTTCCAAAATCACTATGAATGGTGACTGAAGCCATGGAATTAAAAGATGCTTGTGCCTTGGAAGAGAAGCTATGACAAACCTTCATTTTGCCAAGAAATATCCATCTAGTCAAAGCTATGATTTTTCCAGTAGTCATGTCTAGATGTGAGAGCTGGACCATAAAAAACAGTGAATGCCAAAGCATTGATTTTGAACTGTGGTGCTAGAGAAAACTCCTGAGAGTCCCTTAGACAGCAAGGAGATCAAACCAGTCAACCCTAAAGGAAATCAACCCTGAATATTCACTAGAAGAACTGATGCTGAAGCTGAAGTACCAATACATTAGACGCATGATGTGAAGAGCTGACTCATTGGAAAAGCCCTGACGCTGGGAAAGTTGAAGGCAGTAGGAGAAGTGGGTGGCAGAGGATGAGATGGTTAGATAGTTATCACTGACTCAATGGACATGAATTTGAACAAACCCTGGGAGACAGTCAAGGACAGGAAAGCCTGGTATGGTGCAGTCCATGGGGTCCCAAAGAGTCAGACATGACTTAATGACTGAACAACACAAACAGGAAACACACACTGCCAGATCTCATGAGGCCAATACCTGAGCTCCCCTCTATGCCCAGGGCTCTCTGGAGCAGAGCCCACAGTGACTCAACATTCTTCCAAGGAACATGGATGGATGGATAGGGAATGAGGTTCAACACCTACCTATACTGATAGTCTTCTGTCAACCCTTCAAAACAGTTCCTTTATAATAAAGCTGAATCTTCAAGAATTAATTTCTTTAAGCTGAACATGGTGGCCTCATTTTTATTTGGCCACTCACTTCAACTTTTATTTCATCATCATAAATGTATCTCTACTGGTAGGTATAGGCTGGTTCTATCCTTTAGAACTTCTGAGGTACACATTTAGGAATCTGAATTGCAGAATCTAAAGGTTCATCTATAGTAGATTTGAACTGAAAAGGTTGACTCACCACAAGACTGACCTCTCAAGACAGATGAAAAATTTCCATCAAATTAATCTACAGCTATGATTTAAGAGTGTTAAATAGTAACCTATGGAGTTAGTCTAAAGGGGATCTTCAATAATGTCTCTAATTAATGTATTAAAATTACGAGTGGCTTCCCATCTGGCTATAGGAGAAGGACAGTTTTGATATTATAAAAAATAATCACATCTCCTTATGGTGCTCTTTATACTGTCCTCAGGTGGGTCCTTAGATGCTACCTGTTTGTAGGTTCTGTGTTTTTCCTAGCATGACTTCCATGAGAGCAACCATGTAAGAAAAATCCCCTTGATAATGAGATAAACTTTTTTTCCCGATTTACTGATACCGCAAACTTACATGTCTAGAACTAGGTGACCCTACTCAATGTAACTGTGTTAACTTCCCTTAAGTTGAAGAAAACCCTGGTGGAGGGGATTCTTAAGCTGTAAACTATTTTAATCCCTTTTTGAGTGGTGGTCCAACTGGTTTAAATCTTGAGATACAGTTAAGCTGGAATGGACACAAAAGTCACCCTAATTTACCAAGAGCAAGAATTCATGTCATCCAATTGGCTCCTGAGTAGTCCCTGAAAGCTCTAAATTACCTTTATTTCAATAAAATATAGTTCTGAGTTTCTCAATCTCATTCTGTAAGAAGAATAGGTAGGCTATAGGCTTAATGTTTGGAGAAGGAAATGACAACCTACTTGAATATTCTTGCCTGGAGAATTCCATGGGCAGAGGAGCCTGGCTGGCTACAGTCCATGGGGTCACAAAGAGTCAGACATGACTGAAGTGACTTAGCCAGCACAGGTTTAATTTTTAACCACTAATCAGGATCATATTCAGTCTAACTAAATTGAGAAAACTGAAGAATAATTTTAGACAGTTTGTAGCATTTATTGGCTTATCAGTGGCCTTTGATGCACACACAGGAACTGTCAATTAGGCATGCCATCTGATCTTAATCTAGCCTTTTAAAGTTTCTTTAGAACATTTGTCAACACACCACATCAAAAATCACACTGGGCAAAGCAAATTCATTTTTTCAAGTCGCACAAGAAAGGGCTTCTGTTTATAGTCATTTCTGATGGTTTTCTGTGGTTCGAATATGAATTGGAGGACCACAACCAAATGCAACACATACTTGACACTTTGTTGATTCCTGAATGTCACCTATGCTTAATAATGCCTTAGGGTTCGGGGATGACTTCACAAAAGGGGTGATTCTTGAAGAATGACTCAGCCAAGCACATAAGGAGTCAAAGACCACTCTAGGGTGGGAGAAAGTCTGGCAGCCTGGGGCACTTTATGTGGTGCATTCTGGCCACAGCATATTGTAGTCATAAACTGTAGTCCCACACTCAGCCTTGGAAGAGCTCAGGCTGCAGGTTTATCTCCTCAAACAGAGGAGGCAGTCCCTTGCTTTTTCAGAGAATTGCTTTGGTCTCTGCTGTTCATTTTATGTCTTACACTTGCTTTCACTTCTATGTGGGTTTCTTGAATTTTGTTCTTTTGCCTTCAAATAAGCTCCTTTTTCTTGACCAGCCTTAGGGACAGTAACTAGCATGAAGATCTGCTAGGATTTGTACTAAAGCTTTCCCCCAAACAATCTGCTTTCATCAAATTCCCTTTGGGAGCAGCTTTCAGGCAACTGACATCAGATTGTCTTTGCCCAGCTCTGTCCCAGACCTCATCCTTTGTCTGACTGAAATAGGGATCTAGTGCCCTGGAGCAGTGGGGAAAGGGCCACTTCCTTGTTAGGTTAAGGCATTTGGAGTCTATTCATAGAGATGGTAAGCAACTGGTTGATTTTAAGCAGTGTAGTGAAAAGATCATTATCTATTTTCGAAAGACAACCTTGATGCTTTGGTAGATAATGGACAAGGTAGGGAGAATAGTTAGGAAGCTATTATATACAAATACTTTAAGTGTCACAGCTTTGAGTATTGATATAGCTTCCTAACTATTAGAGTAACAAAGGTTACAGAAGAGAGGATACAAAGGGGAAAAGATTAAAGAGATTTTTAAAAATATAATATTGATGAGACTTGTTGGTTGAGAAATGGAAAAGAGAGGCTAAGGGTACTTACTGAGTGATGGCACCATACTCCTTGTAACTATGAACCCAGGGGGATGACCAGGTTTAAGAGGAGTTAGTGGGTGATAGTGGACTAAAGTCATGTACATCTTGAGTTGGAAGCTCTCATGAGGAATCCAGATGTAACAGGCCAGGAGGCAACTGAAAGCGTGAGAAGGCTAAAGCTATATAGGTCTATGAGCTGTCATTGGCCCCCAATGGCCAATGGTGGAATATTAGCCCTTAAATTGTAATTATTGTGACTTAATAGCAACATTGGAAAAGACCCTGATGCTGGGAAGGATTGGGGGCAGGAAGAGAAGAGGATGACAGAGGATGAGATGGCTGCATGGCATCACTGACTTGATGGACATGAGTTTGGATGAACTCCGAGAGTTGTTGATGGTCAGGGAGGCTTGGTGTGCTGTGATTCATGGGGTCGCAAAGAGTCTGACACAACTGAGTGACTGAACTGAACTGAATAGCNCAGAAGGGGATGACAGAGGATGAGATGGCTGCATGGCATCACTGACTTGATGGACATGAGTTTGGATAAACTCCGAGAGTTGTTGATGGACAGGGAGGCCTGGTGTGCTGTGATTCATGGGGTCACAAAGAGTCTGACACGACTGAGTGACTGAACTGAACTGAATAGCAACATGGGTAGATGAAAAGATCAGGATACAAAATTATATCTACNGAGAAGAGGATGACAGAGGATGAGATGGCTGCATGGCATCACTGACTTGATGGACATGAGTTTGGATGAACTCCGAGAGTTGTTGATGGTCAGGGAGGCTTGGTGTGCTGTGATTCATGGGGTCGCAAAGAGTCTGACACAACTGAGTGACTGAACTGAACTGAATAGCAACATGGGTAGATGAAAAGATCAGGATACAAAATTATATCTACTTTGGATTTCAACTATGTAAAATTATGTTTTTATTCATTTGAAAATGAAAAAAAGTGAGAAGGGGAAATGAAAAAAATAAACAGCAGATTTGTTAACATGGGGGTTCTTTTTAAATTTAATTGTTCATATCTAGCTTCTTTTCATAAGGAATCTATGATGTCATGGATTCTGTTAATTTTATAATAAATGACTTCTATTGTTATAATGTTATTTGTATAGTGGATTATAAATTAATATGTCATATGAGTAAAATCTTTTAAACTTCCATGTGAATGAATATTATAACAGGAACATTATTTTTTTGCCTGTCATTAAAGAAGTGGTGCTTTTGTAATTAACCACTAGCATTTCTTCTAAATATTTGTATTATTTTATCAAATCTCTACATCCTTTTGAAGATCACAATATGCTAGGGAATTTCCTGAAAACTCAGAATATGAGTAAAGCACTAGTTTAAAAAAAGTGATAAATAAAATTTGCAATGCAGGTGACCTGGATTCGATCCCTGGGTGGGGAAGATCTCCTGGAGAAGGGCATGGGAACCCACTCCAGTGTTCTTTCCTGGAGAATCCCATGGACAGAGGAGACTGGCAGGTTACACAGTCCATGCCGTCACAGAGTCAGACTAAAGTGACTGATCACACACACATGGATGTTGATGACACATAAAAAGAATAAAACATATTCCCCATCTTCAGGGCTCTTTGAGTTTGATCAGGAGATAAAGAGTAAATAGGCAATTATTCTACAGCATAATTAGTAGGATTGTGGTTCCTTATCATAATCCTAAGATAACACATCATAGGGCTATTGGGGCTTCCCAGAGAAGCTGGTGTCTGCAATGGGTCTTCAACTACTTATACGAGTTGGGTGAAGGGGTGTGGGAGGTACTTTTCAAGAAAGGGAATGCATCACATGCAAACACTCCCAGTAAGAAAGCACAACAGCTCATTCTAACTTTTCAAAGAGCCAGTAGAGAAGGAAAATGAGGCTGGACACAGAGCAGGTCCCGAGTGGTCTTTTTGCTATGCTCCAGATTTTGAACTTGGACCTTTAAGAAATGAAGAGTCATTGGAAGACTTCCAAAGGGAGTAACATGGTTAGAAAAATGATTCTTGGTGCAGTGTAGTGAATGGATCAGGAGGGATTGGGAGGAAAGGCCAAGAGACTTGTGGCAGTTGCTATGATGTAGGAAGAGGAGTTAGAGCTTGAGTTAGATAACCAAGCAAAGGAAATGAAAATGAGAAACGTTAATACAGAGCAATCAGCACTACTTGGTGATTGAGTGTAGAAAGTGAGGGAAAGAGAAGAGTGAAGGCTGACTCCTGGGTTTCCACCTTGGGAAATGGGGTTTCCCTCTTCCCTGAGACAGGAAGAACAGGAGGTGCAGGTGTGGGTGGAAAGATGGTAAATTCAGTTTCAGTGCACTAGTCAAGGCTGTGGCTTTTCCAGTAGTCATGTATGGATGTGAGAGTTGGACTGAGAAGAAAGCTGAGCGCCGAAGAATTGATGCTTTTGAACTGTGGTGCTGGAGAAGACTCTTGAGAGTCCCTTGGACTGCAAGGAGATCCAACCAGTCCATTCTGAAGGAGATCAGCCCTGGGATTTCTTTGGAAGGAATGATGCTAAAGCTGAAACTCCAGTACTTCGGCCACCTCATGTGAAGAGTTGACTCATTGGAAAAGCCTGTGATGCTGGGAGGGATTGGGGGAAGGAGGAGAAGGGGACGACAGAGGATGAGATGGCTGGATGGCATCACTGACTCGATGGACATGAGTTTGAATGAACTCTGGGAGTTGGTGTGCCTGGTGTGCTGCGGTTCATGGGGTCGCAAAGAGTTGGACACAACTGAGTGACTGAACTGAACTGAACACTAAGTTAGAGGAACCTGTGGGAGAGCCATGTGATTGAAATGCTTGTGGGTGGTGATATTTACTGGTTGGGAGCTTGGATGAGAGACTGGGGCTAAAATGAGAGGAGGCTAAAATTGGAGACGACAGTTGAAAGACAAGTCAGTGCTGTTCTGTGTGTGGCGCATATAAGATGCAGATGTCAGTTAAGATGTATTGATGTATGAATTAAGGAATGGAGTCAGTGGATTCTTTGGAATTGGAGAGAACTTTAGGGAATATCTGTTGTTGTTGTTTAGTTGCTTCAGTGGTGTCCAACTCTTTTGCAACCCCATGGGCTGTAGCCGCCAGGCTCTTCTGTCTGTGGGATTTCATGAGCAAGATTACTGGAGTGGCTTGCCATTTCTTTCTCCAGGGAATTTTCCTGACTCAGGAATCGAACACAGGTCTCCAAGTCCCCTGCATTGCATGCAGATTCTTTACAGCTGAGCCACTGGGGAGCCTAGGGACTATCTAGTCTATAAAATTACCAATGAGTAGGTGAGGATATTGAAGTTAAAGAAAAGAGATTTAACAATGACACATTAGATTCAGAAACCTAAACTTTATGAATGTGTGCCCACTTCTCTTTCTGCTTTATATTGCTGCTGGAGTGAAGGTAGAGAAGAGAGCTGATAGAGGAAAAAACATGAAAGGAAACTGTTCTAGCTAGAGCAAGAAGCAGGAGTCTTTCATTAGTAGTAGGAAATGAGACCATGATCCCTAACCCTCATACCCCTCTCCCTACCTTCCTCGAAAGCAGTCATTCAAATTTTCATGGATTGGCCACCATCTCGGAGCCTAGGTTTTCTTCCCTTTCTCTTAGATTGGGGGTTATTTTGCCTCTATGTGAAATTTATGAAAGTTTGCTTTGTTCTGGGAGAAAATCTGTCACCCGTATGAGTCAAAAGCCATGACTTCTGTTGCTCTGTGACCCAGGAAAAACTATGGCCTTTCAAAAGGAAAGATGCAGTTGTGTAATAGCTTTCTCTTTTTTTGCTGTGATGTTGCAGGGTGACCTAACTGTAATGTCATTTCCATGCTTCTAAATTGTTTCTATCGTAGATGAAATGAAATGAAGCTGTTAATGACAAGCTGAATGGGAAACGCATCTGGCAGCCCTGCAAGGTATGCATCAGGCTGCCCTCTACTCCGTGAGAGCGACACCTTGCTTTTATTTTGCCCAGCTCTTCAAAGTGAAATGGTAAATAGCATTAGCAGATCAGGTCAGGAAGACTTAACTCGGCTTTGCAGTGAAACTTGGTGTTTCTTCGCTGTTGGATGCATTTGTGTGCTAAGTGCCCCAGTCTGTTCAAATCTCAGATGAGGAATGTTTGGATTTGGATGGTAGTGACTCTTCCAGGTTGGTGGGCAGCTTGCAGGGTAGGTTGTGTGTTAAGGAAAATTAAGAAAACCATTTCTTCAGGTTGGCCTCACTGAGGCTTGGGTAAAAGGTTAGGAGGACAGCTCTCGTTAGACTGGAAGGTGTTTTATATTATCAAAGCTAGACTTTCTCAAGGTAGTTTGTCCTTTTGCCAGGGGGAAGATGAGTTTTCTAAATGACTTAACTAACTTCTTTTTTGGCATACTTCTGCAATTGGTTCATTTCCAGGTACCAGAAAGAATGTAAATATGGAATGAATCAACTTTTTCCACATTTTTCCCTAGCAGTTCTTTTATGAAGAACAGATTTTCCATAGAGGAAATTAAAAAATACATAAAACTGAGAAACCATGGTGTTGTTGAGAACGGCCTCATTTTCCATGTCACTTTGTAACTGGCAGTGCACACTGCATTCAAATGGCATTAATATAAAGCATAGAGTTTGTTTCAATTAGCTTCATTTTTCCTCAAGATGAGGAATTATCATAAATCCCTGAAATAACAGTTGACTCACAGAGATACTTGTGTCGTTGCACTAGGAATTTTTTTTTACAGCTTTTTTTCTAACTGCATCTAGTTATAAAAATGATGAAACTCCAATTCAACGCATTTGATATGGACCTTTTCCTTAAATTAAGAAGGGGGAGGGAGGGACAGGCATATAACTCATTTCTCAAAGACAGACAAATTATTTTTTTGCAGCAAATTTGGGTAGAATGACTTTTTTTTTTTTTTTTCCATTTTAGACCATTTTTATACAAGAAACCCAAGTATTTTCATTAGCATTTGCTTCAGATTTTTTCTTGGATGGCATTCTTTTGAATGATTTGAGAATATTCTTCTGGTGCATCTGTAAACATCTGAAAATTCGATATTTGGTAAAAGACAATTGATATGGACAGCTCAAAAAGCCAGAACTTTATGCAAAGCGGTATCTGGATTGCCATCTAAATGAAAACCTCATGTCAAACAGATGCCATAAATATGAATTCAGACAAATACCCATTGATAGTTTTTCCGTGGTGCATCTTAGATGGTTCAGCTAGTTACAGATCTTGTGAAGTACAGCCTGTTTGGTATGCTGAATGCAAGTTTAAGTTCCTTTCCTTTCTATTGTGACACTACAAGTCTAACCTTTATTGTCAGGGTCCCCGCTGAATTTTCTAACAGCAGATGAGTGGGAATTCATGGAAATAGCATGTGTTTCACCAGTTTCCTTTATTTCTCCCTCAGGACAAGCAGCTGTCAGGTCAGCCCCCCATTGCAGAGCTTGAAGCCATCAAGAGCAGGGATATATTTGCCTTGTTCTGAGGGCAGGCTTTCTGCCGACTCGGGAGATCACATAAATACCTTCAGGCCAGCATATCTGAGTCATCAGTGAGTGACCTCCCTGACAGGCTGAAACCACAAAATGCGACTTATGGAGCCCTCGAAGCAGGCTGCCCAGTGCCAGTTTCTGGTGAAGCAACAAACAGAAAAGGATGAATTCATTCACATTCACCTCCCCATTTTTCTACGTGGTAGGAAACCAATTCCAGAGAGTAATAGTGGCACGAAAATGCAGTCACATAACTTTTATAACCCCGTTTCCTCAACGGCTTTACAGTGAAATCCAGAGCCTCCGATAGATCTTGTTCTGATTCCTAAGTTTCTTAATGATTACAGCTTGACGTAGTTTTAGAGAGAAAACTGTGCTTTTTAAAATACAAATTCAGTGTCTTTTCATTAGCAGACCTGACCCGGATAAGGGGAGGAGGGCCACTTTTGTTGTAAATCTGCCTACTTCTCTGGGTCCAGGGAGGTGAGCTCCCTGAGATGAGGAGGCAGGAAAATGCTGACCCTTGTTTTCAGGTGGATATCATGCTCCTACAGAGACTGAAAACTCACTAACTGTCACTTAAGAGCACTGTTTCTCCTGTGTTTCTTCGCAATAATAAGGTCTAATGTTTATGTATTGCTAGATCACTCACCTGGATCATTGCATTTACTCTTTCAAACAACCTTGTGCAATTTGTATTAATATTATTGGCCACATGGTAAAACCAAAGCTGATAAGGCAAAGTCAGAAATCATGCTCTTAAGGGGTAAATGACTTATTTGAATCCTGGCCAGCTAAACACAGAGCCTATGTTTGGTTTTGTTTCTTTATCATTTTTGTTTTTCTCTTAGCAAGGCATGAAAAATGTGTAAATCAGTAGAGAGGCTGTTGAATACATGTATTAAATATATTAAATACATTAATATATTTAATGTATTAATTAAACAAGGATGACAACGTTGTCATCCTCGTTTTGCAGATAAGAAATGGATGTGTTATTTGGTTCAAAGATCACATGGCTAACAAGGGTCAGAGTTGAAGATGTAAAGCCAGGAAACATCCCCTTAGAGTTTGTTCCCTTGGCCACTGTACATAGTACAAGAGCAAGGCATTTGAACTTTATTCTGAGGTTAAGGAAGTGATCTGGGAGGCAGAATAATCACCACCCAAACATGTCAATGTCCTAATTCCAGTACCCGTGCTATGTATGGCACAAAAGAATTAACGCTTTAGAGGGAGTTGAGGTTACTAATCAGCTGACTGTAAAACGGGGAGATTCCCTTGGATTGTCCAAGTGTGCTTAATGTAATCCTAAGGCTCCAGGAAAGTGGCAGAGGGCAGCAGCAGAAGATGTCAGAGTGAGACAGAGAAGGACTCAACCTGCTGTCACTGAAAGCCAAGGAATGGAGATGACTTCTAGAAGGTGAAATGAAATAGCTTTGTTAACCATCATTGAGACATATTTTATTTTGCCCCTACCCTGGTACTGGCTGTTTTGGGGCAGTGGGACCAGACAGCAACCCCATGCCAGGAAGAAGAGGGTNCAGCAGCAGAAGATGTCAGAGTGAGACAGAGAAGGACTCAACCTGCTGTCACTGAAAGCCAAGGAATGGAGATGACTTCTAGAAGGTGAAATGAAATAGCTTTGTTAACCATCATTGAGACATATTTTATTTTGCCCCTACCCTGGTACTGGCTGTTTTGGGGCAGTGGGACCAGACAGCAACCCCATGCCAGGAAGAAGAGGGTGGGCACTATCAGATGGCCCATGATGTTGCTCTCGCATGGGCTCAGTTATAAGCTGCAATTTAGGAGTAGAATGCTGAGAAAAGCAGGTTACCTTAGGGCCAGGGTCGGAAGGCAGAAAGAGACGTCCGAAGATAGCCAGGTACCATCCCCATGTTGAGCCAAGGAGTCTCCTCTAGGAGGACTCTCCCCACAGTCAGGGCAGTTACATTTGTCTGCCCTGGGATCTGACCTCCAGTAAGGGTTTCTTCCCTAGAACCTCCATAAAGGAATACAACCTTGCTGACCTCTTGATTTTAGCCCAGTGAGACCTGTGTCAGATTTCTAACCTATGTAACTGTAAGATTAGTACTGTTTATGCCAAGTAATTTGTGTTCACTTATTAAAGCAGCAACCATAAACTCATGTAGGTGGTATTGATGGATTTTCTTCAGGATTTGGGCATGAGGTCCCTGTGTTGGCCATGCAGAGTCTGGATTATTTAAGGGGTAAGGCTTGAAAGTCCCTTGGACTGCAAGGAGATCCAACCAGTCCGTTCTGAAGGAGATCGGCCCTGGGATTTCTTTGGAAGGAATGATGCTAAAGCTGAAGCTCTAGTACTTTGGCCACCTCATATGAAGAGTTGACTCATTGGAAAAGACTCTGATGCTGGGAGGGATTGGGGGCAGGAGGAGAAGGGGACGACCGAGGATGAGATGGCTGGATGGCATCACTGACTCGATGGGCATGAGTCTGAGTGAACTCCGGGAGTTGGTGATGGACAGGGAGGCCTGGCGTGCTGCGATTCATGGGGTCGCAAAGAGTTGGACACGACTGAGTGACTGAACTGAACTGAAGGCTGAAGGCAGAGGGATGAGGTAGGAAGCTTGCATGGTAAAGACAACAGAGGGTTGGAGTCCACTGTACGACAGTGGATGTAGTTTTGTTTGTTTTTCAAAACATCTATGAAATAAATGTTGTAAAGTGAAGAGAAGACAGAACTGAACACATTTTTAAAGTGTAGGGTAAAGAGTACATACCTGTGTGAAGCTAGGTGTCAGAGCTAGTAGGAGAAGGATGTTGTTGTCTTGCAGGTGTTGGTAGGGAGTGCCATACTCTTTCGGATGGTTTTGAGGAGCAAAATGGTGGTTGTGATGATGGAAATGATAACAATGGTGGGGAGGGTGATGTTTGGGCACAGGTAGAAGGAAATGCAGGCATCCTGGTCTAATGACTTCTCTCTTTCTCTGTGGAGAATGAGGGGGAGTTCATCAACTGAAAAGCAAGTGAGATATGTTTCAAAACAGCCCTTGTGCAGAACTGTGGGGGTGCGCAGCCTGGTGAGATTAGAACCTTACCCTTTTATGGCACCATGTTTGACAGTTGTGCCAGGTATGTACACCTGTCAACAGCTCAACAGTCCTGGAGTAGGAGCAGAGATGGCCGTGTTAGGGGTGGAGATTTGGAAGACAGAAGGGAGTGAGAGTTTTTACTCCCCATTTTAATGGAGGAGTGATTATTATGAGGGGGAAAAGGAAAGATCTTCCTTTTGTTTGATATTTTGTTTGAGGCTGGTTTCATGAATTCCAAACAAGTGCATCCATTCAACTATTCTCTACAAAAGAATTGCTGGACCTCTGAGGTAAATGGTTTCTCAGCTACTAATGCCCACCTTCCAGGTTCTCAAATGAAATGCCTGGGCCTGGATGGACACAAGGGCATGGTAAGACCCCCCTCCCCCACCCCCATACCACAGATCTCATGGATGTTCTGTGCTCTGTTGAGTTTTGCTTTTACACTTTGAGGTGTGTCTGCATTCAGCCCTATGGAAGGCAAAGGTGCAAAACCACAGAAGAGGTACCAGAGNCCCTGTCAACAGCTCAACAGTCCTGGAGTAGGAGCAGAGATGGCCGTGTTAGGGGTGGAGATTTGGAAGACAGAAGGGAGTGAGAGTTTTTACTCCCCATTTTAATGGAGGAGTGATTATTATGAGGGGGAAAAGGAAAGATCTTCCTTTTGTTTGATATTTTGTTTGAGGCTGGTTTCATGAATTCCAAACAAGTGCATCCATTCAACTATTCTCTACAAAAGAATTGCTGGACCTCTGAGGTAAATGGTTTCTCAGCTACTAATGCCCACCTTCCAGGTTCTCAAATGAAATGCCTGGGCCTGGATGGACACAAGGGCATGGTAAGACCCCCCTCCCCCACCCCCATACCACAGATCTCATGGATGTTCTGTGCTCTGTTGAGTTTTGCTTTTACACTTTGAGGTGTGTCTGCATTCAGCCCTATGGAAGGCAAAGGTGCAAAACCACAGAAGAGGTACAAGGAAGGCACTCAGTCCCTCTGGTACTGGAAGAATAAGGCCCTGGCACCTTCTGGCAACAGAGAGCAAGAATGAGCAGAACCAGTGCCATCTTATGTAAGGCAAAGTGAGGGAGATAAGAAGACACAGCATTTAATCTAAAAAGTTCCCTGAGGGCTGATAAACCTCTTTGGGAGGGAGATCCTAGGAAGAATGCACAGCTTGCTAGGTTGAGAGTTCTGTTTAATATCAAAGGAAACCTTTCGCATCTTCTAAAAAATGTGAAAAGAGAGCCTGTAATCCCCAGGGCCTCAGATTTATGTTTTCCAAATGTGAATGTCTATTTCTCTATGTGCTTGATATCTTTTTAATAGGCTACAAATACTTGAAATGTGTAAACACCATGGGAGGATGAGTATTTTAAGTGTATAAGGATGTGGCTGGATTAGGAAAACTAGGATATCATTATGGAAGTGGGAAGCATGAGATGAGATCTCCCAACAGACCAAATTGCTGGACCAGAGCACAAATTGCTGGACCTTAGGGCAGATGAAGTGGAAACAATCTTCTATTTGAACTTTCAAAAGTGTCACCTGGACAAAAGCATGCAGCACCTTTCTTATTGGAGACATGCTCTCTTTGGACTGCCTGGGGAGAGAGGGGATTCTGTTGTTTTTCCTTCTGTACTGATCTACCTTCCCAGAGGAAGTGGGGTCAAGTGTGTCTTGAAAACACTCCCCTGGGTGATTCTGATATATTCTTTTCTGCATCCACTCCAATCCTTCCCCAACGGGAATTAACAGGTTCAAAGCCAAATACTGACATGGTCAGAAAAGATTGCTTGTTCTAAGTAGAGTGATGTGTTTCCGGGCTAAATAATCTCAGGAGTCTTCTCAGTGGTTTTCCTTAATGGACATCCTTGACCAGACACACCAAAACCAGAGATCTTTCATTTCCTCAGGTGCAGAATAGTAGGAGAATATACTGCTGGATTTTTGGTGAAGTTTAAATGAGATACTATGCAGATAAATAACTGTACATGGAAAGTCCTCAATAAACATCACTTCCCATCCTCATAGTTGGCAATGAATTATTTCTTTTGTTTCCTAACAATTATTTATGATTTCATGCATTTATTTACATATTAGAGAACTTATAACTGAATGGAGGCCCATGGTCTCAGCTACAGGTGTTTTGTTTGCTTACTTTTGGTTATTGAGTGCCCCTTGGTAAGTGGCAGGATGGCAGAGTGGTGAGAATATGGCACTGGGATAAGAATGACTGGGTTTGAATTTGGGTTTCACACTTTTAAACTGCATCATACTGGGCATATGTCTTTGTGCCTCGATTTCCTTATTACAAAGTTGAGGAGGGGAGACATAATAATTAGTAGTATCTATCTCATGGGGTTGTTCTGAGGGT
>SJYA01000107.1:190680-204663 GCA_006410615.1 Neotragus moschatus
TATATATGTTATATATATATATATGGAGAGAGAGACAGAGAGAGATGCATACCATGGCCTGGCATCAAGTAAAACCTGTAAAAGTGATTGTTGTAACTGATTTTTGGTCAATACATATAAGGTGTTTATAATAGTGTTCAATAAATATTAGTTGTTGTTTTTATTATTATTGGCCTATAAAACACGGTCAAGGGTTTCTGATCCATGAACCTAAACTACAGCCTCTTGAAAATAATTTCAGATTTAGAATGATTCGTACTACCAGAACTAAGAATTATTGGCAGTAGTTAAGGTGGCAACAAAAGTCAGTCTTTGGGTGGTGGCTCGGCTCACTAGGACTTTAAGGCTTTATCCCAGGCTCCATGAAGAGTATCAAGTTACTTGTTTCTTCTTATTTTGTTTTTGGTTGTTCCATGTCCTTGTTGTACCATAGGAGCTTTGTTGCCCTGCAGCGTGTAGGATCTTGACCAAGGGTCAAACTCATGTTCGCTGCATTGGTAGGTGGATTCTTTACCACTGTACCACCAGGAAAGCTCCACGCTATCTGTTTCTTAAATACCATACATTGCATTTGCACACTGATGAGCAATGGACTCAACTGTGTCCACAGACACAAGTAAAAATTAATTTCTTGTCAAAATTTTAAATATGGACTATTTCACATAAATTCTGGACATTCTGCCTCTTAAACAATTCGAGTATCTACAACTCTGGGCTTGCTCTCTTACATGGCAACATCTGCTTCAGCTGTGTAAAACTGCCCATTTTATTTTATTTATTTATTTATTTTACATTTTATTTTATTTTTATTTATTTTTTAAATATAAATTTATTTATTTTAATTGGAGGCTAATTATTTTATAATATTGTATTGGTTTTGCCAAATATTGACATGAATCCACCACGGGTGTACATGTGTTCCCCATCCTAAACCCTCCCTCCCACCTCCTTCTCATCCCATCCCTCTGGGTCATCCCAGTGCACCAATCCTGAGTATCCTGTATCATGTATTGAACCTAGACTGGTGATCCATTTCACATATGATAATATACATGTTTCAATGCCGTTCTCCCAAATCATCCCACCCTTGCCCTCTCCCACAGAGTCCAAAAAACTGTTCTATATATCCGTGTCTCTTTTGCCATCTTGCATACAGGGTTATCATTACCATCTTTCTAAATTCCATATATGTGCTTTAGTATACTGTATTGGTGGTTTTCTTTCTGGATTACTTCACTCTGTATAAGAGACTCCAGTTTCATCTACCTCATTAGAGCTGATTCAAATGTATTCTTTTTAATGGCTGAGTAATACTCCATTGTGTATATATACCACAGCTTTCTTATCCATTCATCTGCTGATGGACATCTATGTTGTTTCCATGTCCTGGCTATTATAAACAGTGTTGCAATGAACACTGGGGTACACGTGTCTCTTTCAGTTCTGGTTTCCTCGGTGTGTATGCCCAGCAGTGGGATTGCTAGGTCGTATGAAAACTGCCCAGTTTAGATTGTTGTTTCACTTTTATCTTTCTACTATGGAGTGGAGTCCCCACCACTCCATAATGTATTACATCTTGCCCCTTGCACTGAACAGTCTTATTATCTGATCTCATTAGGCCTCTGAATTTGCAACTCCTACTATAAACTGATATAAGAGAAATGTTGCTAAGGAGCTGAGGTGGTACATTTCTATAGTGTTGAAAAGACACACATGTTTCCACTATAATGTAGAAGGGGATAAAGTTCATTTCATCCAGTCTTGATTTATGACATGTTTCCTCAGCATTCAAATGGGTCACTTCACATATACTATCATTGGTTGATTCTACCAAGTAGAGTCAATGCCTGCACCTCAAGTCGACCACACTGATGTCCATCACTGGCAGTTACTACCAGAAAATGTTCACCATAGTTGGAAACCATCAAGAAGTGGTACCAAAGAGAGCAGTTAAGCTTAGCATGGTATTTCCAGAGTCACAAAAAACATGTCTAAACACAGATATTATTGGTAATTATAGCTTTATAATATAGTTCTTCTGGAAATAATAGTTTATTGAATACCAGAGGAAAAAAGCAGACATTTGGATCCAACTGTAGGGCCATCTTCAGAAGTTAGACATTTGAGTACTTGGGTATCAAGTCTTCATTTCTGGAATTGGAAGCAGAAAGGCTGAAGAAGTGATGAGCTGATCTTTGGTATTTCCATGAGTACAGGGAATAGATTTCAAATCTTATGTGTAGTTGTGTTTACTCCCACCAACCTATAACTCTGGTCCTGGCATTTCCTTTTGAAATCAGTCATGAAATGAAAGGGTGTTTCTGTTGTTCAGAAGGAAATGTCCTATAATTTAGATCAATCAGAGGCCCAGAGGTATGTGACAAGTGTGCCTTGATGGAAGATATATTTTTCAGCAGTAGGTCACATTCAGTCAGTACTGGAATGGAACTGTTTCTCCTTTGCTTGCCAACATGGGAGAGGATTCAGTAACTCCATGTGTCCTCAAGGCTTTCTGGACCAAGTGGAAGACCATCATTGTCAGAGTATACAATTCAGCCTTGCATCACACGCTGCAAATGGTAAGACATGCTTCTTTATCAGTGGAGCTGTATGTTAATATAACTGTCACATTAAATATTTGCTGCTGTGACTCAGTTAATGACTGTCATAAAAGTGTGGCAGTATCTGGCATTTTAAGTGTTTGTGGTGCCTAATGTACAGCCTGTTATTGTAAATAGGCCACACATTTAGAACTAATTACATGCAAGCTATGAGAGCAGGTTTATTTTTTTCAACTATCTGAGCTGTGATCAGCACTTGTAATCACAAAGCAAGGAAAAAATAGGCAGTGACAGCAACACCTTCATGTTGAAAGCAAATTCTTGTTCTGAAGTGTTATGAAATATTACGTGTTTTCCAATAGAAAGTGAATACGATTAGTCAGCGCAGGTATAATTAAAAAACACTCCAAATCTGGATTATAGACTGTTTTTACATTTCTTTATTCAGTTCAGGAAACACCCCAAACTTTATCGTTTTTGAAGCAATACTTTTTGATTTCTTCTGAGAGTCAAGGAAAGGGAATTTGCCATCTTTTTGAGTCTCAGTGATGTTTTGCTTTTTGTTTATGAGTTTTGGTTGAAGCAGAATTGCAAATTGGTTGAAACGTAAAAAAGGCTGATAATGTTTGGCTCCTCCTAGCTGAGAAATTCCTCTTATTTGTGCTGCCCCCCTGGGCATTTTCCAATGCTATTCTTCATGTCTGAAGAAAATCGATTTCTGGAACGTGGCAATAGACCAGGGAGTCAAAATCTGGGGTTGACAAACTCCTTAGGGTCCACGGATGGAGTCGGGGGCGAGAAGAAAGCGTAAACCTCCCCTAAATGCATGCAAACTTTAATGGGTAATTTTTTTTTCCTAGAGAAAGAATCCAGAACTTTCTTTAGGACTTGTGAAGGAATAATAACTTTCAAAATAGGCAAATCTATAGGAAAAGAGAGCAGATTAGTATGGTCAGGGGTGGTGGCAGGGAGAAATCAGGAATGACTGCTTAGTGGGTACAGGTTCCCTGTTGGGGTGAAAAAAAGTCTGGAACTCGACAGAGGTGATGTTTGCACAATTTTGTGAGTGTGTTTAATGCTACTGAATTGTACCCTTTAAAATGGTTAAATTGGTAACTATCATGTTATACATATTTTACCACAGTTTAAAAAATTATACATCAAGAAGTGAGGGAATAAGAGAACGGATATTAAATATCATATTGCAGCTTGTCTAGACCACAGGAAGTAAGGAAGAAGTGGTTCTTGAGAGAGCACCTGGGTGTCTGCAGTGTTGAGGATGCCAAAACAAAGGGGCTTATTACAGTTAATCGGGACTCCCTGGGGCCATTGCTGCCAATTTCCAGAAAGCCCCAGAAAAGCCTGACTGCTAGGGTCCTTCTGAAAGTGTTGCAGTGGGCTCCATACCCCTTCTCTCAAGTTCAGAGCTTGGATCCCATTGGGCTGGGAGAGAGGAGGTGGGGATGATGGGGACAGCTGTATAGTGGCAGCAACAGCTCGTACAGCAGAGGCTCCTCACCCTCTTTTTGGTACAGCATCGACCTGGGAGGCCAGACCTCTCCTGGCTTTGAGGGAAATCTCTTTCCAATCCAGTGGAGGTTGGAGAGCTGACTATACTAGGCCACTCTGTGGGTTCGGGCACAGGGAGACTGAGTCCAAATGTTAAGGCTTGGAACTGAGGGATCAAAGATTGATCCGGAAGTCAGGCTGGGGGCTTTGAGACAGGCTGCTGCCTGGCTGACTAAGGATGGTGACAAAGGCCAGGCAATCTGCAGAGGACTGAGCAGAGGCTCTGGATTTCTCATGTGTCCTAGAGTCCACAATCATTTTCACATCTTTTTTTCCTTTGCTACTTCCTGTGGAGATTCCAGAGCTAAATGCAAAGGCTCAGTAGCAGTGAATTCCCTGCTCTCCCTTCTTTGCTTGCTCTGGGGCTTCCCCTGTGACTCAGCGGTAAAGACTACCTGCAGTGTAGGAGACACCAGAGACCTGGGTTGGATCCCTGGGTTGGGAAGATCTCCTAGAGGAGGAGGGCAAGGCAACCCACTCCAGTCTGCTTGCCTGGAGAATCCCATGGACAAAGAAGCCTGGTGGGTTAGCCTAACCCTAACCCTAAGCCTAACTTGGTGGGCTACAGTCCGTGGGGTCTCAAAGAGTTGGATTGGACATAACAAGCACACACAGTTTGCACGCACTCAGAGTTTACCTGATACTTTGGATAACTAGATGCCTATTCCCTCTGACTTTCTCTCCTTTCCTCTATTTCCTATTTTTTTCCCTCTCTTATTTGTATCTTGAGCTTGGCCTCTTCTTATCTTGTTCTCTTTATCTTTTTATTACCAAGTGCCATTCTTATTTCTGGGCTTCTCTCTTTTGCCTTCTCTCCCTCCCACGCTCCTTCCCCACTCTGTCTCTTTCTGTATTTGTCACTCATAAGAGAGAGCAGGTGGAATGGGTGACCTTTGGGGTATTTACTCTTTTAAAATGATCTGGGAATTTTGAGCACAAAGCATTCTTATTTAATTTAGTACAATGTCTAAAGTGACCCAGGGATAATGAGAAGGGAATGGTTTTTGGTCTATGGAAGTCCCACTTGGGATAGAGCCAACATTACCCACCTCCTCTTGAGAAATAGACAGTAGAGCTAGCCTTCACCCTCACTCAGCTCCAGCAAGGGTGCGGACTCAGGGTGATTCCAGGTGGCACATGGATTCCCTGGAACCATCACTGGGAAGCCAACCGTGGTTTGCTGCCTTCACACAAGTCAAAGAACCACATTCTTTTTCAATCTAAACCCTTCCCCTTGCATTTCTACTGAAAGATACAGTGTATCTTGGAAAGATTTGTTGAGAGAGCTGTAGTCCTAGTTCTTAACTAGATTTTTAGCTAAATTCAAGCCCATCTCTTCCACCTAACTCCTTCTGACTTAAACTTTGCACCTTTGCTATGGTTTCTTATCTCACCTTCTCTCTATTTACTGCCACCTCCTCCATAAGGCCTTCTTAAATCCACAGCTGGAATGATGGCTTCCTTCAGACTCTACGCTCTCGTAGGGTCTTACTTGTGTTTCTAATACTAGTTATCACAGTCTATCTTGAATTATAGCCAGACAAATACTTCAAGAGATAGAAATGTGAAGGCAAAAACAGTATATATTTTTATCTTCCCTGTGTCTATAATTATACTTTAGTTAATGCTCATTGAATTGACTTGCAGAGTGATCAGTGAGAACATTTATCAATCTTCAGCTTATTTTTCATGCCTAATATGAAGATTGGCTTTGATAAGCTTAATCACATTCTCAACAATCATTAGTCTACCCCTTTTACAATTGGGTTTTGATCCTTCCATTGACTCTGTAAAGTGAAGTGAAAGTGTTAGTCCCTTAGTCGTGTCTGACTCTTTGTGACCCTGAAGGAGGAAACAGACAGAGCTGGACTCCGTCTTAGGCCAGGCTGCGAACATTAGGCTACCCTCCCAATGGACTCTGAACTTTGTGCCTGGTGTCTATAGAAATGGCATACCAATGGAAAACCAGACCCCCAGATAAAACAGCCTCAGGACTTGTACTTGGACTTCCCGTTGCCTAAAAGAATATGCTAATTGTCTCTGTAACAGAACAAAGTCGTAAATTCCATTATGTTTATCGGGATATGACCACAGTCCTATTGATATATGTCCACTGTTTATCTAGTCTTGTGACACATGAATCATGGGTTAACTTTGATTGTTTCTCTCTTTTACCTTGTCCAGACTAGTTTCAAGGAATTTGGGGAGGTGGGCTTGAGCAAGTACACTTAGGGTATATAAGGTTTTCACAAAAACTGATTGGGGTCCTTGGCTAAGAGGAGACTCTGCCTTGGGCCCGCTGGTATAATAAACTGCACTGCACTATCTGCATTGTCCTTCTGAGTGAGTTTGTTTCCCGGAATGCATGGCTACTATAACCCCATGGACCATAGCCCACACGATCCTGTGTCCTTGGAATTCTCCAAGCAAGAATACTGGAGTGGGTAGCCATTTCCTTCTCAGGGTAATCTTTCTGACCCAAGGATTAAACCTAGGCCTCCTGCAAGGCAGGCAGACTCTTTACCATCTGAGCCACCAGGGAAGCCCCTGACCCTGTAAGGGGGTATATTATCTTCATCTCATGGAAGAGGCTGAATTCTTATCATGGAACCAGATCTCTAATCCTAGCCACTGGTCCTCAAAGCCGCTGTCCTTTCCACCTTATTCTGAGGCATATTCTGATGGTCTGCACTTCCCTGCAGCCATTGTGCTCTCTCTGAGTCTCAGCCACGTCCCCTTCTCCCAGGAGCATGCCATAGCTGGACTGCATACCTGGCAGTCCTTGCTTGGTCCTTTTCTGGGGGAGAAGAAGGCACCAGTCCCTTTGTCTAAGACTCCAGTGCAGGATGTTTAGTGCTCTCTCTGGCTGTCACAGCATCACCACCGTTTATTTAAAGATCACAGCCCTTGTTTGCATACAGCTCCCTCTCTCAGCCTGCTTTGGGGCAGAAGCCTGCTTTGATCTGTGTGCAGGCCTGGGAGGTTATGGCCCTAATTAATTCATGCATAACAATCTGAATTTCCTTTTCATTGGGAGAAGAGCGTAATCATTTAAAAACTTTCATGATGCTGAAATTCTTAAAACTCCAATTGAATCTTATTTTCATTAAGTCTGGTCAGGGTGATCTACAGATATCACAGAAACAAAAGATAATGAAAACATATTTCTTTTAAATTACTGAAAACAATTTCTGTTAGTAAAGGGGTTCCTGTCATAAGCAAGATTTTAGAAAAACAAAACTTATAATAAGCAGTAGATTGTCAACAAACTCTTCATCAGAATCCGGTCTTTGTTACATGAATACATCAGCTTACTAATCCACCCCATTCTATGGAAATGTCATATAAATTGAAGGAAAATAAAGAGTGTGAGGGAGACCATGGATATGAAAGCAGCAATGTGCTTTATAAATGTGACATATTATTATAGCTTGACTTCTGCAATTCTCTTCCCCATGGTTATAAAGTGTATTAGAGGTCCCCTGACTCCTGTCAGATGCCTTTTTAATGATCTTTAAGCCTAAAAGGCAGGACAGTGATACTGGCAGGGAAAGTGCTTAATAATTTGTTTATGGTAAAATGCTATCCTAATTAGCAGATCTCATTAATTTCAATAAGGCATCACTCCAGCTCTTTCTCTCTCCCCACAGTCAGTCAGCCAACAAGCCCTATTGCCTTTGACAATGAACTCTATCTCTTACTATTTGTATTGTTCCCAGTGCCTCCTGAATTTGTCGCCTCTCACACCACATCTGGACAGCATTTGATCACACCCTCCTATAATCCATCCTCTGTGAAGCCAGAGGAACCTTTTAGAAACAAGTCACGGTAGTGCCCCTCCAGTTTCAAATCCTGTAGTCAGTTCCTTGGTGTGGCCTGCAAGACCCAGCAAGGCCCAGCCCTCCTTGCTCTCAACTTGTACCATCTCCATCTCCCACACTGGCCTTATTTTTCAGTCCTTTGTTGCCTAAAACTTCTTTCTGCCTCAGGCCTGGTCTCTGTCCACCTCTCCTAGCCTCCCTTACCTCAGTTTCTTTCAGCTCTTACTTCCCAACATTGTTTTATATGTGTGATTCTTTATTTATCTTAAAATATTATTTATTTATTGTATATTTTTTTAAATTTTTATTTTTACTTTACAATACTGTATTGGTTTTGCCGTACATTGACATGAATCCGCCACGGGTGTACATGAGTTCCCAATCCTGAACCCCTCTCCCACCTGCCACCGCGTATAGTTCGTTTTGGTGTGTTTGGTCTTCGTTGGCTTTGGGCTTTCTCTAGTTGTCATGAGGGGGCCACTCACCAGGCTTCTCACTGAGGCGGCTTCTCTCGCTGCTGAGCACAGGTTCTGGGTGTGCCAGTCCCAGCCGCTGCAGCACTTGAGCTCAGCAGTTGTGTTCCACAGGCTCAGCTACTCTGCGGCACGTGGAATCCTTCCAGACCAGGAACTGAACCTGTGTCCCCTGCACTGGCAGCTGGATTCCTATCGACTGTACCTCCAGGGAAGTCCATAATTATTTATTTTTCACCTCTTCCTGTTCAAATATATGTTCCATGAGGGCAAGACTATCTCTGCATTGTTCTATGCTGTTTCCCCAGAGACTGGCACAGATAAGACTCTCATTTATCTCCTGAGTAAATGAGTGCTAACTGAAGGCAGAAACTATTGACTGAGGGGGAAAAAAAAGAAGAAATCTTCACATTATGTGAAAACACTGCTAAAATCCCATTCAATGGAGAAAAATAGTCTAAATAACCAGTTTTAGCTAAATCAAAATGACTGGTTTTCACCAGTTCCTGGCTAATTCAGTTATAGAAGTAATTTATTGTTGACAAAGTAACGGTAAGTGCTATCGCAGCCCATGGCTATCCATTTCTTTCGGTTAAACAAGCCAAAACAGTTTATCATTCTTGAAGTCCTCTGATCTCATTCAAATTTTACAAAAGGAACAACTACAGAATACAGATCACCTACTTTTCCAGAAAATAATAGTTTTAGGGAAAATTGCTAATGCCTAATATGGAAAGTTTGAGATTATTTTTATTCTGTTCATATCTTATTAATTTGTTTTAATGTGTGTCATCTTGTGGTAAAGTGTGTTCATCCACAAATATTTTTGTGTATTTGTGCACCAGGCTCTAGACTTGGCACTGGATGGCTTGGGGCAACCAGACAAATAATATTCCTACTTTGGAAAAGGTTGATCAACAACTTCTGTCTGTAGGAATTTAGAATGAACACATTTGCTACATGCTTCGAGTGCTGCCCCCTCAGTGTTATTTCAAGAAAGCCAAGCAGTGACAGTAGGGTGGCCTGGAGGTTCCAAGAAAATCCTTGTGAGGTGAAGATCCAGGATGAGATATCTGTGAAAAAGAAAGGCAAACTAGGCCAAACGTTTTTAAAATGAGATTTGTAGTTAGGCCATGACATCTGTTGCATTCTTGATCAAGGCCTGTCAAGAGAAAGTTTGGGCACATTCAGAGTCTTTTCAAACTCATTGGGTTCCATCTCTAAACCAAAATTTGGCCTTTTCAGCACTGAGATCTAGTCACTGCTAAATGAATGCCTTGTGGAAAGATAAATGAGCTTATAGGGTTTAGGATTAAACAGCAAATAACTGGAACTAAATTGTATTTGTTGAATTTCAAAATGGCTTAGAAACAGTTAGACCATGTTTTCCTCAAAATTAACATCAGTAAAAAAGATTAAGCAAAATAAAATCTTCCTGGGTAGAAAATAAAATAAAAAGTAAACTGAGATTTGCTAAAACCAGACTTATTCCAATTCTTCCATCCTTGGCTAACAAAGGCATAAACTTGGGAGTGCTGGCAGGTTGAAAGCCTTTAAGATTATTATAAAAATCAGAGTTCTAAGTTTTAGAAATGTTTAAAAAAGAGGCTTTTTTCTTGACATTTCTAATTTCTGCTAAGTATTGAAATATACCACCCATATAATAATTATAGGTCATAGAATTTCAGGGCTGGAAAGAGTGCTGGAGACAATTTAGTGTAGTCCATGCATTTCTGCAGAGGTGAAAACCAAGACTCGGGAGGCAAATGAAGTTGCTCAAAGCTAAGTGTAAGCCTGGGGTGGAGCTGGGACCTGAGGTTTTTTAATCTTATGGAAATGACCAGTATTGGACAGGTCTAGCCTCACTTTCCTATTAATGGAGCTCTGTAAAGTCCCTGGAATTACAATGTAATAAAAATATGAGATTTTGATGGTCAGACAAGACAATCATTATGGTGACAGTCTTGCTTTTTTCCTCTGAGATGTGACTGTTCAGAGGTACTGGGCATGGAGAATATCTGTTAAAAATAGAGTGTAAACATTTAGGGAACTGGAACCGGGCAGAAGCAGTGTGTAGCATACTCACCTTGCGGTCGGGGACCCATTCCTTCACTCTGATATGCCTTCACCCTGCACCAACTGTATTCACGATTGAGTTCTGAAGCCCACACTCCCTCCCACCCCCCATCCCTGTTACTCATGGGAGGCAGCCCACAGCTCAAAGGAGAGGTGGCCAAATGAGTGCAATATCTCTGTGAATATCTTCTTTCCTGAGAAGGGTGTGTCCTTTCAGGACCCCGGGTCTGGTATGGACATAGATGAGAATTTAAAAGGTACCAAGTGATGTGGAATTTTGGCAGGGAAGAATCAGGAAATGTTGTCTGAATGGTGATGGTTTGACTCAGCCCTTTGAAAATACCTAGGAGTTACCTAGTTGCAACCAAAGTTTTTGTTTTTTTCACACTGTTTTAACTATTTGAGGTAAATAGTCATCTTTCTTCTCCCATTCCCAATATACACAGCTTACAAATAGATTTCCTGAGACTGTGTACTCTCCCCAGTTTTTACAGCCTAAGAAGATGTTTAGCTAGTTGGTAGTTGGAAGACAGATCTGAAGGGAGTAAGTAGTGTTAGTAATCAGTAGGCCACATCCCCTTCCAAAATGTTCCAGCTACTTTTAAACCTAGGCCTGGGAAAAAATATATTTAAGTTTCCCTTGGAGACATTGTTAAATTATATTTTATTAATTAGTGTCCACTTCAATTTGAATCCATCCCCAGGGAAACTAGTTTTGCTCTTAAATTTCATTCATGCATAATTATAATAATAAAACAGTATTTTAATATGTAAGATATTTACTGTAAAAAATTTATTGATATATATATATATATATATATATATACCCTTTCCAGAGTACTTCATTAATCAATATTTTATAACAACATGGAGTTCCATCATTTTTATAATATTCTGAAATGATGATGCAAACAGTCATATTCAAAAGTATGTACCAACTACTGATAATACCACTAAGACTGAACTCACTTGCCTTAAGTGAAAAGCCACAAAAGAAGTTTCTATTTTCAATGAAGTTTATCTGTCCGACATTTTCCACTTTGCGTTCAAAAGAGAGCGCCCAAAGCCATTTGGGTGTCCATGTGTGGCTGGAGGATACAGATTCCACTTGTGGAATTGGTCAAGATCAGAGAACTTCTTCCTTTCCTGTGGCTTAGAAACGGAGTTGTTAATATAGTTATTCTGTCTGGTATTTAGATCATGAATTTTGCCCAGATCCACATCAAGGAGAAAAGAGGCCCTTTCTATGTTAGATTTGCAGAGTGACTTCAGATGTTTTGACTGGAGAGCTGCAGAACAGAATGAAAACAGTACAAGTCGTGATCTCCTTTGCTGCCTTCCAGAATCCACCGGGCTCTGTTCTTGTTAGTTTTCTATTAGTATTATAATAGCATGCTCCTTATGCAACGTGATTTGGCTTTATTATTTCCTTTAAGATCTTCTTCTTATTTGTGTGTGTGTGCTCAGTCACTCAGTCATTTCCACTCTTTGCAACCCCATGGACTATAGCCCGCAGGCTCCTCTGTCCATGGAATCTTTCTAGGCAAGAGAAATAAGTGGGTTGCCATTTCCTTCTCCAGGGCATCTTCCTGACCCAGGGATCAAACCCTCATCTCCTGCAATAGCTGGTGAGTTCTTTACCACTAGCACCACCTATTAATATTTAGCTGACTTTATATTTTGGGAGGGCCTTCCCTGGTGGCTCAGTGATAAAGAATCTACCTGCAGTGCAAGAGCTATAGGAGATGCAGGTTCAATCCCTGGGGCAGGAAGATCCTCTGGAGTGGGGCATGGCAACCCACTCCAGTACTCTTGACTGGAGTATCCCATGGATACAGGAAAATGGCAGGCTTCAGTCCATAGGGTTGCAAAGAGTTGGACACAACTGAAGCAACTTAGCATGCATGCATGCGTGTTTGGGGAGACCCAGTAATATCTCCTACCAGTATCTTCTATGTAAACCAGGAAGAAAGAGTTAATGGGAATAATTTTTTTTTTTAAAAAAAGGGAAATTATTTCATATAAAAAATTTCATAAAAATACATATACATCCTCACTGTGGAGAGCATCAGAAGTATCTTAGGACACTTGCTTTATGGAAGCACCATGGTACCCGCACATCCTTTTGATAAGGGATGCTATATAGCCTCTGAAAACTTGTAGTGTTGAGCTACCACAGCTCCCTGCACTGAATTACCCTGGAGAGAGCAACTTCAGGATTGTTGGGAGAGGATATAGAATGAGATAGGGGATGACTTTTGCTTATACCTGATTTCTCTCATCTCTTCTTGACTATACTGAAGTCCTATCCCTGAGGAGGTCAATGTTGCATGCCCAAATGCATCCAGGGAGTCACTTACCTCAGGGATTTTCTTTTCTGGAGCTAATTTTAGCTGTTTCCAGGGATATATTTGAAAGTCAATATTACTCTTTTTTTTTTTTTTTCAGATTGCGTGATGATGGCCAGGGAAATGGCAAGTAGGATAGAATGTATTTTTATCAACCAACATCACTGACTGGGAGAGCTAGTAAGAGCCCTTCTCCAAGTTTTCTACTTTTACTTGAAGTTAAAATTTACTTTTCCAAGCTGAAGATTATTATTATTATTTACAGAATGGTATCTCCAAAGAATTGGTCATAATGGCCCAGGGCATTCCCTTAAAGCTAGCCTTTCTTCTTTGTGCATACTCAGGAGATGGGTAGTGCTATAGTCATCTTCCCTCATTTTCCTTCATCTCATGGCTCCCCTATTTTTTTTGGGGGGGGGTGAATGATCTTTCTACTGTTCTTTACCAATAATGCTTGTGTGAACTTTATTGGAGTGTATTCATATGTGGCTGGTCTGTTTAGGTCTCACCCTGTCAGTTGGGAGCAGCTTGTCCCCTGAAGGAGGTGATCATCTGAGTTTCATTCCCGAGGAGGGGTCTCATACGAGACACCAGAACACTGGGTAACATCATATCTCTCCCGTATTTGCTTTCTGGGGTTTCCTCTCTTAGTTGCTGAAATATTTTGAAATGTGCCCTGGGATGGTGAGTACTAAGATGGCGCTCACCACAAGGTCACAAATGCAGGGCTAGGATGGGATAGGTCCTGAACTCAAGACAACAGGCTCTATTTTACAAGCTGGATAGATGATCTGGTCTCATGTTTCTGTCTCAACCTCTTTCCCTTAGTTGTTTAAAACTCTCAGTATTTTCTTCAACGTCCTGGACTGGTTTAAGCTGAACATTAAGGGTACAATTTGGGTAACACCTAGTCTGGAGTGTTAAAATGGGTGATGGCCCCTTAGATTGGGGTTGTGGTGGCAGCAGGAATTGGGGAGAAATACTCAAGAAAGAAAGCTAGAGAACGGATGAATGTAAGAGTCAGTGTTGGGGCCCTGAGACTGCTCCCTGCTGGAGAGAATTTTCCCCTCAGGGCCCACATTAGACCATCTGACCAGTGTCTTCTCAGGAAGTGTGGGGGCAGGAGCAGGGGCGG
>SJYA01000107.1:205761-255471 GCA_006410615.1 Neotragus moschatus
GGGGGGGTAGGGGGGTGGGGATGCTTCCCAATAGCTCTTTGGTACTTGGTTTCTAGAATGCTTTGTTGTTCTTGCTATGGCTCTTGTGACTTATTTACTTGTCTCAAAGATAAAAAGATGCCCAGGTGGATTTGAACAACAATTGTCTCAACTACAGAAAGGCCAGAGGCACTTGATTGAAGAAAATATCTGTATTTAATCTCTAGAGAGAAAGCGAACACTTGGCTTTATATGTTCATCATAAGCAAGGATTTTTCTTAAAGACAAAATTAAGGAAACAGGTATTTGGAGACTAGGCATTTCACATATCTATCAAATGTTATCTGAAATAATGAAGTTGCAGGACAGGTGAGAAAAAAACTGAGCTTTTTCTCAATATCTACAAATATGACATCCTCCTGCTCAACCCAGCAGGAAGTGAAAAGTTACCCGTGATGGTTACTGTTTGGGTGGACAGAAATGGTTTGCCAACATGCCTCCTATGCCTGTGGTTTGAACTGAATTTCCCACTTAAGTGAAAGTGAAGTCGCTCAGTCGTGCCCGACTCTTTGCGACCCCATGGACAGTGAGTGGCCTGCACCAAGCTCCTCCATCCATGGAATTTTCAAGGCAGGAGTACTGGAGTGGGTTGTCATTTCCTTCTCCAGGGAATCTTCCCGACCCAGGGATCGAACCCAGGTCTCCCGCACTGTAGACAGACGCTTTACCGGCTGAGCCACCAGGGAAGTCTGAATTTCCCACTTAGGTCACCCTAAAATAGTCCACCTGCACAGCACCTCCTATAGGAGAGCTCTGTGTGGGTGCTGCATGAAACCATGGCTCATGGCAGTTTCCTTCTTGGAAATCTGATCATTTATTTTTCCTAATTTTTGAATCAAACGAGTAAAGCATGCTCAATACTGGGGTTATGGGCTTTTAGGGGTGGCTTAAATATAATAACACTTTCTAGGCATAACAAAACTATGATTCATAGTTTTGAGGCTGACTAGGTCTCAACTGACCAGAAAAAAAGGAATCCATACCTGTACTAATACAGGTATTTAAATTTACTGGCTTCTTTCTCTTTAAGTTTTTTTTTCTATATTAACTTCCTATAACTTCAGTGAGAAATTATATTTGAAGTTTTCAAAAATCTAAAAACTCTAAGATGATAGGACCAATTTGGCCTCACTCACCATCATTGTCTTGTAGTCCATGCACCTAGCACAATGCTTTGCAGATAATAAGTGCTCAGTAGACATTTGATGAATGAGTGAATACACTTAGCCTCCATGCCTATAATAGCTTCAGTTCAAATACCCCTTCTTTGTAGATCTTCCCTTGACACCCTAATGTAAAATAAAAAAAACAGTGGTTATTCTCTTTCATCGAAACCAGATATTCCCCCTCTTAATATGTGTCTCAGCCATTTGACAGAAAGTTCTATGAGGATGAAGCTATTTTGTTCCACATTGTAGCATCATGCCTGGCACAGAGTGGTACTTAATAAACACTAGATGTGTGCATGCACACTCAGTTGCTCGGTCATGTCTGACTCTGCAACCCCATGACTGTAGCCCACCAGGCTCCACTGTCCATGGGATTTCCTTGGCAAGAATACTGGAGCAGGTTGCCATTTCCTCCTCTAGGGGATCTTTCCGACCCAGGGATCAAACCCACATCTCCCGCATTGGCAGGCAGATTCTTTACCATTGAGTCACCTGGGAAGTCAAAATAGTAGAAGACTGGATGGATAAGTGAATGTTATATACCTACCTGCACGTCTGCAGTGACAGTTCTGTGCTGGCCCTCTTTTACCCCTGAGCAGTAAAGAACAATTAAGAAAGCCACTGAGAATGGCCATCAGCACCTCTTATCTCAGCAAATGGTTAGAGATGGGTAACCAAAAACTGTTGGGTTTATCATATAGTAAATGTTAACTCCAAGGTTATCAGGTTCAGGATAGAGAATTTCTCTATTTCAATATGTCATAATTGGCCTGAGACAAGCCCCAGATGCATTTCTGGTTCTAGTAATAAACTGTGTGATCTTGGACAAATTGAGGAACCTTTCTGAACCTCTTTTTCTAATATGTAAATTTGGAACACAAATAGCTCTTACTATTTAGAAGGTTAAACAAGATAATGTATGTAGAGTATATAGTTGAGTGCCTGGCATAGAATAAGGAATAAGTACTCAATAAAAGTTATTATTAAATTAATAATAACATTCGAAGTCCATCAGTGGGCTAGCGGTGTCCCAGAACTCAATTAGGTTGTAATTAAATGTATTAAACAATGTCTTGTGTTCAGCTTCAGTGAAAGGAATTAAGGCTTTGCTTTTAAAGGCTATAAAATTCTACTTAGCTAAATAATGGAATCAGATGAATTCCCTACAGTCAAATCTGGATTTAGTAAGATCTGAAAGGTTACATGGCACACTGTCACTGCAGATGAAAACATCTCTGCACCCCCAATATTACAGTTATTTAATAGTATGCTGAATGATCTTTTAAAGTTTCTTTGATAAAAAGAAAAATCCAACCACAACAATAAGAGTTTGAAAGAAATCAATGTCTATAGCCTCACAAAAGTATGGTATAAACAATATCCCATGGTAAAAATAATTATGTAAATGTCATTTTTAATATATTGTCAGAAGTACATTGAAAATATAATTTTTCCTTATTAGAAAATAATCTTTGAATATAAATGTTTTTAAATGTTTCATCTTATTGACATGACACAATTATATATATAATTATAATTATATATATATATGGCAATTTAGATAATTTCTAGTGACAGGTAAGACCTAAATTACAGGAACCAGAAACCTAATTATTTCAAATTGAATAATCTTGTTAACTAGTCACTCATTTTAAGGGAACAAAGGCAATGGCCTTAAAATTTTTTCTTATATTAATAGTTCTGTTATAGTTTCCATTAAATGATATCAGAGTTCTTCTATATCACAAAGACTGCAAAACCGGGGCATTTATTTTTTTTATCAAATACAAAAAATACACATGCTTCCCTAATCCCTATGGGTTTATGTGGGGATCTGTGAAATTCTTACACTACAACAGTCAGCCTACAATTTTCTCATCACTCTCCAATTTGGACCAAAAAAAAAAAAATACAATTCAGAAAAAAATTCTCAATTTCATACCTTATGGGAGATGTGGGTGGTATATTATAGTTTTTCTCTGTGTTATTCATGCCCTCAAATATTTGACAGGATAAAGACTTTAGCAAGTCACCAATTTCTTGTGTTTGTCATCTCTCTCTTATTTTAGGGGCTGGAAGGGTGTGTGTTTAAGAGGGTTTGGGCGTTAGAAGTCCAGCTCACAGGTTCTGAGGCATGTAGGAAAAACCACCATGCCACGATTTTCCTTTGTCTATAGAGCATCAAGTAAGAATGCTGTCTTCGGGGATCATAGAGGGGAGTGACACCAAACGCTGCCTTCATTGGTATTATTTTTCTGCTGTCCACACCCTATCTTTTTGTAAAGGCTAAGATCTTAAGACATGGGCGAGAGTGACAGTAAAACATTTCATTTTTAGATTAGGAATATCTCCTTTCTTGAATTTGACTGTATTTTCATTCTATTCAAGACAATGTCTAACAAATACTAACCCTTGAAAAGTATATGTTAATATGCTTTCTGAAATTTTTTAATATTGGGTAAGTTTGTGTTTGCACATCTCTCTTGCACAATCAGTCTCTTGCTCTATTTCACATACACACACACACAATTTCCCCATTGGCATACCCATCTGAAAACAAAACAAAAAGGACAGCATAATGGTTTTAGAGAATTCATCAGGTCCCTTCAGTTCATCCCAGCAAAACGCATGGAAAGAGTTGTCTATATTTTGAGTCTCCATTTCTTCATCACTCTTTACCTACCCAACTTATTTTATTCTGGCTTTCACCCTCATCATTCCATTAAATCAGCCCTCATCAAGGTCACCAATAACCTGTACAATAAACTCTGTCTGAAAAAAGCCATTTGCCAGCTTCCATTTTCATCTTCCTATGTCTGTCAGTAGCAGCTGACCTTGCTAACCACACTCTTCTTTTTAAACACACCCTCCTTGACACATCCTTCTCTGGCTTCTGCGACACCTCTCACCTGTGTCACAGAAGAGGAGACCTTCAGGGAAGGCCCCATCACATCTCCATTGTTGATTGCTCCTTTTCTACCAGACATGTAGGAGGGCCCAGGGCTCTGGTCACAGCCAGCTCCTCTAGCTGCCGGTCTCCCAGTTCCATGGTGTTAATACAGCCATACACAAATACGTATCAAATGTGTATCTCCAGTCCAGCCAGAGAAGGCAGTGGCACCCCACTCCAATACTCTTGCCTGGAAAATCCCATGGACGGCGGAGCCTGGAGGGCTGCAGTCCATGGGGTTGCTAGGAGTCAGACACAACTGAGCGACTTCACTTTCACTTTTCACTTTCATGCACTGGAGAAGGAAATGGCAACCCACTCCAATTGTTCTTGCCTGGAGAATCCTAGGGACAGAGGAGCCTGGTGGGCTGCCGTCTATGGGGTCGCACAGAGTCGGACATGACTGATGTGACTTAGCAGCAGCAGCAGCAAGCCTGACATGTGAGAGATTCTGATGAAGAAAATGGTGGAAGCCTGGCCAATGAGCACAGAGGAGTGGACATAGGGACCTGGCCCTCTTTCCTAGAGGCCCCTGTCCTGCCTGCTCCCCAAATAAACTCCCAAGGTGTACTGGAGNAGCAACAGCAGCCAGTCCAGCTCTTCATTATTTATCCAGCTTCCTACTCAACATCTCTACTTGGATGTCTAAGAAGTACAAAGAATAAGGCGACATAAGGACCAAGTGACATTCCCGTCTCTATAGATGAGAGAACTTGGTTAACTTTTCTCAAAGAGAAGAAACTCAAGTGAATTCTTAAGACACAGCCATTGTACTGTATTCTCAAATTTAGGACAAATATCAGGGTCAAGAACACTTCAAATCATTGTGAACGTATGTGTATTTATGCTGAAATACCTCTCTGCTACTTGATCATCTCCATGCACCTGACACCTCTGAATTTCTTGTCCTAAAACTGACAACTCTTTCCTGAAACTCACAGTCCTCTCCACTCTCCCTTGTTTTTGCTCCATCTCCCCTCAACTTTAGCTGTTAAGTTTCATGTATTTCTCAGACTGTTATTTGATGGTTCAACTCTTCAAACTCTATGTGCCTAAAGTAACCATTAACCCTACTCTTCCAATGATCTCAGCATCAAACCTCTCAACATAATTTCTCCTCACTCTTATTCATGAGACAAAAATAGTGAATACTGATTCCATCCTAAAGGACTCCTCTCCAATGATCTGGTTTTACATCAGTCAGGAATTTTAAACACATGTGAGAATAAAATGTTAGACTTATAGAGAAAGATCTAATTCTTTATTCCTTTTCTTATATCCAGTGATTGTTTCTGTCATCACAATTATTTTAAAAGCATCTGGGATTTAATGCTTTAAAGGAACTCAGTCTGCCAGATTCAGACGTAGTATTCCAAATGGTATTTATTCAGTATTTTCTCCTCCTCATCTCATGACCACCCAAAAAGAATACTCAGTCTGTAAAATGATAGGGAGTGGCCTTTCAACTCTTCTCATATTGCAGCCTTGTTCATAGAAGAAATTTCCATCTCTTCTCTCACAAATTCATAACTCATTTTTTTTAGTGGAACAGAAATGCCTAGTTTCTTACTTACTGGTAAGAGCCTAATATTCATGGAGTCACCTTTTACTACTAGGTGGTGTCACTGTGCTCTCAGTTGCCACGTGTCCTGCTTGCCCTTGGAGGTAGTGGCTCTCTAGTTGGCAGCACATTTAAGCAGCAACATGACCATGTTTTCAGCCTACTGTCCCCATTTTCTGAAGGGCTATAGGCCCAGCCATTTCCAATTCAGGGAAGGAGAACATAAGATGCTCCAAGTTGGCCTCAGACCTAAGCTCCATTCTTGGATACAAGCTTACGAGGAACCCTACTTTTAGGGAGTTATCTATACTTGGCCAAGTAAATAAAGCACTGCTTCCTGTTTCATGTGGTTATCAACCATTGGGCATCTACATTGCCAGTAAGAGTCCCTGGGAGGAAAAGGGGTGAAAGGCCCCAAACTCCTAACATAATAATTGAAGCTCGAAACTGAAGGCAGCATTTCAGTTGTATCAGTTTACTGTTACAGCCATACCAATTACCACAAATTTACCCATTTGTTGTCTCATGGTTTTGTAGGTGGCTGGTTCAGTTGAGTCTCTACTTAGGACCTCACAGAGCTGAAATCAATGTACAGGCAGAGTTGCCTTCCTTTGGGGAGGCTGTCTGCATGAATCCACTTCCAAGCTCATTCAGGTTGTTGGCAGAATTTAATTCCATAAGGTGGTAGGGCTGACATCCCTATTCCCTTGTTGGCTAACATTTGGCAGTTGTTCTCAGACCCTAGAGGCCACCCATATTTCTTATCTCAGGCTCCCTTCTGTCTTCAAAACAACAGTGGCAGATAGAAACCTTCTCATACTTTGAAGCTCTCTAACCTCCCTTTTGCCTCACATTTTCACTGCTTCATCCTTCTACCTTCCTTTTCTCTTAAGAGTGCAGGTGATTTAATTGGATGCACTTGAATGATCCAGGATAATCATCCTACTTTAAGATCAGGTGATTAGTAATCTTAATTCCATCTGCAAAGTTGGTTCACAGAACTATCTAGGTTAGTGTTTGGTTGAATAACCGAGGGGGGAGGATACCTTTAGAATTATCCCTGCCACATAGTGCATCTATGTTTCAATTACAACTTGCAGTACCTTTCACACCCTCAGGTCTGGCTAAATTTTTACTTTTGGCCCACTCTCTAAGCATTAAATTTTGTTCATTAAAGTTCCTCTGCCCAAAAGTCAGTCCCTATCTAGCTGTCTAACTGTGTATCATTGGGCAAGTTCCTAAACCTCTCTCAGTCTCTCTTTCCTTGTATATAATAGAGATTTCCTATTTTACAGTATTATTCCAAGTTAAATGAAAATGTATTGAATAAATTTTAAAAACTGTCAAATGAAGTACAAATGTTCATTGTATTACCTTATGTTCTAAAAATATTTTAAAAGTAGAGTGGAAATTTTTTAAGAGTGATAGAAGAAAGCTAAGAACAATACCGTAGTGTTAATCTAAACTAGTATTTTTTTGTTTTGATATGCTGATTTCTAAATTTAATCAGAACTGAAATCAGAAAATGTGGGCTAGAGTTCACTCCTTAGCTGGATGACCTTGGCTACATCATTAATTTCTTTAGGTCTTCTTTATCCCCTCATCTATGAAATTAATATGTCTAACAAAAGGACCTCCAATGTCCCATTCAAGTCTGAAATTCTGTGTGTTTACTCTATGCATTTTCTTCAAGGTGTACTAAGAATCAGAGTTGCGAGAAGCAATCTATTTATAGTCAGCTCTTCATAAGATGACTATAAAAAGGCCTGAGACAAGTTCATAATATTGGGACTAGAAATGTCTTCTAGGATAACTTGAAATATGTCTCTAAATCCCAACAGGTCTTTCTATCCTTTATCATTATAATCAAGCTTCACTTTAGCACCTGATTCCAAAATATTTAGCTAATCAACAGTTTTGGTTTAACAATTCATATTATTTAATTGGCTAGATATTATTATGTTTTAGAAGGATAGTAAACATGTAGCACCAATAAAAAGTTGTCCTTGAATTCTGATTCTAAAAAAGAAATCAAGCAGGAACATAAACTCTAATTCATCATTTGTAATTCAAAATTTATGAATTAAGTAATAGCTCAAATGATAAAAATTGCCTTTTCACTCCCTATGAATTCTGTATTTATTCCAAACAAACTGTAAAGATCGAGCTACATGTCTTCAGTTATTGTCTCGAGTCACTAATGCATGCATTGAATTTGCTGAGTGTTTTCCTATTCTGTGTCTCAATCTGGAATAAAAACTATCTGTATAAATTTAGTTTTTAACTTTAAAAGAGCAACATGTTCCTCAAACTCCCTTTTGTTGGGTTTTCAAACAATAGGACTCTTGTCTCCATTACAGTGCTGGTGCAGAACTAGAAGAGAATAGGATTGTGAATTTTCAAGTCCCTTTGCATCTGAGAGTCATCTCGAAGAGCCCTGTTCCTTACAGGAGCTGGTCTAGAAGCAGGGAAATGACAACGTGGGCAGACTGGAGCACAAGTCCTTGTCATATTTGTGTTACTGCTTCTTAAGGGGGTAAAAATGAATGATTTGGACCACACTGTGGTGGTCAACCAGCCTTCATTTAAAGAAAATAATTTTCTTTGCACGGTAACCTTCTAGGTTGTTGGAGCTGGCTGAGATTGAAGTCTCAGGAGATGAATGTCTCATGCAGTGTGTGAAGCTATAATGGGTTGCACGTGTGTGATGGCTTCAGCCCGATGGATCAGGAGCAGTGTTGCAGTGGAAATATTAGGCTAAGCAAGGCAGGAACACTGATGGGATCACATGCTCCACTTGCAGTTTCTTATCCAGAAGATGACGGTTTTACTGGGAGATTAGACATAGCCAAGACAGAGAAAGAAAGGAGAAAAGAAGTCAAGAGAACAGCTGGGACTGTGAAAAAGAGGAAGAGAAATAAGGTAGCAAGAAAATAACAGTACTTGAGTTTGTTCTTGCAGTTTCAAGAAAGGAAAAAAAAAAAAAAAGGNGTTTTACTGGGAGATTAGACATAGCCAAGACAGAGAAAGAAAGGAGAAAAGAAGTCAAGAGAACAGCTGGGACTGTGAAAAAGAGGAAGAGAAATAAGGTAGCAAGAAAATAACAGTACTTGAGTTTGTTCTTGCAGTTTCAAGAAAGAGAAAAAAAAAAAAGGAGACAGAGGCAAAACATAGGACAAAGACTAGACATGAATTTGAGCAAACTCTGGGAGTTGGAGGAAGACAGTCCTTAGGGTTGCAAACAGTCAAATATGACTTAGTGACTGAACAATAATGACGGCAATAAAAAGATAAGGAATTTGTTGTTTCAGTGATTATTCATTCAACAAATTGAACACCAGATTTGTGATCAGCACCGTGCTAGTGTTGAAGATACAACAGTAGACAGACACTCCTTGCCCTTGAGGAGCATATACATAGTCTGCTGGGAAGGTCAGTCTCAGAAGTGCATTCAGGCACTCTTTATATGCCTAGCCTTGCTTGGAGAGAAACTCAGCTGACCAGGTGAGTCCTCCAAGTCCTCAAAGAAAGTATTCTTATGAGTAATGGACACTCCTCCCCTGTGCATAGGACACTCCTGTTAGGCCTGCCTCACCAGTCTTCAACTGCAGACAGAAGCTACAGTTTGAGGAAGCACTTTTCAGTTGCCACAGTTTGGAAGACTGTTGGCAAACTACAGTTTGTGGCTATGTCTACTAGCAGACTTGACTATGTCAGGGAAAGGGAAATTATAGGGAGACATACACATCATCCTGGGCTTCCCTGATAGCTCAGTTGATAAAGAATTCGCTTGCAATGTAGGAGACCTTAGTTCAATTCCTGGGTTGGGTAGATCCGTTGGAGAAGGGATAGGCTACCCACTCCAGTATTTTTGGACTTCCCTTGTGGCTCAGCTGGTGGTAAAGAATCCATCTGCAATGTGGGAGACCTATGTCTGTTCCCTGAGTTGGAAAGATCCCCTGGAGAAGGGAAGGGCTACCCACTCAGCATTTTGGCCTGGAGAATTCCATGGACTGTACAGTCCATGGAGTCACAAAGAGCTGGATACAGCTGAGTGACTTTCACTTTCATACATCATCCTTAAAAGGAGTTGGAATAGTTTTGTAGAATAGTCAAAGTATCTAGCCCTCTGATACAAGGATGATTGAACACAAAACAGGACAAAATTGGGAAGTAAGCTTTGGCGATCAGCTCCTGGTGCTACTCTCCAAACACAACCCTTCAACCATCTTGACTGAGTGCCATGTGGTTAGTTGTCCTGGATCAGACAACCTTCCTACAACTCCAGCCTTTTTTGCCCTATATCTCAGTTCCAGGTCTTAGTAGGCAATAGGAAGCATCAATAAATTTATTCATCCTGCCCCGTCACTAGCAGACACCTGGCTTAGAGTAAGATCTCCCTTTACCAGGTGACATAGATCTGTCTGTGGGCTAAGTGAGCTAGCCATGGGGACTTCAGATGCTCAGTCAGGACCAGGGAAAGGATATGGGCTTTAGGTTCCACTCAATTCTTGGCTTATTCTAAAAATTCATAAATCTACAGGGGAAGGTTCTGATGTGTTCAATGAGAGAAAAGGCAGAGGCATCTGAGGCCAGTTCTGGAAGCTTCTCATTCTCTACTCGTGAAACATCACTACTTAAATCTTTCAAATAGAAATTATAACAGTTTAGAAGGAAATTCTGACTTGACATGAAATGTGTTTTTCATTCTAAAACTGGGAAAGCATATCTCATCTGTAATCATTTTTTGTCAGATCCCCTCCGCATCAAAAAGTGTGGCTTTTTTGACCAATCCCTGGGTGAAAAGTGCTTTGAGTTTGAAGCTCATCCCCTATTCCTTTTCTTTAACCATTTTGCCTAAAGTCTCCCCAAGAACCACTAAAAGGGGCAAAACATCTGCNGTCATTTTTTGTCAGATCCCCTCCGCATCAAAAACTGCGGCTTTTTTGACCAATCCCTGGGTGAGAAGTGCTTTGAGTTTGAAGCCCATCCCCTATTCCTTTTCTTTCACCATTTTGCCTAAAGTCTCCCCAAGAACCACTAAAAGGGGCAAACATCTGCTCCTCCTTCACTGGACTTCCAGTGATGGACTCAAAGGAGGGTGGCTGAAAGCATCCCAAGGTCATTTATCTTTCTCTATTCACTGCTTGTTCAGGAACTAAACTTTTGCTTTTTTATTGAGTTTTTTTTTCTTTTTTTTTTGGTCTTTTTCTCAAATGAAAAGATAGGAAATGGACATTTGAAATACTACTTAGGGTTTATGTTTACAAATAATTTCAATATTTATCTACATGTATATGTTTAATTTATTTAGAGATTATTTCAACCACCACTTATGGGGAGTTCTACCATTTCCAAGGTATTTCATACACACATTCTCAACTGACCCTTAGATTAGCTCTATAGGAGCAGCTCCATTATTACCCTTTTTCTTCTCTCCAGAAGAAAGAAAATGTTCACAGACATGTTGCCTGGACTGTGCCAATCACTCAAAAATATTTTATACACGTTTATTCAAATGTGTATTCTTTCATATAACTCTTACAACAGCACTGTAAAGCCCTATTTGTATATGTATGTTTCTATAAGCTGAGTGACTCGGCAGGGAAACCAGGACCCAAAGCCCTATGCTTTGGTTGATTGGACCTCACATTCCAGTGCGCTTGCTCTTCCCCCGACCTTCCCCACTGAGGGCCCGTCTGGTCTTGTTTGTTCTGGCCCTTGTGATTATTTCCTCTCCAAACACCACTAACCTCTGTCTGCACAAACAGCTGGCTTCATTCCCAGTCATGGTCATAGAGCGTCTGCTTGGGAGCCACCTTCAGCCAGTATGGCAGGTTCCCCTACTTAGTAAGGAGCTGGGAGGATTCTCCCCCTACTCACCACCACCCTGGCCCCCGCCTCCCAGGCCTGACGTGGAAGGATGCTGGTTGGTGCCTCTCGTACCAAAGGCAGACATTTTGCTGCTTTTACTGATACACAATTATTGCTCACTGCTGCCCCATCACCTCAATCACATTTTTCTAAAGTTATTTCGCTCCACCCCCACACCCAGGAACCATAAGCCTGGGAACTTAGGATTTTAGAGTTCCTCCTTTATGTCATTCTGCCTGCTTCATTCTACTCAGTAAAACGTAGATATTGTACCTTCACTACCACACACGTCTCCTTCCTCACTCCCCTCCCACTTTTTTTTTAAAACCTAGAAGTGTTGACTCCAGTCAGGGTAGAAAGCAAGGGATGTTTAGGGGGAAAAAATCAATGCAAGCCTCTGGCTATCAGTTAAACAAAACAGAATCAACTTCTGTGGACATCTGCTATTCTCAGGCTAAATTATGGTGTTAAAAGACTTGAAATTGAAGAAAGTACATTACAAAAATCTGTTTTATAAGCAACACCTTTGTGATTCCAAAATCTGTAAAACATAGTCTCTTATTTTTTTTGTCTTATCCTCTGAAACTAGGAATAGTGTATAAGCTAACTAAAAAATTCATATAAAGGCCCATCTGTATTAAAATGCAGTAGCCCATTTCAAAGCTATCACAAGTAAAGCCATTTCACAGTAATTTAAACCATTTTTAAACAAACGCTTGCAAATGTCAATTCTAGCCTTCACTGAACATTTCAACATGGTGCCCAGAGGGTGCTTTTCCAAACCTGACAACCATTTCCTATTTTTCAGGAACAAAGGGAGGGGTTTTAAAGAAAGCAAGGTCTCTCCCTTTCAGATGTAGAAATAATAACGAAAATGACTGTACAGTCCAAAGGGCTGGCTGGGAGACATATCCAAGAACAGACAGTGTGGACCTAATAGGTCATGACAGCTTAGATACAGAAGTTATCTCCCCTCAGTAGAGGTGGCCTCATTACCCACTTCTGGGTTAGTTCTGCTGCTGCAGCCATGAGTGATGAGGCCACCCTTATCTCACAGAGACGGAGACCATATTCTCCAACACTGTGACACGTTCTGTCTGTGTGCCCACTTACAGCATGGGTTTCATTTCCCAGCTACACACGTGCCTCACACACATACACACATACATGCATACAGCAGGAGAAGAAACTGCCTGTCTGTAAGTGACGTTCAGACATGAATGTGGCACTACTGACAGATTAAAAGAGAACTTTCCCCCAACACTGCAGGCACGTGAATGACTTTCAAGAAAACCAGCTTCGCTTTCTCTATTAAAATGATTTTCATACCGCTTTAGCTCCCTATGCCAAAACATTTTAGAAATGGCGGCAGTACATACTGAAAACCAAAAAGGGACGCCCCNAGATTAAAAGAGAACTTTCCCCCAACACTGCAGGCACGTGAATGACTTTCAAGAAAACCAGCTTCGCTTTCTCTATTAAAATGATTTTCATACCGCTTTAGCTCCCTATGCCAAAACATTTTAGAAATGGCGGCAGTACATACTGAAAACCAAAAAGGGACGCCCCTTGTCTGTGAAGGTGAAAGCAAGCATATTCCTTGTCTAGAAAGTCCCAGTGACTAGTTGTCTCTGTCCCATGAGCCACCAGTGTCACAAAACTGACAAAATGCACATTCTCAGGTCAGTTATTTTCTAAAGCAGGGCTCCTTGTGGGAGGCCCTGGTGACATGAAGAGTGTGTTAAGGCTTAGCCCTGCTTAAATCAACTGATCATTCTATATTGTGCTTTCTCTTTTTTTGGTTTTAAATTATTTATTAAAAGACACAATGCCTGTTAGGGCAACCTCATCAGGATGGAGAACATGGATTCGGTGACTTGTGCATAAAATCTGCAGCTCAAATGAAAACTGTGGGGAAACTTCAAACACTGACAGCAGAGAAGAAACTAGAAGTGAGGTGTTCTCCTTTCAATTTTAGTTCAGACGACAAGAAGCCTTGTAAATATTTTGGTTATATTCTCCAAATTTTTTTTTTTTCTCTTTAAAAGGTAAAATGCTTTTAGAAATCCCCTACTTGGCTTTCCTCATAAAAACACAGGGAACCTTGCTTAGGGTTAGTTTTGTCCCTCCTTTAGGAGGTGCATATGGGTTGGTTGGGAGGTAAAGAAGGGCTAGCCGGTCTCTTTTTCTTTGCTTTGATGGATTCCTCCCCTCATAAAACATAGCCCAGCTCATAATTATAATGCAAAACAGCATCCCCACAGCCTGCTTGGTGCATTTCAAATCTGAAGTTCCTTGAAGTTCTAAGGATTTTTAAATATTGATATTCATTAATTGTGTGGCTTTTTGTGACATAAATGCACATTACATACTTTCATGTGCTGGAAACAGCTAAAAATGCCATGTCACAAATGTTTACATGGCTGTTATGGAAAACGGTATCATGCTAATATATGTCTGCTTCTTAAATTCTGTTAGCAGTTGTAAGACAGTCAGATACCACCCGTGGGATCTTGTGCCCTCATGAAACACAATTACAATGAGAATATCTCATTATCTCATTGGCTTTAGCTTACTGCTCTGTTACCATGGTTTCAAATACACAGAGGAGTCTGAAACTAAGAGTGCTGCTAACAAAGAACATATCCTTGTACAATGACATCAGATCATGTTAGACAGAATAGACTTAATTAAATACCCCCTGATGGAGGCCAAAATACAGAAGTTGGGTCTACTTTTTAAAAGGGAAGCCAGCCATTTAAAAGCATTCTACTTAATTTACTTGGGGATTTCGTATTCCTTTCTGACAGCAACTACAATAATAAAAACAAACTGAACTCAGATCCCATTTAATATTCACTGCTGGTGATGAGAAGTTAAGGAAATGGGGAAGAAAAAGACAACTGTCAGAAGAGAATGATGTCAAATGTGGTTTTCTTGGCTATTGAGCCAACAACCTCTCAGACTAAGTGACTGGCATCGTTCTGAGGGTGCAGACTACTGGACACCCTGCTTGTGACATGCCCACTGCAATTCAAAGCAGAGTTCCAGCCTTCTCAAATGAGTTCTAGTCCTGCCAGACACTTATGCACGCTCTCTTCTGATATGAGTGTCTAACTTCACAGAACTAGAACTGTATTATGTTTCATGATGGGAAACAAATTGACTTTATTAGAAGAGAAATCACAACTTCGCCCTCTTGGACTTCTGACTGCTGTGTAGCTTGCCATGATTTGATAAATTTCCAACTCTTGTCTTACTCTGCCCTGAGAAAAGTGCCTCATGACTTCATCCAGTATGGTTTTTGTTTAAGCAAATCTTTAAAATATAGTCCAGTACAAGAAATCATTTAGGCCTCAGAGTTACCGGTGTGTTTATTTTCTCCCAAAGATCTAAAACAGTAGCTTCATTTTTCTATGTTGTAAAATTAATTTCCCTGTAATTGAAATCTCCCTTGTTAATGTGAAGTTTATTCCTTCCCCCCAAACCCCACCCCCAACAGGAATCATAGCAGTAAAAAAAAAAAAAATTAAATCACTTATAGGCCCTGGAGACTATCGGGTGACATAATGTGACAATAATGACATCCCTAGTGGTGTTAATTGATTTTGTCCTGGTAGAGGGTAATTTGACTTCTACAGTGACTGGCGAATCATGGACTTACTGATTGGTCTTCCTAGGTAGTATTACCATTAATGAACAGAAAACACACTTTCTTCTTTAAAAGATACTGGTAATTATGCGGAAGGGAAGATGGAAAGCCATAGGTTCTTAATCGTTTAAGGAGAGTTAATTCCAAGCTGTTTGCTTTAAAGGGGGATATATGGCAAAGACTGTGAATTAGCAGTTCAGAGTCTCACTCCATAAAATCCAGCTGCTTTTATGCTACCTTAGGAAGATCTGTGAAAGAGTCAAATGATTTGTAAAGTGCGCCTTAACAGAAAAAAATAGCAATTGGCAGCCGCATGTGCTGTGTGATTAAAAGTGATACATCATCTGTCAAGCTGGCTTACTTTATTGGTCGACATTCCTTTCTTTATGGCTCCTAATTGGTGTGATTTTAAAAATATTTTTAAATGAAAAACACATCTTATTCTAAACCATGTGGAATAAGATATTCAGATAATTTTGATCTTCAGAGGAGTTGGAGAGATTTGGAAGTCATTCATTTGAGAATCAAATAATTGAGGTTATGTAAATAGAAATGATGTTACCCATATTAGTTAAAGGCAATATTATTATCCATGTCACCAAGTTGAAAACTTTGGAGGCATCTCAACTTATTTCTCACTCAGTGCAACTGCTTGTTAAGCCCCATCGATCATATCAGACCTGCTGATGTTCTGCCTGCAGGTTCCAGTTCTATCAGAGCAGTTGTTTATTGCTGGTACTCATGATGATGGGCCAGCATCCGCGTCTACAAGCTGTTAAACATTTTGTGTATCAACTTGCATCCTACCATTTAAATATCTTTTGAATCCTCCCCTTTTATTGAATCCTCTGCCCTCAGTCAGATTTTTGTTTTCTCTAACCTAGACTCTAAGAATCGATTTTAATTTTTTAGGGTGATTATANACTCATGATGATGGGCCAGCATCCGCGTCTACAAGCTGTTAAACATTTTGTGTATCAACTTGCATCCTACCATTTAAATATCTTTTGAATCCTCCCCTTTTATTGAATCCTCTGCCCTCAGTCAGATTTTTGTTTTCTCTAACCTAGACTCTAAGAATCGATTTTAATTTTTTAGGGTGATTATAGTAGTCATGTATGGATGTGAGAGATGGACTGTGAAGAAGGCTGAGCGCCAAAGAACTGATGCTTTTGAACTGTGGTGTTGGAGAAGACTCTTGAGAGTCCCTTGGACTGCAAGGAGACCCAACCAGTCCAATCTGAAGGAGATCGCCCCTGGGATTTCTTTGGAAGGAATGATGCTAAAGCTGAAGCTCCAGTACTGTGGCCACCTTATGCGAAGAGTTGACTCATTGGAAAAGCCTGTGATGCTGGGAGGGATTGGGGGCAGGAGGAGAAGGGGACGACAGAGGATGAGATGGCTGGATGGCATCACTGACTCGATGGGCGTGAGTCTGAGTGAACTCTGGGAGTTGGTGATGGACAGGGAGGCCTGGCGTGCTGTGATTCATGGGGTCACAAAGAGTCAGACACGACTGAGCGACTGAACTGAACTGATCATCTGGTAATCCTTTTTTTTCTCTAGTAATAGACTCTCAACCTGACTTTTTAACTCCAATCTCCCCCTACACTAATTCATGCTCTATACACTAGTTTATATTTATATATTTATGCAAACTATTTTCTCTGTTTATGATTTAAAATATATTTATATAAGCTTTTCAAAAGTAGAAGTATAGAATACATAGAGAAAAGTCCACAATTCATGTCTACCGTATTGTCTACAAATCATAAGTCTATTGTATTTAAAACTGTATTGTTTTAAAATAGGCTTCCCAGAAGCAGAATCCGAGATGGGAGTTTTTAATGTATGTGGTTTATTGAGGGTGTACATTCAGATGAAACTTGTAAGAGAACAAGTGAAGTAGGAGAAGTGGCAGAAGAAGTTGTAAAGAGCTGGGAAGGCTCTGAGATTTTACCTTATCTGCTGGCTAACAAATTAGCCTATCTCAGTGTCATGGATGGCAGCAAACTCTCAGGTCAGAGATAAAGGTGATAAATTACTGACAGCAATAGTAGCAGCCAGAGTAGCAGCTGGTTCTCTGAGCCATAATTCCCATAAGATGATACAAATAGGATCAGGAAATGCTGCACAGGTAGTGGTTTGTCACAGGATAGGAGCCCAACTTTAGGGAAACTGAATCTTTTATAATGGGCAGTAACCTGTCTGACCCTGGAAGATGAGCCCCCCCCCCCACCACTGCCGGGTCAGAAGGTGTCCAATATGCTACTAGGGAGGAGCAGAGGGCAATTACTAATAGCTCCAGTAAGAATGAAGTGGCTGAGCCAAAGCGGGAGCGACACAAGTTGTGGATGTGTCTGGTAGTGAAAGACAAGTCCAATGCTGTAAAGAACAATATTGCATAGAATCTAGAATGTTAGGTCCATGAATTAAGGTAAATTGGACATGATCAAGCAGGAGATGTCAAAAATGAACATCAGCATCTTAGGTATCAGTGAACTAAAATGGACAGGAATGGGTGAATTTAATTCAGATGACCACTATATCTATTACTGTGGGCAAGAATCCCTTAGAAGAAATGCAGTCTCATAGTCAATAAGAGTATCTGAAATGCAGTACTTGGGTGCAATCTCAAAAATGAAAGAATAATCTCAGCTTGTTTCCAAGGAAAATCATTCAACATCACAGTAATACAAGTCTATTCCCCAACCACTGATGCTGAAGAAGCTGAAGTTGACCAGTTCTGTAAAGACCTGCAACACCTTTCAGAACTAACACCAAAATAAGATATCCTTTTCATCACAGGGTACTGGAATGCAAAAGTAGGAAGTCAAGAGATACCTGGAATAATAGGCAAGTTTGGCCTTGCAGTACAAAATGAAACAGGGCTAAGGCTAACAGAGTTTTGTCAAGAGAATATGCTGGTCATAGCACACAACCTTTTCCATCAACACAAGGGACAACTTTACACATGGACATCACCAGATAGTCAATAATGAAATCAGATTTATTATGTTCTTTGCAGCCAAAGATGGAGAAACTCTATAAAGTCAGTAAAAATAAGACCTGGAGCTGACAGTGTCTCAGATCATGAGCTCCTTATTGCAAAATTCAGGTTTAAACTGAAGAAGGTAGGGAAAATCACTAGGCTGTTCAGGTATGATCTAAATCAAATCACTTATGATTATATAGTGGAAGTAATGAATAGATTCAAGAGATTAGATGTGGTAGACAGAGTGCCTGAAGAACTATGGACAGAGGAGGTTAGTAACATTGTACAGCAGGCAGTGACCAAAACCACCCCAAAGAAAATGAAATGCAGGAAGGCAAAGTGGTTGTCTGAGGAGGCTTTACAAATAGCTGAGGAAAGAAGAAAAGCAAAAGGCAAGGGAGGAAGGGAAACATATACCAACTGAATGCAGATTTCCGGAGAATAGCAAGGGGAGATAAGAAAGCCTTCTTCAATGAACAATGCAAAGAAATAAAGGAAAACAACAGAATGAGAAAGACTAGCAATCTCTTCAAAAAAGTTGGAGATATCAAAGGAATATTTCTTGAAAGGATGGACACGATAAAGAACAGAAATGGTAAGGACCCAACAGAATCAGAAGAGATTAAGAAGGGGTAGCAAGAATACACAGAAGAGCTATACAAGAAAGATCCTAATGACCCAGATGACCATGATGCTATGGTCATTCACATAGAGCCAGACATCCTGGAGTGTGAAGTGGGCCTTAGGAAGCATTACTATTAATAAAGCTAGTGAAGGTGACAGAATTCCAACTGAGCTATTTCAAATCCTAAAAGATGATGCTGTTGAAGTGCTGCACTCAGTATGTCAACAAATTTGGAAAAGTTAGCAGTGACCACAGGACTGGAAAAAGTCAGTTTTCATTTCAATCCCAAGGAAAGGCAATGCTAAAGAATGTTCAAACTACTGAGCAATTGTACTCATTTTACAAGCTAGCAAGGTAATGCTCAGAATGCTTCAAGCTAGACTTCATCAGTACATAAACTGAGAACTTCCAGATGTACAAGCTGGGTTTTGAAGAGGCAGAGGAACCAGAGATCAAATTACCAACATTCCTTGAATCATGGAGAAAGCAAAGGAGTACCAGAAAAAAAACATCTACTTCATTGACTATGCTAAAGCCTTTGATGGTGTGGATCACAACAAACTGGAAGATTCTTAATGAGATGGGAATACCAGACCACCTTACCTGCCTCCTGAGAAATCTGTAGGCAGATCAAGAATCAATGGCTAGAATCCAACATGGAACAACTGACTGACTCAAAATTGGGAAAGGAGTACCACTATGCTGTATATTGTCACCCTGATTATTTATATGCAGAATACATCATGCAAAATACAAGGCTGGATGAATCACAAACTGGAATTAAGATTGCTGGGAAAAACATCAACCACCTTAGATGTGCAAATGATACCACTCTAATGGCAGAAAGCGAAGAGGAACTAAAGAGCAACTAATTGATGAAAGTGAAAGAGGAGAGCAGAAAAGCTGGTTTGAAAGTCAACATTCAAAAAAACTAAGATCATGGCATCCAGTCACATCCCTTCATGGCAAAGACAAAGGAAAAAGTGAAAGCTGTGACAGATTTTATATTTTTGGGCTCCGAAGTCACCACTGACAGTGACTGCAGTCATGAAATTAAAAGACTCTTGCTCCTTGGAAGAAAGCTTAGACAAACCTAGTCAGGATGTTAAAAAGCAGAGACATCACTTTACCAACAAAGGTCCATGTGTCAAAGCTGTGGTTTTTCTGGTAGTCATGTACAGACGTGAGAGTTGAACCATAAAGAAGGCTGAACACTGAAGAACTGATGCTTTTGAATTGTGGTGCTGGGGAAGACTCTTGATAGTCTGTGGACTGTAAGGACATCAAATCAGTCAGTCCTAAAAGGAAATCAACCCTGAGTGTTCATTGGAAGGACTGATGCTGAAGCTGAAGCTCCAATACTTTGGTCACCTGATTTGAAGAACTGAGTCACTGGAAAAGACCCTGATGCTGGAAAATATAGAAGGTAAAAGAAGAAGGGGGTGACAAAGGATAAGATGGTTAGATAACGTCAGGGATCCCAAGGATATGAATTTGAGCAAACAGTGGAAGACAGGAGCCTGGTGTGCTGCAGTCCATGGGGTCACAAAGATACAATGTAACTTAGCAACTGAAAAACAACAAGGACCACCTGTCTGAACTTTGATCTGAAAGGAGATATTATATTTATGTGTGTGTGTCTATGCTCAGTCACTCAGCTGTGTCTGACTCTTTGATACCCCATTGACTGTAGTCCTCCAGGCTCCTCTGTCCGTGGGATTCTCCAGGCAAGAACTGCAATTGGAATGGGCTGCCATTTCCTCCTCCAGGGGATCTTCCCGACCCAGGGATCCAAACTGTGTCTCTTGCACCTCCTGCACACTGGCAGTTTATTATACTGGACAGTAAACAAACCTTCCCTTTGTTCCAGGAAGATGCTATTTTTACCTTTCAAGGATGATTACTATACAGACACCCTTGTAAGGATCATATACAAAAAAGGCTGTCAGTACATCTGGTTCACAAGATATGCAGGAATTTAAAGAACTTATGGGTAATTGTCTGTCTAGAGAGGGAGGCAGATCCAGCTAAAATCTAGCCTCATTGTGATCCCAAGGGGCCTGGCCTTTTACACTTTCATATCATTCAACCTTTGGCTGCCATTCACCCTGATACGAAATTACAAACTTGGGGTTATTTTCAAGGCAAGCCACTTCTTTTAATTCTCAGAATGAAGGTGCAGCTGTGAGCTGTTAGTAACCGTCACTTATAGCAGCCGACTAAGCACAAATAGCAGCTGAGCAAAGGAGACACTGAATAAAGGGGATCTGGAGAAGGCGATGGCACCCCACTCCAGTACTCTTGCCTGAAAAATCCCATGGATGGAGGAGCCTGGTGGGTTGCAGTCCATGGGATCGCTGAGAGTCGGACACGACTGAGCGACTTCACTTTTACTTTTCACTTTCATACATTGGAGAAGGAAATGGCAACCCACTCCAGTGTTCTTACCTGGAAAATCCCATGGACGGAGGAGCTTGGTGGGCTGCTGTCCATGGGGTCGCACAGAGTCGGACACGACTAAAGTGACTTAGCAGCAGCAGCAGCAGTGTGGGACACCAACAGTGTTTATTAGATTGATTAATTCTCACAAAGTTACTATACTCCAGTAACCACAACACAGAATAAGAAACACAGCATTGCCAACCCCTAGACATCACCTTTTATGCCTCTTCCAGGTTAAAATCAACCTGTGCCTCCCTAAATATAACTACTACCCCAACTTCTGACAACATTGGTTGGTGCCTGTTTATACAGCTATACAGCTGAACAATGTGTGGTCCTTTATGTCTGGTGTTTTTCACTCAACATTATTTTTGTAAGATTCATGAAAGTTGATGCAAGCAGTTGTAGTTTGTTTATTTTCTTTGCTGTATAGTATTCCACTCTGCATATATCACATTTTATCCTTTCTTCTGTTTATAAGCATTTAGTTCATTGTGTTTTTTTCTATTATGAATAAAGCTCTGTAATATTGACTTTATGTTCACATTTCTGTTGAACGTATATTTTGTTAGAGTGGACTTGTTGATTCATAAACTGTGCATATGCTTAGTTTTAGTCCCTGCTGTCAACCACTTTTCCTAATTTACATAGCCAGCCAGCAATGTGGGAAAGTTTCATTTACTTTATGGCTTTGCCAACCTTTGGTCTTTGTTGTTTACATTTGAGCCGTTTTGGTAGGCAACTATGTAGTTGTCTCTCACCGTGTTTATAAGTGGTATTCCTCTGATGATTCACAAAGCTGAGCATTTTTTATACACTTGTTGGTCATTTACATACCCTTTTTAAAAGTGTTTGTTCCAAATGTATTGCTCATTTTTGTGTTGTCTTTTATTAAAGATTTGTTGGAGCCTATCTTAAAATTGCAACATGTGTCCTCAACTTACAAATTTTAACACAAATTATATTTTTTACATTTCCTGAAAAAGAAAAGATCTTAGAGTGCTTTAACTTCATTAACCTATCCTATCTTGTGTGATTATATAATAATATGGTATCATATTTTTGCGGGTGTAAAGAACTCTGTTTTTTTCTAAAGAACTTTTTTTTATATATTTCTTTTAATGTGGGATTTGACAGTGATAAATAATCTCAGTTTTGGTCTTATTTATTTTAATTTTATTTCACCTTTTTCAACAATTTTTATGAGATGAATTGGTGAATAAAATTCACCCATTTTAAGTAGGTAATTTAATAAAATTTGACAGATGTGTGAGTTTGTGTAACCACTACAATGATCACAATATAAAACATTTCCATTTCCCTTGTGTCTTTCTGTAGTCAATCCTCTGCTTACAACCCTACTCCCTAGCAACCATTGATCTCCTTTCTGTTCCTTAAGTTTGCCTTTTGTAGTATTTCATATTTATAGAATCATATCATATATAGTCTAGTATCTGCCTTCTTTCACTTAGCATAATGCTTTTGAGAGTCATCCATGTTATTGTATGTATCAATAGTATGTTCCCTTTTTATATTGCTGTGTATGAATAATTAATTAAAAACTACAATATGTGTATCATTAGTTTATTTTATATACAATAGTTTATGTATCCATATACCGACTGATAGACATTTGGATTATTTCTGAGTTTTGGCTATTATGAATGAAATTGCTATGACTTTCACCTGCAAGGTTTTTTTTCCTTTTCAAAGAAATGAACACATGCTTTTATCTCTCTTGGGTAAAAAAAAACACAGGAATGTAATTGTTGAGTTATATGGTACCTGTTATGTTTAAATTTTTAAGAAACTGCCAAACTACTCTCCAAAATGGCTGTACAATTTTGTTCTATCAGCAGTATATGAGAGCTCCAGTTATTTTGTATCCTTGCTCACACCTCACATTTTCAATCGTAAATTTTTAGCATTCTAGTGAGTATGTAGTAGCACATCATTGTGATTTTTAAATTCATTTCCCTAATGACTAATGAAGCCGAGAATCTTTTCATGTATTTATTTGCCATTAGTATATCTTCTTGGTCAAAGTATCTGTTCAAGTCATTTGCCCATTTAAAAAGTTGGGTTATTTCTCATTATTATGTCATTGTAAGAGTTTTTTTCTTAATGTTATCCAAATATAAGCTCTTTATCAGATGTGAGTTTTGCCAATACATTCTCCAAGTCTGAGCTGCTTTTGCATTTTTCTAACAGTGTCATCTGAGAGCAAAAATTTCAACTTTTTATGAAGCTCTATTTATTTTTCTTATTGTTTATATTTTGTTTCTTATTTAAGAAATTTTTGACCTTTGATTCAAGGACATCTGGATCTATAGATAGATAGACTCTGTATCTATGAGTCTGTTGAGTTTTGTTTTTGTTTTTTAGATTCCAGATATAAACAAAATCATAAGGTATTTGTCCCTCTCTGTCTGACTTATTTCACTTCGCATAATACCCTCTAGACCCATTTGTGTTACTGCAAATGCAAGATTTCATAGGTTTTATTTTTTTTTTTGTAGATGAATAGTAGTCCAATGTGTGTATGTTTGTATGTGTGTTTAAGTGTGTTTATACACTTAGATCACTTCCATATCTTGGCTATTGTAATGATGCTGCAATGAACATAGGGGAGTATATTTCTTTTCGAATTAGTGTTTCTGTTTTCTTAAATACTAGAAGTAGAATGGTTGGACAGTATGGTAATTCTACTTTTTAAAAATTATAGTTGATTTACAATATCATATTTATTTCAGGTGTATGTCAATGTGATTAAGTTAAATATTATATATATATATATATATTATTTTTTGCTTATAGAGTCTATTCCTATTTTATGTATAAGCTCATTTGTGTCACTTTTTGGTAGTTTTATTTTTAATTTTTTGAGAAACCTCTATACTGTTTTTCATAGTGACTTTATCAATTTTCATTGTTACCAACAGTGCATGAAGGTTCCCTTTTCCCCACATCCTCTCCAATACTGGTTCAGTCAGTCAGTCAGTTGGGTCACTCAGTCATGTCAGACTCTTTGTGACCCATGGACTGCAGCATGGCAGGCTTCCCTGTCCATCACCAACTCCTGGAACTTGCTCAGATTCATGTCCATTGAGTCAATGATGCCATCCAACCATCTCATTCTCTGTTGTCCCCTTCTCCTCCTGCCTTCAGTCTTTCCCAGAATCAGAGTCTTTCCTAATGAGTCAGCTCTTCCCATCATGTGGCCAAAGTATTGGATCCTTCCAAAGTAATCAGTCCTTCTAATGATTATTCAGGACTGATTTCCTTTAAGATTGACTGGTTTGATCTTCTTGCAGTCCAAGGGACTCTCAAGAGTCTTCTCCAACACTACAGTTCAAAAGCATCAATTATTTGGCACTCAGCTTTCTTTATGGTCCAACTCTCACATCCGTACATGACTACTGGAAAAACCATAGCTTTAACTAGATGGATTTTTGTCTGCAAAGTAACGTCTCTGCTTTTAAATATGCTGTCTAGGTTGGTCATAGCTTTTCTTCCAAGGAGCAAGTTCTTTTAATTTCATGGCTTCAGTCACCGTTGGCAGTGATTTTAGAGCCCAAGAAAATAATGTCTCTCACTGTTTCCATTGTTTCCCCATCTATATGTCATGAAGTGATGGGACCAGATGCCATGATTTTGGTTTTCTGAATGCTGAGTTTTAAGGCAGCTTTTTCACTCTCTTCTTTCACTTTCATCAAGACACTCTTTAGTTCCTCTTCATTTTCTGCCATGAGAGTGTTGTCATCTGCATATCTGAGGTTATTGATATTTCTCCTGGCAATCTTCATTCCAGCTTGTGCTTCATCCAGTCTGGCATTTTGCATGATGTACTCTGCATTTAAGTTAAATATGCAGGGTGAAAATATACAGCCTTGATATACTCCTTTCCCAATTTTGAATCAGTTTGTTTTTTCATGTCCAGTTCTAACTGTTGCTTCTTGACCTGCACACAGATTTTTCAGGAGGCAGGTAAGGTGGTCTGGTATTCCCATCTCTTTCAGAATTTTCCAGTTTGTTGTGATTCACATAGTCAAAGGCTTTGGCATATTCAATAAAGCAGAAGTAGATATACTTTCATACATTGGAGAAGGAAATGGCAACCCACTTCAGTGTTCTTGCCTTGAGAATCCCAGGGATGGGGGACCCTGGTGGGCTGCCATCTATGGGGTCGCACAGAGTCAGACATGACTGAAGTGACTTAGTAGTAGATATACTTCTGGAATACTCTTGTTTTTTTCTATGATCCAATGGGTGTTGGCAATTTGATCTCTGGTTCCTCTGCCTTTTCTAAATCCAGCTTGAACATCTGGAAGTTGACAGTTTGCATACTGTTGAAGCCCTGCTTGGAGAATTTTGAGCATTACTTTGCTAGCATGTGAGATGACTGCAGTTGTGTGGTAGTTTGAATATTGTTCAGCATTGTCTTTCTTTGGGATGAAAACTGACCTTTTCCAGTCCTGTGGCCACTGCTGAATTTTCCAAATTTGCTGGCAAATAGACTGCAGCACTTTAACAGTATCATCTTTTAGGATTTGAACAACTGGAATTCCATCACCTCCAAATGCTTTGTTTGTCATGATGCTTCCTAAGGTCCACTTGACTTCACATTTCAGGATGTCTGGCTTTAGGTGAGTGATCATACCACCGTAGGTATCCGGGTCATGAAGATATTTTTTGTATAGTTCTGTGTATTCTTGCCACCTCTTAATATCTTCTGTTTCTGTTAGGTCCATACCACTTCTTGTTATCTTTTTGATGATAACCATTCTGACAGATATAAGGTGATATCTCATTGTGGGTTTGATTTACATTTTCCTGATGATTAACAATGTTGAGCATCCTTTTAAGCATCTATGTATCATTTGTATGTCTTCTTTGAAAAATATCTATTCAAAGATTCTGTTCATATTAAAATTAGATCATTTGTTTGCTATTGAGTTGTATATGTCCTTTATATATTTTGGATATTAACTCTTTTGAGATCTATATCATTTGCAAATATTTTCTCTCATTGAGTAGTTTACCTTTTCCTTTTGTTGATTGTTTCTTTTGTTGTGCAGATTATTTTTAGTTTGATGTTGATATTTGCTTTTCTTGCCCTAGCTCTGAAGAGAGATCCAAGGAAATAATATTAAGACTGATGTCAAAGAGTTTACTATCTATTTCTTTTAGGACTTTAATGATTTGGGATTTTATATTTGTCTCTTTTGTCAATTTTCATTTTATTTTTGTGTATGTGTAAGAAAGTGGTCAATTTCAATCTGCTTGTAGTTGTCCAGTTTTCCAATACCATTTGTTGAAGAAACTATCCTTTCCCCATAAGCCAATTCTTGGCTCATTTATAATAAATTAACTGATCATATATGTGTGGGCTTATTTCTGGACTCTCTACTTTTTCCATTTATCTCTATGTCTTTCTTGCAAGTACCATACTGTTTGACTATTATAGCTTTGTAATATAGTTTGAAATAAGGGCACTTGATATCTCCAACTTTATCCTTCTTTTTCAAAATTACTTTGTCTATCCAGGATCTTCTATGGTCACATACTAGTTTTAGGATTATTTGTTCTAGTTCTGTTGCAAATCCCACTAGTATTTTAATAGGAATTGCACTGAATCTATAGATTGCTTTAAGTAGTATAGACATTGTAACAATATTAATTTTTTCAATCCATGAGCACAGAATGGTTTCCCTCAGCCATTATCTTCTCATACATTCTTCTTGGGTTACAGTTACATATATATTAAATATATTCAGTAAGCCTCATATGACTCCTTTTCTCTATATTTTCTAGTAGTCATACTACTTCAAGTTGCACACTTTTTTGCTAATTTATATTTCAGATCTCTAATTTTCTCTTCAGCTAAGTTTTAAGGTCTAACATACTTATTTGATTCTTTTAAAAGTTGATTCCATATCACTGATAAAATAGTCATTTCTTTTCAGTTATTTTAAATTCCAGATTACCTATAGCTTTGTTTTTACTTTTCTGTTTTTGCCTTTTGTTTTTATCCTTGCTATACTAGATAATTTTTGATTGAGTTGGGTATGACAAATTGTAGAGGCTATAGATGAACTTATCTTCCTCCACAAAATTTTCTTTAGCTTTAAGCAGGAATCAGAAGCATGTAACTTTAACCTGTTGAATGACTGATTTGATAGGACTGAGTTTCAGTCTTTACAAGTCATGATCTATTCCTGATTCACCCCTATTCCTAGAGTTTAATCAATGTAGGATTCCAACCAAAAGCCTAGTTTTTACCATGCCCTCTGTACTTAGGAGACCTTGACTTCTAATTTATATATCTCCAGCACCATGAGACAATTGATAGCCTCTTAGTCGACACTTTGTTTAGCTTTTCTATTTAATTAATAAAATTTATATTTTAAAGTAATTTTAGATTTATAGAAAAATTGAGTGGCAATTTCAAAGTTTTCACATATATCTTCAATCACACATGTATACATCATCCCCTATTATTAATATGTTTCACCAGTATAGTACATTTGTTGTAATTGATTAGTTAATATTGATACATTATTATTAACTAATACCCATAGTTTACCTTAGGGTTCCTTCTTTATGTTTTATTATATTGATATATGGGTTTTAACAAGTGTTTATTACCATATAACTGCCATTATGATATCATACAGAATAGCTGCACTGCCTTAAAAATCCTCTGTGTTCCATTTACTCACCCTTTTACCCCTCCCCACAAGTTCTTGCCAACCACTGATCTTTTTACCATTTCCATAGTTTTGCTTTTTCTAGAATATCATATAGTTAGAATCATATAGTACGTAGCCTCCTCAGTAGGCTTCTTTATAATAGGTATTTAATAATAAGTATTTAAGATTCTTCTACATCTTTTTCTGAGTTTATAACTCATTTCCTTTTATTTGCTTAATATTTCATTCTATGAATGTTCCACAATTTGTTTATCCACTCACTATTGAAGACCATCTGGTGGCTTCCAAGTTTTCGCTATTAGTAATAAATTGCTATAAACATTTGTGTACCATTGTGTGTGTGTGTGTGTGTGTGTGTGTATGCATAAGTTTTCAACTCGTTTGGGTACATACTAGTAAATACTATTGTTAAATTGTATAAGAGTATGTTCAGTTTTGCAAGAAACTGCCAAACTATTTTCCTAAGTAACTGAACAATGTTGCAGTCTCACCAGCAATAAACAATGAGTTCCTATTACTCTAATCCTAGCCACCATTTAGTGTTTTCAATGTTTCTGATTTCTGCCATTCTAACAGGTGTTTAGTGGTGTCTCATTGTTATTTTAATTTGCAATTCGCTCATAGCATGATATTGATCATCTTTTCATATGCTTATTTGCCACCTATATATTTGCCACATATATACCTACCTACCTTCTTTGGTGAAGTATCTATTTGAATAAATATTCCTTTTAAAACTAGGTAGTTTGTTTTTTATTATAAAATTTTAAGAGTTGTTTGTGTATTTTGGGTATCAGTCCTTTATAAAATATATGTTTTGTGAGTGTCTTCTCCTAATCTTTGCTTGTTTTTTCATTCTCTTAACTGTGTCTTTCACAGAGTAAAGTTAATAATTTCAATGACGTCCAGCTGATCAATTTCATAAATCATGATTTTTTGGTATCACATCTGAAAACATTATCCCTAAACCCAAGGTCAGGTAGACTTTCTACTCTGTTATCTTCAAAAATCTTTTAGATTTGTGTTTTAAATTTAGGGACATGTTTCTGCTTAGCTTTTAAAAGTACCTACCTACCCATCTTGTGAATCATCAAATAACCTTGATAAGATACAATTATTTTCACCTCTCTGCCATTCCCTCCTCTCCAGAATCTTGATCCCTCAAATCTTAACTGCCTTCATATCCCTGAACTCCAATTTTTGTGTCTCCAACACAATAAGATTCCTGAAAGCTATGCTTAATTTATTTGTCTTTCAGCATCTGTTTTTCTCTCTCCACCCAAGATATTTATGAACTGGAAGTTCCTTGAGGGAAAAAGAAATGTAGAACATTGTGTTTACCTCAACAGTTTCCCTTCTTTCTGACACTTTGGTTCTTCAAGTCCTGGTAATTTGGTAGCTCTACAGTATGTTCACAGCGTTTTTTAAAATGTTAAATTTATCTTTTCTAGTTCTTGACAAAGAGTTTGGTCTGCTGTGAGCCAGTTTTCCAAAACTGGAAAGTACTGCTTAAAAACTCAGTTCACACATATCTTCTTTGCCTAATATCCTTTGAAGGCTCCCCACTGCCCACGGATCTGGTATACATGGAATAGCATTGCCTATCATGCTCTTTATATTCTGTCTCTTGCCTTGTGTTTCTGGGCCCAATACCCACCTCAGGTGTGCTATTGTCAAGCAATATTATAGTTCTCAATGTTTTCTTACGTTTTGTGGGCTTTGCCTGTGTTCTTCCTTTTACCCACAAGAGCATTTTTCTTATGTTAGTTCAAATTACCTAATTGGTCATCTTTCTACCCTAAATCAAATGTCACCTTCTCTGGAAAACATTCTCTGACCTCTCTTTCTAGGTAGAATTAACACTTTTCTCATTCACATTCTCACTGATTATTTTACAAACCCCAATCATGGTACTTTTCACATTTGTTGTTATTTTTGTTGTTGTTGAGTTGCTAAGTCGTGTCCAACTCTGCAGCTCGCTGGACTGCATGTGATTAAACGTTTGTGTCTCTATCTCTTTCTTTAGACTGTGAGGGTCACTATCATTAGTGCATAGCAGGACATGAAATTGGAGGAAGAAATAACAACATACTCCAATATTCTTGCCATGGAAATCCCATGGACCGAGGAACCTCGTGGGCTACAGTCTGTGGGGTCACAAAAGAGTCCGTCACACATTAGGAATTAAATAACTTCAGGGACATGAAATATAATAGGAGTTTAACAGATAATTGTTGAATGAATAAAGCATATGAATTCTATACATATATTAAATTATCTGGTTTATCTCACTATAGTTTCTCACTTTCTTCTGTTTTCTTCACATATTTCTCAGCAATAAGGTTACTTCATTCATCTAATTTTTTTTTATTCACTCATTCATCATTTACTGATCACCAAGTGTGTCAGGCACTTTTCTAGGAAACTCAGTAATGAATAAGATAGAATCAATTATTGCCCTCATGCGGCTTCTAATCTAGAGGTGTTAAGCATTTCTTTTGAAAACATGCTTCTCATCTTGTTTGGCAGAAAGTAGTTTCAGCCAGAATGCCTTTCTTGGGTTTTTTCTTTGCTCTTTGATCTAGATCTGTTACAGCATTCCACTCTTAACTATTATTGCATCCTATGCCACGGAAAACAGAAGGACTCACACAATGAGACTTCTCATCTCTAAGAACAATTAAAATATTTTAGGATAGCCTCTGTCAATCAAGTCATAGAGTGTTTCATTAATCTATATAATTATTTTTTCTTCATTTTAAGTGACTAAAATGCCAAATATTTTATGTTAATTGATGTTGTCAATTAAAAGGTTGATAAGAAAAATCTTTCATTTGGTGACAAATAGCTATTTTGATGTTTGGACCTTTTTTCCTCATTGAATTGACTCATTTTGGAGGGCAAAGGTNATCCCAAATCAGACCACATTTTTTAAAATATTTAAGTAAAGAATAGCCTGTAGGGACTTCCCTGGTAGCCGAGTGGTTAAGAATCTGCCTTGCAATGCAGGGGATATGGGTTTGACTCCCGGTCAGGGGACTAAGATTCCACATGTCACAGAACAACTAAGCCTGGATGCCACAAGTACTGAAGCCCAAGTCATCTGGAGCCCACATGACACAACCCAAACCTCATCAGCCAAATAAATAAATACTTTTTAGAAACATATTATTAAAAAAAAGAATATTCCTTCCCAACGTCATATAAGAAATTGAGTCAAGGTCCCAGAAATATCAAGCAAGTTATTCTGAGCGAACCTGGAACAAATATTTGAATAGATATTTTCTAGGCATTTTTCTTTTCTGCAAGGTAGAAGTTTCATTTCTTGACCAAAGTTTTGTGATCTAAACTGCAGTTGGCTGAGCTGTTATTTCTTCCACCCCAAGCAGAGCTTGCTCTTGTCTGTTGGACATAATTACTGCGTTGGGGGTGCTCCCCTCGTTAAAGGTAGTAAGAAAAGAAACAGTTATCCTGGGAACACCTTGTCTTACCCTCCTCTGAAAATACACAAAACCTTCTTGCTCCTATTAAAGAGCAAAACATTCAGTGGTACTTGCTAAAGAACAGGAAGGCAAATGTCATTCAAAGAGCTGTTGCTCTAGGTCTACGTAGCCGCTACTGCAATGGGGTCTTGCAGGGGAGAAGTTGGACTCAACTCTGAGGACAGTGTAGGCAAGTGGGAGATATAGTCAAGGGCAGGGCGGAGTCAGTGGGAGGGGAATGATCTGGAGGAAATGTCTGAGTAATCAGAGACCCCCCAGGGTGGTGGAGGACAGGAAACCTGGTCAGACCTGGAGGGGGATCAGATGTCAAAGGTGTGGAGTTCTGGTTAAACTGTCTTCAGAAAATCCTAGCTAAAACTGGACAATGCAGGGACAAACACGGAACTCCGAAAGTCATGACTTGGTTGGAAAAGAGTTCGAGGAACCTCAAGTAGAGTTTGACTAAGGAGAGATCCTTTGTCACCATGCAGACCCCAGTGCCACTGGCTGACATGTCCCAGTCTCCAGCTTCTCCAACCCTCCCCCCACTTTTCGCTTCCCAAAGTTGCTGCAGCCGGAGCCCACCAACTACAATGGCTAACTAAGCTGCTTTCCCTCCTAGAAGCACTGTGATATTTTTAACGGCTGTACTGTGATTATAATTCACATAGTATACAGTTCACTCATTAAAAATGGACAAATCATTGATTCTTAGTATATTCTCAAATACGTGCAACCATCACTGAAGTCAATTTTCAAACATTTTATCACCTCAAAAAAAATCTGTGAAACCCACTATTGAGAGTAAATGGACAACATTATTATTGCTGCTATAATTCCATGTTATGGTTATGAAACCATACAGATTATTGATTCAGAAACTGTATTCTATTGCCCACTTACTCCCAACAGTGGGTTTTTACAGATTTTCCTGGCTGCACAAGAAATCTCACTTGTTACACTGTTGTAAGACACACCCAAATCCTGCTGCATTGCAGCCACAAAAAGGCACAAAGGAGACTCCAGAGAGGGCATCTTGTTGCCAACTGCAACCATACAGACAAATAACACAAGGATTCAGTGTACAGTAATGAAACCCACACGCAGTGTACAGTAATGAAACCTACACGCAGGCAAGTGGTCTCCAAGTAGACCTGACTGAGAAAACGGGGGGGGGGGGGCTTGTTTTCACTTCCTTAAGTCTCAATATTAGCACCAGGAGGGAGTTCAGAGACCGCTTCGTCTAAGCACTTCACTTTGTGTGGGAAAGAACTGAAGCAGAATTAGATCCAAGTGCATCTGAATGAAATGAAGCTTGGTCCTGTCTGTGACCACTCATCCAGGCTACTGGCCTTGACCCTGGTAGCTTAGACTCCCAAAACAGCCTGCGCTCTGCCCCTTGACCATGAAGTCAATCTTTCCTTGGGTTCATAGGTTTAATACATTTTAATGAATCAATCCATTCTAATACTTCTTTAATTTTGCTTAGTTTCCAACACAGCAAGCTTCGAAGAGGCAAGAAGAAGGTCATTGATCCAGCTAAGAGCAAATAACTCCACATTTGCTGACTAATCTTGGTAGCATTCCTGCCTTTTCACTTCCATGTAGTGCCCATTAAGACATGAAGACCAACCTAGATGCCACCTAGGGTCAAGGCACACACGAATCCCACTTTCTGGCCTCAAAGCATCTAGTGTCCAGTTCTGCTCTGACATGGCAGACTCCTGGGCTTTCCCATGTAACAGCATCTTAAAAGATCATCCCTTCTCCTCAGTTTCGCACTGCTGTTGTATAGTCACTAAGTTGCCTCTGACTGTGTCGCAAAACTGTGGTCTGTAGCCCACCAGGCTCCTCTGTCCACGGGATTCTCCCTGCGAGAATACTGGAGTGGGTTGCCATTTCCTTCTCCAGGGGATCTTCCCAACCCAGGGATGAAATCGGAGGCTCCTGCATCGGCAGGTGGATTCTTTATCACTGAGCCACCAGGAAATTCCTCGGTCTCCCAGAGAATCTCTGATTTTCTATATCTTAAATGCAAGGGCAGGATAAGACTGTACTACACTCCATCAAAATAGGGAGAAATCCCAGGAGGTCGATGCCTAAAAGGTACCTTAATGCCTAAGGGAAATTTTTCACCGCTATCATGCCTCCACTTCCTCATCCATAAAATGGACATAAGAAAAGAATACTCGCTCCAAGAGATTATTTAAGGCTCAAAGAGATTACTTAATTTTCTTTCTTTTCTTTTCTTTTAAAATCCCCAAACTGGGGTTGAATTCCATGCGGTAGTCTCACATTTCACAGGAATCCAAGGAACTTCCCTGGTTCTCCTTAAAGATGGCAGCCTGCCCTGAGGGTGAATGGAGCCCGTTCTTGTCCTGATTTCACCCCAGTCCCTCCTGTTTCACCAACCATAAATCACAACAGGAAAGGTTCCATAAACCAAGCTTTCATCCTCCCACAGGCATCATGGGGAACATGTCTCCACAGGAACCAGTCTTCCAGATAACAGAATTTACCCCTTCACAATGCCAGCGCTTTGGCTTCGTTTTATTATCTCAATGGAAATTTTTCTAAAATGTGTTCCGTGCTTCCCCACCTTCTTTATGTCGAGTTGGGCTGAGTATGATTTAATCTTCTGTCTATGACTTTGAGTCTGTATTGTGAACATACTTCAGGACATAGAGTTCTGTTTGAATTTTAGTTTTAGTTTTCTCCTTCAGATTGGCCACACCTGTCTCTATGCCCTAGAAAAGCAGGATTTATATGAACATTACCCAGACCTCTAACCCACTCAAAGACAGACTTGCATCCCTCCCCTAGACACCCACTGCCTTAATTTTCTCTGCTATTAAATAGCATATACAGATGCAAAATATATTGTTGAAAATTCGTTTGTAATAATTAGGAAATTAACATTAATTGGGTATTTACTTTCACTATTCTTTGAGGCAAATACTTCATCTGTATTATTGCACCTATTTGTTTTAACAGCTCTTTGAGGTGGGTGTTATTTCATTATGTTCACTTTATAGATAAGGAAGCCAAGGCATGAGAGTTTAAAGAATTTAGCTAAGGTCAAACAGCCCAGAAGTAGAAGATCTTAAGTTTCATCTCCGACGGTCTGTTCCAAAGACATGGCCACCATTAACCAAGGTCTGTGACGAGAGTCACAGACTAAAGACTGTGAAAATAAATAAATTTAACTAGCACTGTAACCAAAAAAGAAAAAAAAAATGAGATAGAGAAAAAGAGAACAGAGAAAACTTTCAGTGTGGAGTACACAATAAATTATGCAGGACACTCAGATTCGGTCTCTGGGTTGAGAAGATCCCCTGGAGAAGGGAATGGCAACCCACTCCAGTATTTTTGCCTGGAAAACCCCATGGGCAGAGCAGCCTGGCGGGCTACAGTCCCTGGGGTTGCAAAGAGTTGGGCATCACTAAGTAACTGAGCACACACAAGCACACACAAGCACACAGTAAATTAGAAAGAATTATTCCATGAAATCTGGGGTTGAGTCTACACACACTACCACACACACATACTCACAAGTGCATGTATACACAAATACATATGTCCACTGAATTATGGGGAAAAATAGTTCTTATTGTGAAGTGAAATGAAGTGAAGTCACTCAGTCTTATCTGACTCTTTGCGACCCTGTGGACTGTAGCCACCAGGCTCCTCTGTCCATGGGATTTTCCAAGCAAGAATACTGGAGTGGGTTGCCATTTCCTCCATCTAATTGGGAGGCACTGTCCAAAAAAGTTTGAAAACCAATGCACTAGGCCAAAAGACTTCTTTAGTGGATGGATTATCTTTTACTTTCATGCATGCAAGATTTCCTGCCTTCCATTTATGCTAAGGGACAGTAGTAACAATTTACTTCAAGCAAACTCCCACCTCCAAAACCAAGTCAGGCCCCAGGCCTTGCCTAAGCTGTGCGGTGATGTGGTCAAGCCTAAAGCCTCTGGAATCAGACTGAGCTGGGTTTAAACCCCAGTGTTGAACTTCCCAGTTGGGCAAACTACTTAACCTCCCCCAGCACCAGGTTCCGCTACAATCGGCACCGTCCCTTGCATGGTCTCTTCTTAGCATGGCTCCTCCCCGGCATGGTTCCCACGGGAATGATGGATGTGACGGTGCGCTTCACGTGCTTAGTAGAGAGCCTGGCACTCAGTAAGGCTTCCAGGCAAACAACTCTTGCTCCCTTAACCAAACTCATCCCTCCACAGCAGGTGTGACCAGGAAGAGGTGGCTTTGCCCTCTGTGATGTCTGCCAGGCATCTCAGCTAGTGACTGGGGATGTGAGGAGAGTGTGCCCTCGGTGATGTCTGCCAGGCGTGTCAGCTAACGGCTGGGGATGTGGGGAGAGGGAGGTCACTCAGTGTGACAGATAAGTCACCTTCACTGGGCAGCCCCTCTGATTGCATGGATGCCCACGCACACCCTCCATATATGAATTCCTTCAAAAAATGCATGAAGTAATCTGCTTTGCTTGAAAAGCCATGAGAAACTAGCCTCTCAAAAAAAAGAGAAAGAAAAAGCGTAAAGTCGCTCAGTCGTGTCCGACACTTTGTGACCTCATGGGCTGTAGCCTACCAGGGTCCTCTGTCCCTGGGATTTTCCAGGCAAGAATACTGGAGTGGGTTGCCATGCCCTTCTCCAGGGGCTCTTCCCAGCCCAGGGATCAAACCCAGGTCTCCGGCATTGCGGCAGACGTTTTACCATCTGAGCCACCAAGGAAGCCCAAAAAGAAGCTGTTCCTTAATGAAAAGGGAACATTATACAAATAACACCTAAGCCATGAAGATTTACTAACCCTAAATCCCTTCCAGCTTCTCAGGATGAGGCTACCCCATCCTGCTAAATGGAAAGAAAGACTTTTTTCCAGTTTTAATGGGGTACCCATGGCATTGACAGATCTTCCCTAGAAAGGCTTCCAGTGACCCCAAGAGGACAAGCAAAGACCCCCCAAAGGACACCTTAAAGAATTCTCAAGAGTCTTCTCCAGCACCACAGTTCAAAAGCATCAATTCTTCAGTGCTCAACCTTCTTTATGGTCCACCTCTCACGTCCATACATGACTACTGGAAAAAATACAGCTTTGACTAAAATGAACCTTTGTTGGCAAAGTGATGTCTCTGCTTTTTAATATGCTGTTTAGATTGGTCACAGCTTTTCTTCCAAAGAACAAGCATCTTTTAATTTCATGGCTGCTGTCACCATCCACAGTGATTTTGATGCCCAAGAAAATAAGTCTATCACTGTTTCCCCGGATGCCATGATCTTAGTTTTCTGAAAGTTGAGGGTTTTTTTGTTTTATTTTTGTTTTTTGATACATTAGTGGATTTTTTTTTTTCCGTCTCAGGTGTACATGAGTTCCCAATCTTGAACACCCCCCNAAAAACCCACTGTTGGGAGTAAGTGGGCAATAGAATACAGTTTCTGAATCAATAATCTGTATGGTTTCATAACCATAACATGGAATTATAGCAGCAATAATAATGTTGTCCATTTACTCTCAATAGTGGGTTTCACAGATTTTTTTTGAGGTGATAAAATGTTTGAAAATTGACTTCAGTGATGGTTGCACGTATTTGAGAATATACTAAGAATCAATGATTTGTCCATTTTTAATGAGTGAACTGTATACTATGTGAATTATAATCACAGTACAGCCGTTAAAAATATCACAGTGCTTCTAGGAGGGAAAGCAGCTTAGTTAGCCATTGTAGTTGGTGGGCTCCGGCTGCAGCAACTTTGGGAAGCGAAAAGTGGGGGGAGGGTTGGAGAAGCTGGAGACTGGGACATGTCAGCCAGTGGCACTGGGGTCTGCATGGTGACAAAGGATCTCTCCTTAGTCAAACTCTACTTGAGGTTCCTCGAACTCTTTTCCAACCAAGTCATGACTTTCGGAGTTCCGTGTTTGTCCCTGCATTGTCCAGTTTTAGCTAGGATTTTCTGAAGACAGTTTAACCAGAACTCCACACCTTTGACATCTGATCCCCCTCCAGGTCTGACCAGGTTTCCTGTCCTCCACCACCCTGGGGGGTCTCTGATTACTCAGACATTTCCTCCAGATCATTCCCCTCCCACTGACTCCGCCCTGCCCTTGACTATATCTCCCACTTGCCTACACTGTCCTCAGAGTTGAGTCCAACTTCTCCCCTGCAAGACCCCATTGCAGTAGCGGCTACGTAGACCTAGAGCAACAGCTCTTTGAATGACATTTGCCTTCCTGTTCTTTAGCAAGTACCACTGAATGTTTTGCTCTTTAATAGGAGCAAGAAGGTTTTGTGTATTTTCAGAGGAGGGTAAGACAAGGTGTTCCCAGGATAACTGTTTCTTTTCTTACTACCTTTAACGAGGGGAGCACCCCCAACGCAGTAATTATGTCCAACAGACAAGAGCAAGCTCTGCTTGGGGTGGAAGAAATAACAGCTCAGCCAACTGCAGTTTAGATCACAAAACTTTGGTCAAGAAATGAAACTTCTACCTTGCAGAAAAGAAAAATGCCTAGAAAATATCTATTCAAATATTTGTTCCAGGTTCGCTCAGAATAACTTGCTTGATATTTCTGGGACCTTGACTCAATTTCTTATATGACGTTGGGAAGGAATATTCTTTTTTTTAATAATATGTTTCTAAAAAGTATTTATTTATTTGGCTGATGAGGTTTGGGTTGTGTCATGTGGGCTCCAGATGACTTGGGCTTCAGTACTTGTGGCATCCAGGCTTAGTTGTTCTGTGACATGTGGAATCTTAGTCCCCTGACCGGGAGTCAAACCCATATCCCCTGCATTGCAAGGCAGATTCTTAACCACTCGGCTACCAGGGAAGTCCCTACAGGCTATTCTTTACTTAAATATTTTAAAAAATGTGGTCTGATTTGGGATTTCCTTCAAAAGTCCTTATTTCAAGGGAGCATTTTCAGAATAGATTTGGTTATTCCTCCTATGGACTCTATTTTCAAGTTGTGTTTCAGTTGCTCAGTTGTGTCTGACTCTTTGCGACCTTGCTCCTCTGCCCATGGGATTTTCCAGGCAAGAGTTCTGGAGTGGGTAGCCATTTCTTTCTCCAGGGGATCTTCCTGACCCAGTAATCGAACCTGGGTCTCTTGCATTGCAGGTGGGTTCTTTACTGTCTGAGCCACCTTAAAGCTACTGTTATATTATTTTTTTCTTAAAAAATTCTTATGAAAATGGGGCACCCAACTCCCCTTTTCTGTTCAATACTGGACTCCTCACCCCTAGGGTAACACCAAGAGATGCTGACAAGTTTCCCCTAGGCATTGATTAGAAGAGGCTCATTCCTTGATGGAAATTCTCAGCTAAAGTCCTAGAAGAAATTGGAAAAAGAGAATAAAGTCCTAGAAGAAGTTGGAAATAGAGAATTTTCCAAAATAAAAGGAAGATGTGACTTGAGAAAACAGCTCAGTTTTGCTGGAGCAGAGACTTCTTCATGGGTACCTGGGTGGGGTGTCAGCTGGCCACACACCAGGGTACCCACTTATTCCAAATGGGATGGCAGGTGCAGAGAATGCAGTGTAGAACCCCTGATTAGGCTGGGGAAAGCCCAGAGTGGAATCCACCTAAAGAAAACTTCATGCTGAACAGTGACAAAATGAGGGAAAAAAAAGGATGCTTGTTAAGACTTTACCTTGAGAATGGAAACCGAAACTATGAAAATAAATTTGCATTCTATTCTGTTGAACATGCTTTTAGTTATCATCAGAACTATGCAAAAATTCTTATGAAAAAAGCCAGAATGAAGTGTTGATTGTTCTTCATCTGAGTGATTTTTCTGGCAACGTTTCATGTTAGTACAATCAGATAGCCTTCATTTTACACACTGAGATGACCAAGGTCATANTATTTGAGGGACAGTAAATAGAGGGTGTTGGAGAAGGAAATCAATTCTGAAAGGAGTGAGGAAGATATCTCTAAAACATACACAAGTAACACCTTTCTTCAGGTTTTATACTAATAACTTTAAGTTAACATTTGATTGTCAATTTCCCCAGGATGACACTACAAAGAGGAATGAGGAATGGAACCAGGTGATTCTGTAGTATAGGAGATGGGTTCAGAGTAAAATTGTATGTGTATCATGGTTAGGGGGGAGGTACAGTTCTGCACACAGATGTGTAAGAAAATGAGATGCAAGTGCAAGGAAAGTATAACTTATCACAAAGCATGGTGCAGTTCGCCCCTCAGCTGCAAGATAACTGCAAAGCCTCATTTGGCCACAGGAATACTCAGTACCAAAGGGCCTATATAGGTCAGGGAAATTAACTAGCATGTGTTGTTTAGAAGCCGCAGAAAAGATAATAGACTGTGACTTCTGAAATATTTACAGTTCACCTTGGGCTTTCCCTAAAGTATAAACTTTCCTCAGCTTGAACCTGGTGAAGGATGTGAAGAAAGCACAGTAATCCAGTGGGATATTAGTTGAGAAGGCTCATTCTCTCTAATTAACGGGGAAGAAAGAAAGCACGACTTTGGATCAGCTTTGTGCGAGGGAATCTGCGTGTGGGAAAGTTTTAAAGTAAGGACAAGACACTTTACTTAATTAAAATTCAATGCGTTATTAACCTTCCCCCCAGTTCAAGCTCAAGCTCTGTGCTGGGACATCAGGACCTATGGCTTATGTTTATACTCATGTTAAGATATCTCACATTTCCCAGGGTTCTCCAGCTATAGAATTCTTCTGGTGGCCTTGCCCCTCCATCCTGAGCTCCTCTGCTCCAGCCCCAAGATCTCCCTGTGATTCCTCAAGCACAAGCCTGAGCACCTCTGTTCACACTGCTCCTTCTGCTGAGGCATTTTCTCCCTATCTCTCTGCAGTGCCACACATCACTCAGGATGGATCTCACTGCCTTGTTTTCCATAACCTTCCCATATTCCCTAGTTTCTGAGTCCTTTGGGCTCCCTGGGCAGTGATCACATTCTGCTGTCTTTTATAGTCAGCTGTACATACTTCTGATTTTCCACTTAAAGTTCCTTGAGAGTCTGGACCGTGACTTATATATTTTTGTATCCCTCACAGACTAGCCAATAACATTTACAGAGGGTTCTAGAATGCACAGCACTCACAAACCCTTTCTTCATCAGTGCCTCACAGCAATATTGTGAAGGCGGTACCACAAGTAGTGACTTCTCTAGTTTGCAGAAGCAGAACCTGGGGCTCAGAAAGATGAAGCAAATTATCTTCAGTCACAGAGCTATGAACTGGAAGCTTCTAGACTTGAAGTCAAGTCATTTGACTCTGTATTCTGATTTTTCCTTGCCTTGTTCTACTTCAATAAAAGACTGACACCAAATTAAAGAAACCACTGGCCTACATCTTAACAAAAGAAGAAAATACACTCTAAACAACTACTTATGTTTAGGTTCATGCTGGTGGAAGAGTGCATTGAGAAGACCCTTGGTTTATGATTTGGGATTTTCAGCTGCCCTGAACCTACAACTGAATTTGACTTTGGATCAGTTAAAAGGGATATTTTCAGCCTCATTTTGCTTGGGGTTTGTGCGAGCTCCGATTATATGCATCCAGTCTCTGCTCTTTCCTATTCATCTTGTCATACAAGAGGCTTTCCTTTCCTGCATGGGAGGAACACTTGGATCTTATCAAAGCAAAATAGCAGGGGTTTTACTTAACACATATGGCAAACCAAATAGAGAGGGCAGGAGATCTCCAGGAATGAATCCAGAGAAGCTTCTAACAAAGAGAACAGTCAATTTGTATATGTAGGACTAGAGGAAAAATCATCAGCAACACTGGCAATATCAGCTGAGAAAGCACTTTGAAGGAGATAAGCTTCAGCCTCTTAGTGCCTTGTAGCAGAATGATATGCACCTGGAACTTGGAAAGAGGCATGCATGGGGCTCCTCCTGGGTCAGGCTGGGCAAAACCCCTCCCTCCATGTGCTTTTTTGTATGGAGTTTGTAAAGCCAGAGGAAACTTTGAGGGTATTCTTCTTAGAAACAAGTTTTAATCTCCTTTTATTGGAAACTTCTCTCAGACAAAAATAAGGACACATCCTCTTTTGATGTTAAACATCTGAATTCTCTAGGATGTAGATTCTAAGTTAGAATGTTTATGTCTTTTATTTGCTAATATGAGTTTCTGTTGGGCTGATACCACATCAATGATGGCACAGTCAATGAAATATTCTCTGCCAACAGTTGGTAACAAAACAGTTTTGAATATTTGCCTCACAGCTCCTTTGCCTTAGGCTTAAATTTGGTAGATACCACATAGAAAATTTTTAGAAGTCCCAGACACAAAGTTCCCAGGAAAGTTTTGCTACATCTCAACACTATCAATAAATTCTCCCTATTATTTATACACATTTGCATATAAATAGTATATACACATTTTGGGTACTGTAAGAAAAACTTTGAGACCACCGGCCACCCTAGCCTAGGGTTAGAAGAGGGTCTCATGAGGAATGACAATCTTGCCTGTCACTTATTCTTGGAGGACCACCAGCAGTCAATGAAATTCTGTCTGATGATTTCCAGGAAGGCTCAGCACTGTTCATGAGTAATAGCAGGGCATCTGATGGGCACTGCTGACTCACGTTCTTCTGCATTAGTGTTCCTTGTAAGGTCTCCTGTTCAATCAGCCATGCAAATGATCCTTTCTTCTGGGCTCTCCCCTCTGCCTGTGTGCTCAGTTGTGAAGTCATGTCGGACTCTTTGTGACCCCATGGACTGTAGCCCACCAGGCTCCTCTGTCTATGGGATTCTCCCCAGGCAAGAATCCTAGAGTGCATTGCCATTTCCTCCTCTGGGCTCTTCCCTCTATCCACCCACAAACACTGGGCACCATGGCCCAAGTCACTGCAGCCTTCTTGAGGCTCCACAGCTGTTTGCAGTTCCCTCCATGGCTGGAGCACAAAGTAGGCAGTCTGTGCCCTCCTGTGCTACACTCTGCTAGCAGGGAGCCAAAGCAACACTTCTTTGTGCCTGCAACTTTATGGTGGTTTTACTGAAAACAATTATTTCTTTGTAGCCCCCTCCAAGAACTCCTCCCCAGGGGCCTAGATTGAGAACAAAAGCCAGTGACAAACATCATGTACACTCTTCCTCGCTTCCCTCTGCCCCCAACCCATTTGAAGTTTTGTCATGAGGCCCATCTTGGTTGCATCATTCCCTCTAACACAAGTTCCAAACATATTTCAGAATATGCTACAAAGTCATTTTTGGAGGGGTAATTTATTTGTTTTTTTTTTTTTTTTATTGCTGCTGTAACAAATTACTATAAATTTAGAGGCTTGAAACAACACAAATGTATTGACTTATAGTTCCAGAGCTCAGAAGTGTGAAATGGGTCCATAGGGTTAGAATCAAGCTGCTGGCAAGAGGCTCTGGGGAGAATTAGTTTTGTTTTCTTCTCCGGCTTCTAGAGGCTGCCAGCATTCTTTGGTTCATGGCCCTCTTCCATCTCCAAGCCAGCAATGGCTTGTCAAGTCTCTACCATCTTTCTGGTTCTTTCTCTTCTGCCTCGTTTCCACTTACAAGGACTCACGTGATTACATGGGGTCACATGGAGAATCCGAAATAACCTCTCTATCTCAACTTCAGCTGAATCCTTAATTCCATCTGCAAACTTAATTCTTCTTTTCCATGTTATATAACCTAGTCACAGGTTCTGGGAATTATGAGCGTGAACACCCTGCAGTATTCTGCTTACCACAAGTGTTTTTTTTTGGAAAACATAGCTCAGTGATAGCTACTCTTGAGGGCTGTGCAAGAAACATGGGCAGGATGGGCCACATGAGTGAATGTAGGTCAGTGTGACTTGGGGCTTCTCCATAGACCTGCCCTTTTTCCTGCAGCATATATCAACCACAGTTCAGCTACCCTAACTAGGGTGACCACTTTTTGTTCTTGTAAAACTTCACTACTGTCATATATATGATCTCTTTCTTGAAATCTTCCATCCCTCAAACCCTCTGATCCCCTAATCTATCAGCTATTATAGATGTGTCCTGATTTTGACTGGCCTTTTTCAAGGTCTCCAGACCTGAAATGATGCTCTCATCTACATATTAGATGGCAATATGTGGACAAATAAGGGGCTACTTTTTTTTTTTAATGTCTGAACAGTGTCTACCTGCTAGTCAGCATGTTTTATTGTGACCTGGAACTATCACATTAGTTATACCAATTGGCCCTTAGCTTGACCCAGCATAGACCTTTCCCAAAAAGTAGGCATGGAACTTCCATACTTTTTCTCTCCATTGATTTAAAGGCTGTGGACTTCCCCCTGATAGGCCACTGAGACTGACCTCAATTTACCCTCACCTCAGCAAAGGAAACTTCATGGCATAGGAAAACCAAGATGATGCTTATGAAACCATGACAGGTAAATGGGTTAGAAACACAAATTAGTGGAATTCTTTCCCTCACACCCATCCTGCACTGGAGATCTAGGCAGGTTGTCAGTTTATTTTAGCCCCCAGGTCCATTCTTGAATCAGTGAAATTTTATGAGATATTATGGTGTTGACATGTATGGGCTGTCCACTCTTTGCAAGGCATTTTCATGTTTGGTCAATGAGGTGATGCTACCTGCATGCACACACACACACACACACACACACACACACAACTCTAACATTAATTCCAGGGCTAGTCCTTGATAGCACATATTAAAACAAAACAAACTCCAACCATACAAAACACCAGCAAGTTTCCCCTGATTCTAAGATTCCAGCTCATTTTCTCTGAAAGCACATGATATTCAGAGTAAGCATCTCTTGAGAATACCAGAAATCCTGCAAAAATCCCCATCTTGGCATAATTTTGTTCTGATTTGTATAAGAAATATGAGAACTTTAACTTAATTTAAGAGGGAAATGTAACCTATTTACAATATCTATACACCATAGATGAATAATCAGTTGTCATTCACATATGGTGCAAATTCATCTCCCAAGTTTGAATTTTGAGGATTTCTCATTTTGCAAATCCCTGGAGGAGGAGACTCTCAAGAGGAAAGTAAGGAGCAGAGAGAGGCAGCAAGTAGACTGTGTGCCCCACAGCTAATCTGAGCATCAGTGATACCCTAAGCAGCATCCTGCTGCCACCTGTAATGAGAACATGCTTATTCCTAACTTGTTGCATTTCTCCTCTTCCTGATTATACAAGATGGGTTCATTCATTATTAATCTGGTTTGTCAAACAGCACAGCCCTCCACGTGTCAGGCTTCCCTGTTTTTAGCCTGTGAGTTTGTGTAGGAGCAGTGAAATTTCAGAATGTACAGATCAGCAAGCTCTTGTCTACACCTGATTAAAGTTAGATAGATTAACTTAACAGCCTTAAAATAATTCTGCATAAAGCAGCAGGAGAACTTTCCGTTTGTCATTATTGGAAAATAAATGGTCTAAAAATCATTTCTTTTCTTCCAAACTGTGCCTGATTTGAAAGGCAGTGGGGGAAAGAATATGTTTCCTCTTTGTCTATGCTGAATATCTTAGGAATCAAAAACAACAAAGGAGACACAACTCCAAACTTACTATTAAAAAGTCAGTATTTTAATACACTTACACATAGGTGCACACCCACATGAACATACACATACACACGACAATTCTTGCTTTGTCGAGCTTAGAGCAATGTTAACCAGATTGGGATATTGTGTTGTCAGTGGAAAGAGTGCTGTACTTGCCAACGAAGGTTCATATTGATATGATTCTTAGGCAAGGGACTTGAACAAGGGATCTGTTCATGGGTCATGTGGCTGGTCTCCAAAACTCAACTGAGAGTAGAAAAAAAAAGTAATGCATTATGGGAAATAGACACAGGTACTATGCATTCCAAAACAGTAATTATTATGTAAAAGACTGAGAAATAGATTCTAGCTGGTTTCCAAGTCATTTGAGTGAGCACTGAATAATTTTTCTTTTGTAACCACCTAGTTTTTTAGAAAGTGAGTAAATAAAAGGATTGAGTGATTAAGTCTTAAGCTAAACACAATGAATAGATATCCATCTATGCCTGTTGAGAGGATTTTTTGTTTGTTTGTTTAAATAAAGGTGTCTCTTGACTTTTTCTTCTATGTATCATTGGAAATGGCTTTTGTAAACCAAAAGATCTCTGGATTGGTTCTTGCCCCTGAGATAGAGATGCCTGCATACATGGCAGGAAAATCATTTACAATTATGATTTTTGGACTAGCAATATCCCCAGAGAGTGTTTTGGAAAAGAGAAAACAACAGTGGTATGAGTCTGTTGAGGGACTGTTTATATGGGCTCATCAGCCAGAAAAACTTAGTGGACACTAGATAGAGACTGAGCTGGCACTGGGACAAAGAGGGCATATTGCAGACTGTTGGGTATATGCAAGAAGTCTCATTTGCCTAAAGAGTGTAGTGGAAAAACCTTGACACAAGCTGCCAAAAGTACCATCCCCTGAATTTAAAGGAAATAATAATTTCTAGTTCTGCACCAATGGCTCTCAACAGCAGGAGGGAAAGAAATTTTGCCTTGTAGGGGATGCTTGGCAATATCTGAGGACACTTTTGGTTGTCATAATTGGGAAAGAGAGTATTGCTATGAGCCGAGAAGGAAAGAGAAAGGTGTTGGGGAAGAGTTAGACAGTCTTTACTGTAACCTCATTAGCATCAATTTTCTTATCTGTATGATGGACATCATAACAGGTACCTCATTTAGTTGTTATAAATACTGAGATAAGGTATGTAAAGTACCTTATCACAGTGCCTGGCACATAGTAATACCTCAACAAATGATCAATATTATTTGCATTATTGTGTGATTCTTGGTAATAATATTTCATTACCAAGCCAAGGGAAAATGACTTGAGAAACTGAGGAGGGGAGTGCATTTCAAAATGAATTTCCAACAAACCCCATGCAAAGGATGCTAGTGAAAAATTGAGGAGGGAAGTGAGTGTGGCACAGTGGAAGCTCCTAAATAAATCCTATTCAGTAGAATTTTCACAAAACTTGGAAGGATATATTACCAAGGAAAGCATTTTTGAAAGAATATAAAACTGAGAGGACATTTGACTAAAGCCTAGAATAACACTGTTCAATGGAAATGCAATGTGAATCCCACTTACAATTTAAAATTTTGTAGTAACCACATTAAAAAATTAAAAAGAAAGAGGATGATTAACTTGACATATTTTATTTAACCCAACATACCAAACATATGATCATTTCAACATGTTACCAATATAAAAATTACTAACCAGATATTTGCATTTTTTTCTTCATCGAATTCTCAAAATGGAGGGTGTATTTTAGACTTACAGCATATCTCAGTTTGCACTTGCCATGTTTCAAGTGCCTTATAGCCAAGTGTGGCTGGTGGCTACCTTATTGCACAGCAAATATATAGAAGATGATTGTAAAAATGTCAGAGATGACAAAAATAAGTCCTTAAGCCATGTCCAGAATGAGGAGTGTAAGAAAGAAAACACAAACTGCTGACATGGGAAGAAAATTTAATGTTAGTGTTCCTTAATTTTTTTTTTTTAACTTACAACCTCCCCTTTATGAAACTTATTACCCAGCAGGTATGATTAGATCTCACTTTAGTATAAAGTATTTGAAGGCAAAGTATGTAATAAACTATGAGGAGATGATTTTGAGTGCTAATAATGAATTAAAATATCTATAGTTGGACTAAATAAGTTTTAGGGAACAGAGAGACTCTTGAGTAGGTTGGAGGAATTGTGAGTGGCAACAAGGATATGAAGAGACTAAGAATAAAAAAAAAAAAAAAGTCTTCTCAAAAGGAGGAGGACTTGTGGACTTGAGTGAAAACTTGTTATACTTCTCTATTGTTTCCCGTGAGGGCCTCCCTGGTGCCTCAGTCGTAAAGAATCTGCCTGTCCGTGCAGGAGATGCAGGTTTGATCCCTGGAGAAGGAAATGTCAACCCACTCCAGTATTCTTGCATGGAGAATCCTATGGACTGAGGAGCCTGGTGGGCTACAGTCCGTGGGGTCACAAAGTGTCAGACACGACTTAGGAAAAAAACAATAGCAATAACTTCCCTGTTAAAACTAACCTCTGGCTCTTAGGTTTCTCAACTATGGATTGAGACTGAATCATATGAATTCCATGGCCACTTTATGTTTTAATGTCTGAATCTGTAAGCTCATCCAGACTTGGAATTTGAACATCGAGAAAGGGAACAAATTATCACTAGGGTCCAGCAATAGCTTATGAAAAACAAATAACAGTAGCCTAATCTTATTTTCTCTTGTAAGAGAGTCTTTAGTCTCACTTTGTCAGGGGCGGGGCTAGGATCATAGCACATTTGGATTTTGGTGAGAGGTTTGGCACTTATGTTTAATTAGTACCTACTATTTGTGTGGCATTGGTAATTTAGCTGCCAACTCATGTCTGACTCTTGTAACAGGCTGCCAGGCTCCTCTGTCCATAGAATTTCCTAAGCAAGAATACTGGAGTGGGTTGCCATTGCCATGTCCTTCTCCAGGGGATCTTCCTGACCCAGGAATTGAACCCAGGTCTCCTGCATTGCAGGTAGGTTTTTCTTTTTTTTTTTTTAAACCAACTGAAACACCAGGAAAACACACATATTATTTATTTAACATTAATTCAGTAGATGCTTATTGATAATCTACTATGTTTAAGAAACTGAGGATGTAACAGTAGAGAAGATGCTTCTTTAGAAACTAATTACACAAACTTGATTATGGAATTATGTAGAAATTACAAGAAAAGTATATTTGAGGAGTTACTTAACTTGGTCATGAGACATTGCAGGAGGCTTTCTCTAGGAAATGACATCTATATGGCACCAAAATACGTTAGGAAAGAAGGTGAGGTGTGAGACTAGGAAGAGTATCTCAGAAAGAAGAAATAATATTTTTGAATGGTCAAAAGTTAGAACCGAGCTAATATGTTGCAGAGTAGTGCTTCTCAAACCATATGTGCACATAAATGCATTAAAATGCCGATTCTGATTCTAAAGTCTAGGTGGGATCTGAGATCCTGCATTTCTAATAAGCTCCCAGATAACTCCGATGCTGTCAGTCTGTGGATCTCACTTTGAATAGCACCAGTATCAAGTACACAAAGGGAGAGGCCAGAGAGATTGCTACAGAGGTGAGCATAGGTTGGACTTTGTAAGTCATGTGAAAATTAAACAACACGCTACTGAAGAACCAATGGGCCAAAGAAGAAATTAAAGAGAATTAAAAAATACTACGAGACAAGTGAAAAGGGAAATACGCCCAAATTTATTGGTTGCAACAAAAGGAGTTCTAAAAGGAAAATTCATAGTGATAAGTGTATACCTTATGAAATAAGAAAAATCTCAAACAATCTCAAGAAACAAGAAAAAGAGAAATAAACACAGCCTAAAATTAGAGTAGAAATAAATAAAATAAAGACTAAAAAGACAATAGAAAAGACCAGTGAAAGTAACAGATGATTCTTTGAAAAGATACACAAAGTTGAAAAACTTTTAGCTAGACTCACCAAGAAAAAAAAAAGAATTCAAATAAATGAAGTCAGGAATTAAAAAGGAGATATAATAAGTGAGACCACAGAAATACAAAGGATCACAAAAGTTTACTATGAACAATTATATGCCAAAACATCTATTTCTGCTTTATTGACTATGCCGAAGCCTTTGATTGTGTGGATCACAATAAACTGTGGAAAAATCTGAAAGAGATGGGAATACCATACCACCTGACCTGCCTCTTGAGAAACCAGTATGCAGGTCAGGAAGCAACAGTTAGAACTGGACATGGAACAACAGACTGGTTCCAAATAGGAAAAAGAATACGTCAAGGACGTATATTGTCACCCTGCTAATTTAACTTCTATGCAGAGTACATCATGAGAAACGCTGGACTGGAAGAAGCACAAGCTGGAATCAAGATTGCTGGGAGAGATATCAATAACCACAGATATGCAGATGACACCACCTTTATGGCAGAAAGTGAAGGGGAACTAAAAAGCCTCTTGATGAAAATGAAAGAGGAGAGTGAAAAAGTTGGCTTAAAGCTCAATGTTCAGAAAACGAAGATCATGGCTTCTGGTCCCATCACTTCATGGCAGATAGATGGGGAAACAGTGGAAACAGTCAGACTTTATTTCTGGGGGCTCCAAAATCACTTCAGATGGTGACTGCAGCCATGAAATTAAAAGACGCTTACTCCTTGGAAGAAAAGTTATGACCAACCTA
>SJYA01000107.1:255777-339656 GCA_006410615.1 Neotragus moschatus
TTTGAACTGTGGTGTTGGAGAAGACTCTTGAGAGTCCCTTGGACTGCAAGGAGATCCAACGAGTCCATTCTGAAGGAGACTGGCGCTGGGATTTCTTTGGAAGGAATGATGCTAAAGCTGAAACTCCAATACTTTGGCTACCTCATGCAAAGTGTTGACTCATCGGAAAAGACTTTGATGCTGGGAGGGATTGGGGGCAGGAGGAGAAGGGGACAACAGACGATGACGATGAAATGGCTGGATGGCGTCACTGACTCGGTAGACGTGAGTCTGAGTGAACTCCAGGAGCTGGTGATGGACAGGGAGGCCTGGTGTGCTGCGATTCACGGGTCACAAAGACTCAGACATGACTGAGTGACTGAACTGAACTGAACTGAACTGCGAGGAAATTGATAAATTCTTAGAAACATACAACTGAATCATATTGAACCATGGACAGACTGATTACTAGTAAGAAGATTGAATCAGTAATGAAAAATCTCCCAACAAACAGAAGTCTAGGACCAGAAGGCTTCACTGGCATATTTTATCAAACATTCAAATATAAGAATTAATTTAATTCTTTCTTAAATTTAAAAAAAAAAGAAGAGAAAAGGAGATAAGTCTTTCAGATTCACTTTATGAACATTACCCTGATATTAAAACCAGACAAGAATGCCACAACAAAAGTGAATTGTAGATTAATATCCCTGATGAACATAGGTGCAAAAATCCTCAATAAGACACTAACAAACTGAATTCAACAATGTATTAAAAGCATCAAACATCATGATCAAATGGGATTTATCCCAGGGATGCAAGCCTAGTTCAATATCTGCAAGTCAGTCAATGTGATAACACCACATTAAAAAAATGGACACATATAATATGATTATCTCAATAGATGCAGAAAAAGCATTCAACAAAATTCAAAATCCTTTTGTGATTAAGAAAAAAAACCTCTCAACAAAGTGCATGTAGAGTGAATGTACCTCAGCATAATAAAGTCCTCGTATGACAAGCATACAGCTAATGTTATACTCAATAGCAAAAATCTCAACTTTTCTTTTAAAAATCAGAAACAAGACAAGGATTCTCATTCTCACCACTATTATTCCAGATGGTACTGGAAGTCCTACCCAGAACAATCAGGCCCGAAGAAGAATTAAAAGGTATCCAAACTGGAAAAGAAGAAGTAAAACTGTCACTCTTTGCAGATGATATGAGATTATATAAAGAAAGCCCTAATATTGCCATCAAAAAACTATTAGACTTATAAACAAATTCAGTAATGTTACAGAGTATAAAACCAACACCAAAAAAATCTTTTGTATTTCTATACATTAATAACAAACTATCAGAAAAATTAAGAAAACGATCTCATTTACAACTACATCAAAAAGAATAAAAGTACCAAGGAGTAGATGTAACTAAGAAGGTGAAAGACCTGCATACTCAAAACATCAAGACTTTAAGGGAAGAAATTGTAGGAGACATGATTAAGTGGAAAGATAGTCCATGCTCTTGAATTTAAGGAATTAATACTGTTAAAATGACCCTACTATCCAAATCCATCTACAATTTAAATTCAATCCTCATCAAAATTCTAAAGATATTATTCACAGAAATGGAAAAAGTAATCCTAAAATTTGTTTAGAATCATCAAAGATTCCAGGTGGCCAAAACATTCTTGAGAAAGAATAACAAAGCTGGAAGCATCATACAATCTAATTTCAAACTCTACTACAAAACTATAATAATTAAAACAATAAAACAGACACATAGGTCAGTGGAACAAAATAAAGAGCCCAGAAACAAACCCAAAATATACTGTCAATAAATTTATGACGAAGCCAAGAATATACAATGAGGAAGGTATAGTTCATTTACTGTGCTTGGAAACTGGACAATCACATACAAAAGAATGAAACTGGACCACTAGCTTATATCATACACAAAAATTAACTCAAAATGGATTAAAGACTTGAACATGAGACTAGAAACCATAAAATCACTAGGAGAAAACATAGGTGGTAAGCTCCTTGATGTAAATCTTGGTGATGATTTTTCGAATCTGACACCAAAAGAAAAAGCAACAAGAGTAAAAATAAATAAGATTACATCAAACTATAAAGCTTCTGCACAGCAAAGAAAACTATCAACAAAATAAAAGCAATCTACTTTGCTTTGGGGATGCGTGGGAGAAAATATGTGCAAATTATGTATCTGACAAGAGGTTAATATCCAAAATATGTAAAGAATTCATTCAACTAAACAGCAAAAAGACACAAAACAAACAAAAGCAATCCAATTAAAAAATGGACAGATCTGAATAGCCTTTTTCCCAAAGAAGACATATAAATAACTCACAGACATATGAAAAGATGTTCAATATCATTAATCATCAGAAAGATGCAAGTCAAAACCACAATGAGATATCAACTCACACCTGTCAGAATGACTATTATCAAAAAGATAAGAAGTGTTGTCAGTGATGTGGAGAAAAGGAAACCCTTGTGCACTGCTAATGAGAATGTAAATTGTAGCAATAACTATGAAAAACAGTATAAAGTTTCCTCAAAAATTAAAAATAGAACTACCATATTATCCAGCAATTCTACGCTGAGTATTGCTCTGAAGAAAATGAAAACATTAACATGAAAAGAGACGTTTACTCTCATGTTCCTTGCAGCACTATTTATAATAGCCAAGATATGGAAACAGCCTAAGTGTCCATTGGTGGATGAATGAATAGAGAAAGTCAATGGAATATTATTCAGCAATGTAAAGAATGAACTTTCACTGTTTGTAACAACATGGATAAACCTTGCGAGCATTATACTAAGTGCAATGAGTCAGACAGACAAATATCATATGATCTTTTTCATATATGGGAAAAAAAAAAACTCCAAGCTTATAGATACAGAGAAAAATGGGGTTTTGCCACAGAGATGGGGGTTGGGGAGTGAGTGAAGAGGGGCAAAAGGGATAAAAACAGACCTCCCAGATGGTTCTATGTGCAGCTGCATTGCTTAGATTATTCTGAGTTGCCTTCCAACTCTGAGTATTTGAAGTAACCTTTCATCATTCCTAGGTTCCTAATGTGTACATTTGTGCAGTCAAAAGCACCTCCTCAGCTTCATGATAAGATGTTTCCTACTTTTCCAGTTTCCAGTTTCTAGCTCCTGGGGCATAGGCTCTTTTGTGATGCCACCTAGTGGATAGCCAACTGTGTATATGAGATGGTGTGGTGGGTCTCACCAGAAAAGCCTGTTAAGCAGGAAAGTCATGTAGTTAACAACCACAAGACTCAGTGGCACAAAGGTCAACCAGCTTTTCCTTAATTGAAGAAAAAGCAAACAAGCATGTTCCTTATATAAACACCAATATTTAACATTTAACTCAACCCTCATGATTCATTAAGGAAAGGAAATTCAATAAAGTTGGGTAGATGTGACTACAGGAAAAACTACCTCCAAAGAATCCAGCTGTTTGCAGAACTCTGAGTAAAAAAAATAATAATAATTTTTGAAATAAAATGCGAAATGTAGATGGTGACCATCATTATAAATATATTGTTTTTAATCCTAGAGGACTATCTTTTGTACCTTAAACTACCATGTTTCTTCAGTACCATGGAATACTTATTAAAGACTCACTGTGTGAACTTTAAACTCTTAGGTCAGAAAGTGAACGGGCATGGCAAAGATGCTAGCTATTTCTGATTCCCAAAAATAAAAATTGGTTTTTAGGAGACATATTTTGTGGGTCAGAATTTGTGGGAAATGAAATAGGCACAATGAGTTGATAGCAGAGAGAAGGCAGAAAATAATAGAAAACAGACATAAGAACTGGAAAAGTATAGCCGTCTGAGACCATTTAGTGAAGGGGCAGACAGTTCTACACACCTTAACAGTCCCTAGGGGATCCTTGGGTCAAAGGTCATAGTCTATTTTATAAAGTTTTCCATCCAAATAAGTTTTAAAAGATGCCACTTAATAGTGTTTGTAACTAAAAAGTGTAAAAGTCACTTTGTGGAGAATGAGCAAGGGATGCTTGGGAGGAGAGAGACATTTAGGGATTTAACTGCCTTGAGGTTTTGAGAGGGATTGGAAACAAGAAGTAGTCAGCACTAATATTTACATTAACGCTACACAGCAGTAGGCACATTGTTTTCAACAGTCAGCTGTGGGAAAATTATAAAGAAAATGAAAAGCATAATCACACACTAAAAAGTGGCAAAGTTGCAATTTAACCTTCTCAATTGCTTATTGATACCTAAGCAATAAGAGGGTGGCAGGCTTCCTCGCAGCTTTCAAGGCTTCCCCTTGGAATTAAGAGCAGCAAGCCCACTACTTCCTCTTCCAGCCAAGTCTTCATCCCGCTGAGCCAAATAAATCCCATTGAGGTCATTTTCCTTTTCCCTCACTCTAATGCAATTAGGGACAAGAGGGTGTGAGCTTAGAAGATGAAGGCCGACAGCTGAAGTCTGAAGGACTCTGTCAAGACTGCAGCAGTGATGCTGGCCTACCAAAAAGCAGGTCAGAGACTTAACACAGAAATAGAAGCAATCCCCAAACTGATGGTTAATGAAGTGACAGTAGATGGGACCATGCCAATATCCCATCTACACTGTGAACTCAGAACTATTTTAAATGATGCTTACTGGTTCCTCCATTATCTAGGTGGTCTTGTGCATGCCATGTCTTCCTAGGTAACCCTGCAAATTTTGTAAAGAATGTGACTGGGGACATTATAATCCATTGCAGTTAATTATTCCATTGCTTCCCCCAGTAGAAGCACGTCAGACTTAGCAGAGTTCTTAGTTGCCCTTAAAAAGTACGTATGGTACTTTTAAAATTATAGTTCAGAAACTCAAAACTTTGAGGGAAAAATTGGAAGGGATCTTAAGACCATGTGAACTGGATGCAGAAAAGAGCAGAGGGTGTAGTTTACGGTAGAATACTTCATGTCTTGTACCCANTGCTCACGTGACCTGGCTGCATGCAGTCCCTTCTGGTCTCAGACATATGTGATCCCACAACCCATTTCCAAATCACTTAATGATATTGTGGTGCACTGCTCTTTAGTTTTGTTCCCCTTATTTTTATAACTTTACCAAGATAGCTTACAAGCCAGAATCCTAAAACAATTTAAATAAAATTTAATATGATATGATTATCCTGTTTTATGAGTTTAAACAGTGTGAGCAAATGTATCTGGAATATAATAAAAGTATATGGTTCAGAAGCTAATCCCATTAAGTGTGTTTTTTTAAAACTCACCCAATGTTGTTTCAGAGACTCATTACCAGAATGAAAATTCTAATCTCTGTTTGTTTCTTGCAGGCCTTCTGATCCTTCTCAAGAAGCTCACATATGCCTCAAACAAAAATGTCACCCAGCAAGGTAACAATGTCATTGCTCCAGTGTCTGTTGTCTCCCAGACTCCCTGTGTGACCCACCTCTTTCCTAATGCCTGCTAAGTACTTGATACTTTCCTACACAGGAAGCTTATATGAAGCAATTAACATTTAATGAGAGGAAATCAACTGATTAGGATGCTTTTCGTGGTACTTTAGCTAATAAATGTTGTATATACTTTTGACTGCATCTAGTCAGCATGTGGCCTCCTCTCCCGACTGCACCCGTTTCTTTCCTCCCCCCTGCAGTTCTGTCCCGCTCTAGGGCTTTCTGCAGTAACCTGGCTGAACGGTTTTGCCTTAGTTAATTTGAGGAAACTTTTGGACCAAATTATTGAGATAAATATTTTGATTAAATTTTGCTTAGAGCAGTAAGTGCATGAAGCTTCTGAATCCAAATCAAGGCTGAATCATCCCAACCAAGCTTGATGGAGAACAGCAAGAGTCTGATGAAAGCAAAATCTGCCCAGGAGAGTCCCAGGCAGCTGAAAATGATTTTGCCTATGTTTACAAAGGCAATTAAGGTTGTGCCAGTGCAGCTCTGAAGGCTCAAAGACAGGGGTGGAGAGGTGTAACATCAGAGGCCCAGGAGTACTCCCATGGAAGTCTGGATCTAGCCTTTCAATATCTACTAGTAACTCCTGGATTGTGGGACTTGCCCTAGGATGGGCCAGATTCAGTGTTCTCCAGATTTTTTGGCCAGGTGTTATCAGTAAAAAATTGTGGAGCAGCAGCCCCAATTTCTTTATCTGCATGTCTTTCAGTAGTTATTGTCTCAAAGAACAACGTATACTCGGGTTGAAGTGCATCATTGATGATGGTGAATGAGTCCATATTTTGAAGAGTCTTGATAATGTCTATTATATTCGAATAAAGTGTCATGTTTTTCTCATGATATAGTAGTAGTAGTAGTTTGGTTGCTAAGTTGTGTCCGACTATTGCAACCCCACAAACTATAGCCTGCCAGATTCCTCTGTCCATGGGATTCTCCAGGCAAGGATACTGGAGTGGGTTGCCATGCCCTCCTCCAGGGGATCTTCCTGACATAGGGATCGGACCCACACATCTCCTGCATTGGCAGGCAGATTGCTTACCATTAGCACCACCTGGGAAGCCCAAACCTCCTCATATGTGGCTCTATCTATCCTATTGATTCTGTTTCTCTGGAGAACCCTAACTAATGCAACCAGATAACATAATGAATAAATGCACTTAAACAGGGCCATGTAAACTGAACGGGGTTGCAAACAAAAAGAGAAAGAATTAATATGGGCTCAGCTCTCAAGCATGGAACTGCCACTTTTCCCCAGGGCTTGTTGCAGTGTTGCTTGTCTGGTGTGACATAGGAATGGAGAGTACTGATATGAGTCTATTCATTAGATGTTAGAAACACTTGTGTGTTATTTTGAAATGGAATTACTATGCTAGGAAAAGTTGTTATATGTTCTTCCCATTTCCCAGTGGGTTGTCATGAGCATCCTTCTCAGAAACCATTGGTTTAGATTTTTGTCTGAAGGCACAACCTGGCCACTTCTCTTTATAAAGGAATAAGTCTCAAATGGTCTCATCTACTCCTGTCAGATCCCAGCTCCTTGACCAAACTTCAGAGAGATGAACTGGCACTGTATTTAGTTGGGAGTTTGGTGTTCCCTTGCCATATGTACAGAGAATGTGGTCGCAATCTCCCTGGAGCTCTTCACTTTAGTTCTGATCACCCTCGTTTCCCAGAAACCACAAATGAACTAAAAGTTCAGCGTGGCTCAGTGCACAGCATGATCTCTACAAACAGGTACCTTCTTATGTAGGGTGATCAGAGGGCTCAAAAGAAGCCTCTTCAGTGTATAGCAATCTAAACTTCTCACTATTAGACATTTGTTCTTTTTTGCCATCAGGAATGAAAGTGTGGGTTTGGTCATCAGACAATTTTGAGTTCAAGTCCAGATAAGAGCTGTGTAACCTAGGACAATCCCAGCCTCTCTGAGCTTCAGTCTCTTCCTCTTTTAGTGGGTATAACAATATTTACTGTATTTGGTGAGATTTAGGGATAATGTAGGCCTAAGAGTAGGCCCTCAGTATACACTAGCTATTGTTACTCATTGTTATTTTTGAAATTGATCAAATTCCTCTCTTGTAAATAGAATGTTCTCACATGAAGTAAATTTTTTTTATCAGAAATAAATTTTATTTGTTAGATATTGCTGCTGCTGCTGCGGCTAAGTCGCTTCAGTCGTGTCTGACTCTATGCGACCCCACAGATGGCAGCCCACCAGGCTCCCCCATCCCTGGGATTCTCCAGGCAAGAACACTGGAGTGGGTTGCCGTTTCCTTCTCCAGTGCATGAAAGTGAAAAATGAAAGTGAAGTCGCTCAGTCATGTCTGACTCTTAGCGAACCCATGGACTGCAGCCTACCAGGCTCCTCCATCCATGGGATTTTCCAGGCAAGAGTACTGGAGTGGGGTGCCATTGTTAGATATTATCTATACCCTAAGGCTGAAATGGATCACAGATCATGGACAAGGATCTATAGGAGGTTGGTGGGGAAGGACTGGCTATGGTATAGGTCCTAGAGGCTTGCTGAGACTCAGTGACTGACAGACATTGAGCCAAAAGTCTGAATGTAACATGGAGCAGAAAGCCAAGGTCCAACTGGGAGTTTTAGTTATAGTTAAAGGAGAGAAGTGCAGACAACCTGAGAGGAAAGCTAAGCTTCACATGTGCTTTGTGACTGTGGAACATAGTATTTGTTGGGTGCCAGATTTTAAAGAACCTAGAATAAGACCAGAGGCAGGAGAGCAGAAGGTCTTGCCATGGTGTTCATCCTTTTTCATCCTGTATTAGTGAGAATAAGTAAAACTAGATGTTATAACAAATGAAGTCCTGGTTGTAAGGCTTAACACAAATGGCTTATTTTTTACCCACTTCATAGTTCAGTGTGAATTGATGAGCAAGATGCCTTCCACGTGTACCTTCAGGGCCCCATATTCCTCNGATATTACCTATACCCTAAGGCTGAAATGGATCACAGATCATGGACAAGGATCTATAGGAGGTTGGTGGGGAAGGACTGGCTATGGTATAGGTCCTAGAGGCTTGCTGAGACTCAGTGACTGACAGACATTGAGCCAAAAGTCTGAATGTAACATGGAGCAGAAAGCCAAGGTCCAACTGGGAGTTTTAGTTATAGTTAAAGGAGAGAAGTGCAGACAACCTGAGAGGAAAGCTAAGCTTCACATGTGCTTTGTGACTGTGGAACATAGTATTTGTTGGGTGCCAGATTTTAAAGAACCTAGAATAAGACCAGAGGCAGGAGAGCAGAAGGTCTTGCCATGGTGTTCATCCTTTTTCATCCTGTATTAGTGAGAATAAGTAAAACTAGATGTTATAACAAATGAAGTCCTGGTTGTAAGGCTTAACACAAATGGCTTATTTTTTACCCACTTCATAGTTCAGTGTGAATTGATGAGCAAGATGCCTTCCACATGTACCTTCAGGGCCCCATATTCCTCCCTTTTCATGGAAGATCCTCTCAATTCAGTTACATGTTGGGGGAAAGCAAGGGTCACATTTGGGAAATATTTATGGGCAAAGTTTAGAAGGAATGTATGGAACTTCTATTCACATTCCTTTTGCCAAAACTCAGTCATATGGGCTCGTCTAACTACAGAAGAGGCTTAAATGATATACTCATGTTACCACAAAGGAGAAAATAGAAATATTGTTGAATACTTGTAGTTTGCCATAAATGTCTTATAAACCTTTTGGACTGCAACCTACAATAAGCAAGCCCTTTCCTATCAGTATCCAATACACACACACACCTTGTGAAATAATATTTGTTCCTACTACATACGACACTCTTTGATATTTTTCTATTCTATTGTATATCACTTAAAAATACTGATCGTGCTATGTTAATTCACAATCTGGCAGAGTGAAAAACAGTATTCTGAATTGTAAGCCTGACTATAATATTTTACTAGTTATTACTAGAGGTAGATAATGAGGCCCTGCCTACAGTGATCAGGATCTGGGTTGCCTGAAAGCACTTTCTGGGGGGCCCTGTATAAAAAATATTCTGTCTGCAGACAGCAGAATTCTGTGACACCACCTGCANTTACTAGTTATTACTAGAGGTAGATAATGAGGCCCTGCCTACAGTGATCAGGATCTGGGTTGCCTGAAAGCACTTTCTGGGGGGCCCTGTATAAAAAATATTCTGTCTGCAGACAGCAGAATTCTGTGACACCACCTGCATGGCATAGGGTTCAACATGGGATGAGACACAGTGTTCAAACATTTCCCTTTCAACACAACAGCCTTGAAATGTAGTTAAAAATAAAGGCAGGACAAAACTAAACATAGAGCCCTGATGCTGGGTGAATGTTTCTCCTATCTCCCCCAACATTTATAAGTTGTGAAAGAGAATGCCTTTCTCCTTAGCTGTCCTTCATACTCCATATCTCCCTACCTACATCCAAGTGAGGAATTGGTATCTTATACTTCAGATACCACTATTTTAAGAAGTGACCCATGGACCAGTGAAACTGGAAAATTGCTTTGGAGGATGAATCATGGATGTACATGATTTGTACTTGGATTTTTACGTTGCAGTGTAAATATGCAAACCTCTGGAGTTCGTTACACGGAACTTGCTTGGTATTAGAGGTACTAACTTCTTATGTGGGAATTGTACTAGAGGGCCTTTTTGAGAAGGAAAAAATAAAATCAGGCATACTAATGGCAACCCACTCCAGTGTTCTTGCCTGGAGAATCCCAGGGACAGGGGAACCTGGTGGGCCGCTGTCTATGGGGTCGCAAAGAGACGGACATGACTGAAGCGATTTAGCAGCAGCAGCATACTAAAAGAGTTTATATATCTGTTTTTGCTCTTTGCAGAGAAATTCTAGGTACCAAGTCCTGTTCACGTGTCTAAATCATAGAGTCATGTGAAGTGACTTGTGCAGCATCTAATCTGGGAATATCCTTGCAAAACCCTCCCTGCTCTCCTTTGACTAGTCAGTTAGCCTTAGAAGAAAGTTTATTTTAGCATGGTTGTAGTCTACTGTTGAATATTAAAGTAACCTGGCTTTATATATGGGTTGCTGTTTTTCTAATCTTTAGAAATCCATTACAAAATAAACTACCAGCTGAGGGGCAACATAAAACAAAACCCAAATTGGCTATATAAAAATACCAGCACTGTGTGTAACGAATACAAGTTATCTTTCACCTAACAACACTTCACTTTAAGATGCGTGCTTAACGAGTAGATGACTTAAATCAATAGAAAGAGTCAGAGGTAAAATTTCAAGTGTCTGAGATAGTCAAACCACAAGGTCTGATGAGTAGAGACCCTGTGAAAGTTGCATCATGTATCACTGTAGGCTGTGGATCCCTAAGACGCACCACCAGGAAAACACTAAGTTACATCATTCTGGTCTCTTTACATTAGATTTAGTATCATTGCAAATCGGTACTAAATGATTTTAGCCATGCTGACACCAGCTTCTCTTTAGGGTAACTTCACCTGAACCAGGCTAATCTGCAATGCCTGGGATTTTGCTTTTATGATTAACAGCACTATATTCAGGGTTAAGTTGGCCCAATGAAAGCCTTCCTCAGGCTCCTACCTACTGAAAGAATAACACCGAACACTGTTGTTTCCACCAGTGACAACATATTATAATGAGAATGGGGAAGTCTTTCAGTTTAAGCTGAGAACCACACAGCTTCCTTTGCCCTTAGGAGTCTTCAAGGAAAGATAAAACAACAGGAAATGGTAGCAGTTGATCATTAAAACTTTGAAGTTTTGATTGTATTTTTTTAAGTGATAAAAAGGCAGCGAAAGTGAAAGTGTTAGTCATTCAGTCACCTCCGACTCTGTGACCCCATAGAATATATAGCCCACCAGGCACTTCTGTCCATGGATAACATAGGCTTTATCAGTGAGCCTTTCAAGTGTCTAATTTAAGACTTGAAAAAATAGTATATTATTGAAGTTTAATGTTAAAATTTTATTGTGCCCTTGCTCTCAACTGTTCATTCATTCATTCACTTATTCAACAAATATTTGTCAAGCTTACAATGTGCTAGACTCTGTTTTGGGTGCAAGAGGTACAAGTTAGACAAAATCCTTGCCTTCCAAGACTTCATACTCCAGCAGGCAATGGATGAACAAATGAAATGGGAAATATGTTAGTGCTGAAAACTAAGGAGAATAATAAAGAAACGAAGAGGTGGAAATGAGAGTATGGGGTTGCAATTTGAGACAGTATATCCAAGGAAAGATTTGATGATACAATGGCATTTGAGTAAAAACTTAAGGCAGTGATAGACTAAGCCATGGGAAACCTGGAGGAGAAGGAAGTCAAGCACAAAGGCTGAGGTGGGGGTGTGCCTGGTGTGTGTGAGGAACACCAGAGTGGTTGGTGAGTTATCTAGGGTGAAGGTAGTGAAGTGATGGGTGGTGTGGTAGAGAGGTGATGGGGGCAGATCCTAAGGGTTCTGTAGAACTTGGTAAGTACACTGGCTTTTACTTGAGGGCTTCCCTGGTAGCTCAGAGGGTAAAGCGTCTGCCTGCAAGGCAGGAGACCTGGGTTTGATCCCTGGGTCAGGTCTGGTACTCTTTCCTGGAAAATCCCATGGATGGAAGAGCCTGGTAGGCTACAGTCCGTGGGGTCGCAAAGAATTGGACACAACTGAGTGACTTCACTTCACTTCACCAAGTGTCATGGGGAACCACTGGAGGGTTTTGAGCATGGGAATAATGGACATACTTTTAGTATTTACAGGACCACTCTGGCTGCTTGGTGAGAATAGACCACTAGACCACTTAGGAGGCCAGTGCAACAGCCTAGCAGCCAGGAAGAGATGATGACCTCTGGGATTCAAGTAGTAACAGTGTGGATGAGAAGACTGGATGCTGGAGAGAGTCTGAAAGGAGAGCCACCCTGATCTGTTGATGGATTAGATGTGGGTTGTGAAAGCACATCAGGCATAAAGGGTGTTTGTTGGGTGGGAGACTGGGAGGAGCAGGTGTGGAAGAAGAGGGAAGCTCAGCATTAGTCTTGGTAAAATTGGGTGCGATGTCAACTAGATGGTTTAGCTGTGTGTAGGTGTGTGCATGCGTGTGTGCTCAGTCGCTCAGTCGTGGGGGACTCTCTGTGACCCCATGAACTGTGTAGCCCGCCAGGCTCCTCTGTCCATGGGATTCTCCAGGCAGGAATGCTGGAGCGGGTCGCCATGCCCTCCTCCAAGGGATCGTCCCGACAGGGATCAAACCCACGTCTCCTGCAGCTCCTGCATTGCCTGGTGGATTGAGCCACCTGGGAAGCAGGTAGTCAGCTGCATGAGGCTGCAATTTAGGGAACATTATGGTTTACCTCGAGGTTTTTCCAATCTGCTCACATATCAGGTAGTAGAGCTATTGTAAATTAGGAGTGGGGCAGCTGCTTCCTCAAAAAAAAAGACAGTCTAACAACTGCTTAAAGGTCAAGTTTCCTTTTCATAAAGAATAATTATTGTGCAAGTGCATTTCTTAAATTCTCAATTTAATAGCAGGCCACTCCCAGCCGGTTGAATAATCACAAAAAAATCTCTTTTTCTTTATTCTCTCTTTATTAGTGAAATCTGTTTACTAACACAGCCAAATTAGCATCTACAACTTCAGTTATTGATATAAAGATCTATGACATGGTTACAGCCTCTTTGTCCATGATGCAATAATTTTGCCCTAGTTCATGTGACTTCTTAATAGAACCTGTGAAGGTCTGTTCTTTGGGTTTCTGCAGGGTTTTGACAAACCCGCTAATTGAAATATAATCAGCACCAAACAACTTGTCAGGAAAAGTGTTTTGTTCTAAACTGAGCCAGGCAGGGCACCAAATGTGGGCATCCGAGGTGGCTGAGAATTCACACTCAGAAACATCAGAGAACCTGGGCCCAGCCCTTGTGATAAGACACAGCACCAAATGACTGCCTGGCTATCTTGGAGAGTGGATTTTTTTCTTTTGTGTATGATAGGAGGTTGATGGATTGTGTCTGTTGCAGACACACAAGGAGAAAAGGTGACTCAAATCCCAAAATAGCTCTTTTGAATGCATTAAGAGAAAACATCTCTGACACAGACAGGAAGAAAGGGAAGAGGGGGCAGGAATCAGTGACAAAATGTTCGTAGTGTGCTGGTCACCAGCATTGATTCACATGAAGTTATTGTCCTCTGCTAAGAATGACACTGTCCTTTGCTTTTATGTTAAATTAGAAAACCCTCTAAAACTATACAATTACCTGAAGATTAAATTGATTGTCCATTATCTTAACAACATACTTGGTAAGTGTTTCCTATCATTTCTTGATCAGTTTACACCCGGTTGGGGTTTGGAGTGGGTCATATGCACAACTCGTTTTGATAATGTGGTGGTTATATATCTGAATTCTCCGTAAAAGTAAGAATATCAATATTGAAGTGAGAAAAGGAAAAAAATCTCATTAAAGTTTACTTTAAATAGACAAACAATATCTGAAAGAAACTTTAAGGGGAGAAATCATCCCATTCACAAGGCAGCAAAACACATTACATATCTCAAATTAAGCTCAACAGGCAATGTGCAGGAAATTTGCAAAGAAAATCCAACAAGTAGTAAAGGACATGAAAGGAGACCTAGTAAATATAGGCAGAAAGACTATAAATTTGATGCAGTTTTAATAAAAATCCCAGTAAACTTTCTTTTATTTTCCTGGAACATTTCTTGTTTATTTAGGAATTTGTCAAGAGTAGTGAGAAAAAATAGAAAAAAACTATTGATGGAGACATGCCACGTATTAAATATATCATGAAACTATAATAATTAAAACTGTACACTGTCAGCACAGACTAAAAATTTAGACCAATAGAACAGATTTGAGAAATATACCTAACTTTATATTAAAATTTCATATATGACAAACCCATGATTTAAAATCAATGGAAAATGATTTTTAAATAAACAGTTTTAGAGACAACTATCTATACGTCTGGGAAAATGCTAAAAGTGAATATACTCAATCATCCTCTTAATAGAAAAGTGACTCAAAGACAAACATAAAAAAATGAAACATAGGAATTCTAGAAGCAAACATTAAGGTTTGTTTATAATTTGAAATGGTGGAAGCCTCTCGAAGCAAGAAAACAAACCCAGAAGTCATAAAGTTAAAGGTTAATAAATTTTACTACCTAAAAATTAAATTTTATACACAGCAAAAACATCATTGTAAATACAGTCAAAAGACAAATGACCAACCAGAAAAACATTTTTAAAACATATTACTGACAAATAATTAATTTTCTCAATATATAGAGTTCTTTTAATGTTAAAAGAAATAAGAAAATGAATTCATATTTAAAAATAAAGCTTTATAAGTACATTAAAAGACTCCCACTCTCACTAATAATAAAATAAATCCACTTTAACAGATAACATTTTTCAATTTTCAGATTGAGAAAGAAAAAAAAAAACATGAGACCGAATCTAAGCACTCCTTCACTGTAGATAGGAGTACACAGTTGGTTTGAACTTGCTATGATCTGATTGTGGCCTCCCAAAATTCATGTTGAACTCTTAATGTCCATGTGGGTGGTATTAGGAGGTATGGTTTTGAGGACATGATTAGGTCATGAAGGTGGTACCTTCTTGAGTGATATTAGTGCCCGTATAAAACAGGACCCAAAGAGCTCCCTTGCTCACTTCTGCCATGTGTGAATACAATGAGAAGTCTCTAACAAGGAAAAGGGCCTCACCTGAACATGATGGAAAGTTAATCTTGGACTTTCCAGCCTCTAGAACTGTGAGCCATAAATTGCTGTTGTTTATATGCTACCTAGTTGAGATATTTTGTCATAGCAGCTTGAATGGAATAAGGCAGCCCTCCTTAGAGGACAGTTGGTAATATCTACCAAATACAGGTACATATACTCTTTTGGCAGCTGACANCAAGGAAAAGGGCCTCACCTGAACATGATGGCAAGTTAATCTTGGACTTTCCAGCCTCTAGAACTGTGAGCCATAAATTGCTGTTGTTTATATGCTACCTAGTTGAGATATTTTGTCATAGCAGCTTGAATGGAATAAGGCAGCCTTCCTTAGAGGACAGTTGGTAATATCTACCAAATACAGGTACATATACTCTTTTGGCAGCTGACACTTTGGGGAATTTGTCCCACATTTTATGTATACATGTGCAAGAAATATGAGGTGAGATATTCTATAGGATTGTTGGTCATTGAAAACTGAAAGAGTTGTCAACAAACAGGCTATTTGTTTAAACAAATTATGGTACCTACACACAATGGAATACTATGCAATTATGAAAAAGAATGAAGTAGCTCTGTTCATCTTATGAAGAGTTTCAAGATACAGTGTTCAAAAAAAGAGAAACTATGTGCCAAGCAATACGTGTAGAAAGCTCTAATTTATGTAAACATAAAATGGGATACCCATACATGTATACCTCTATGTGTTATGCATGTGTCTCACGCATGTACACACACCGATGCTTGTGTATTCCTAGAATGACGTTCTGGGAAAATTCTTCCTCTAGGGAGGGGGAAATGTTGGTGGAGACTTACTTTTGTATTGTACAATTTTTCATGCTTGCATCCTTCATTACCATGTGCATATATTATTCTTGCAATAAAAACAAGTTCTAAAAAATAAGTGGGAATTTATAATATATAATTTATAAATGTAACACTTCAAATTAATAGGGAAAATGAATNAGATTCCCTGGAGAAGGAAATAGCAACCCACTCCAGTATTCTTGCCTGGAGAATCCCATGGACAGAAGAACCTGGCAGACTTCAGTCGGTAGGGTTGAAAAGAGTCAGACATGACTGAGTCACTAATTACATGTATCATTTTACCCCCACCCTCCAATGAAATGAATATTGTGCTGATATTAAAAATAATGTAGAAGAAAATTGAATACCAAAGAAAGATGTTTACAAGTTGTTAAGTAGAGAAATATAGGTTACAAACTAGTATGTCCAACATTATTTCATTTTTAGAATAAAGTACAGGACTCTACAAAGCTTCTCTAGTGACTCAGAGTAAAGAATCTGTCAGCAGTGCAGGAGACATGGGTCCACTCCCTGGGTTGAGAAGATCCCTTGGAGAAGGGAATGGTAACCCACTCTAGTATTTTTACTGGAGAATTCCATTGACAGAGGAGCCTGGCAGGCTATAGGTCACGGAGTCACAAAGATTTGGACATGACTGAGCACCTATATACAGACACATACATACATTTATGCCTGAAAAATACTGACTTAAACATGTTAATAGTGATTATCTCTGCATGGTGAGATTTGGGGTCTTTTTGTAAGATATTTTCCATTTTCTTTAATGAAGTTGTATCACTTTTTAGTGAAAATTATCCCTGCTATTTCTTTAAAAGTTATTTTAAGGATAAAAATGTTAAAATCTGGGCTTACTGTTAAATTATTCTCTCTTTGGTTACTTTTTAACCCAATATTTATTTATTTGGCTTCCTTGGGTTTTAGTTGCAGCATGCAGGGTCTAGTTCCCTGACCAGGGATGAAACCTGGGCCCCCTGCATTGGGAGCATAGAGTCCTAACTACTGGACCACTAGGGAAGTCCCTTTACCCAATATTTATTTTAATTTTTTTAAAATTGAATAATAATTGCTTAACAGAATTGTGTTTGTTTCTGCCAAACATCAATATGAATCAGGTATAGGTATACATATGTCCCCTCCCTCTTGAACCTCCCTCCCTCCCACCTCCCAATATTTAAAAGCCAGGTTACGAAATGGCAAGGGAGGAGTTGGATCACAATAGGGAAAACTGTATTATTTGCAGAGTCACCATCATAGGCTTCAGTTCAGTTCAGTTGCTCAGCTGTGTCCGACTCTTTGCGACCCCATGAACTGCAGCACGCCAGGCCTTCCTGTCCATCACCAACTCCCGGAGTTCACCCAAACTCATGTCCATCAAGTCGATGATGCCATCCAGCCATCTCATCCTCTGTCATCCCCTTCTCCTCCTGCCCCAAGTCCCTCCCAGCATCAGGGTCTTTTTCAATGAGTCACTCTTCCCATGAGGTGGCCAAAGTATTGGAGTTTCAGCTTTAGCATCAGAACTTCCAAAGAACACCCAGGACTGATCTCCTTTGGAATGGACTGGTTGGATCTCCTTGCAGTCCAAGGGACTCTCAAGAGTCTTCTCCAACAGCACATTTCAAAAGCATCAATTCTTTGGCACCCAGCTTTCTTCACAGTCCAACTTTCACATCCATACACGACCACTGGAAAAACCAGTGGCTTAACCATTATGAAATTAATCCCTTTTCATGATATCAGTTAAAAGAAAAAGACAGCAACTACCTTATGTTGAGTTTATCACTTGATAAACTCTCTCAGCAGCATCAATGACATATGTACAGATAAGCTTCTACCTAGACTGGAAACAATTTGAGTTCTCACAAATTCGTGGCCACATGAATGTTTTCAGCTTCATGAGCCAAGAAAGATAAAGAGTTAAACTGGGCATCAAAACTGCAGAAAAACCTGGCGTTTGTTTTCACACGAGATCCCAAATCTCGCTCTCTTATAAACCAGCATTTGAACAGTAGAAGCCTTTTTCATAGAGAACCATGGGTTTTCAAGTTCTGATTTTATTTCTGATTTGTTTTTCATTATTTCCTAAAGCTATTGATGTTTCAGAGGCAGTGGGGGAAGTGAGGGAGCCCTGGGAGAGTTTCAGGCTTTGAATTTTGGAACTCAGCCATTCAGAAGTTCATACTCCTGTTCACAAAAACAATGTAGCAGGGTCACTTTGGCCACTGGAGCATCTTGTACAAGGGCTGGAGCTTGGGTTCTGTGTGTGTTTGCTGCAGCAGCCTTTCACCCCTTCCACACTTTTCTTTTTCCCTTTCTTTTTCCCTTTACATCAACATGTTGTAGCCTGTGACACCAGCTAAATTAATCACTCACTGCACTCAGGGAAGTCACCGCAGGATATAGAATAACAAAGACAACAAAATTATTGCAAGGCTGGAGAGAAGGGACTGACTTGTGAATACAGTCAGCATACTCTCACCAGCTGTGTCCTCACAGGGGCTGGAGCGGCAGATTAAATTGGGACTGCTTTTTATTCTATTTACGTGGATCTGAGAATGGCCACAATACAGTGCCAAGGACCCCTGATGAAGGGAAAGCCCTTCCGAATGCTCAGTCTACTGTCAGAACTGAGGCTTCCCCAAGCTTCAGGGTTACCCAGGGGCGCCCTCTTTGGGTTCCCCTGGGGCAAGCTCTGCTTGGGCAGATTCAGCTGAGTAATTGCTGAGCCACCAGGATCCAGAACATATGGGATTGTTAGGTCAGAACCAACAGAAAAATCAAATCTCTGGCAGCCAAGGAGCTGTGGCTCAAATCCTGGTATACGGACCATGTGCACAATAGCCCAAGAGAAAGATACGAGAAGATGGGGATGTCAGCTTCTTTGACCCTGGGGAAAAGCAACTCCTGATGACAAGTGTGGGTTGGATGACAAATGGTGAGTTCAAAGAAGGGAAAGTGTTAGTCACTCAGTTGTGCCTGTCTCTTTATGGCCCCAGGCAAGAATACTGGAGTGGGTAGCAATTCCCTTTTCTAGAGCATCTTCCTGACCCAGGGATCAAACCCAGGTCTGTGGTGAGTTCAGTAGTGTTCTATTATACATCTGAATTGATGGACAGATGTCAACCTGCAAGGGGCTGTCCACGTGTGACCTAGAACTCTGTTGGACCTTCTTGTTAAGCATATTTCACGACAACTTGGATAAAGGCAGGGAAGGCAACCTCATTAAACCAGAAGTGGACATACAGCTGAGAAGATTNCAGTAGTGTTCTATTACACATCTGAATTGATGGACAGATGTCAACCTGCAAGGGGCTGTCCACGTGTGACCTAGAACTCTGTTGGACCTTCCTGTTAAGCATATTTCACGACAACTTGGATAAAGGCAGGGAAGGCAACCTCATTAAACCAGAAGTGGACATACAGCTGAGAGGACTAGTAAGGATACAAGACAGCAGCGTTAAGATTTGAAAACTACTTTAAAGTCATAATGAAGAAGTCAAAAACAAGAAGAGGAAATGTAATGAGGATAATAATAAACATGTATTTTATCACTAAAAACAACTGTAAATATAAACTTCTGTGTTTGGGTTCAGAAAATCAATTGAATGAGAGTGATTTAACAGCAAAGCCACTCCAAAGATGTTCTAGGGTCAAGAAGAGCCAGTTGAGTGACATAGGCATTAAACTCTTACCCATGGAAGAATAAGGTTTGGAACGAGGGGAGTAAGAGATGTGCAGTCCTCATCGCTGGTCAGACCACAGCAGAAAAAGGTCCCACCTTTGGATGAGTGGCATGAGCAGGGAAGCATTCAATACATTCTGGAGACTAGAGAGAGTAGAATTAAGGCTGGTCTGGGAAAATTAAAGAGAGAAAAGTTTGGACTTGTTGTGAGCTGAATTCTGCCCCCACAAACTTGTGTGTTGAAACCCTAACACCCAGTACTTCAAATGTGACTTATTTGGAAATAGGGCCTGTACAGGAGTGCCTGGGCTTCCCACGTGGCTCAGTAGTAAAGAATCCACCTGTCAATGCAGGAGATGCAAGAGACATGGGTTCGATCGCTGAGTTGGGAAAATCCCTTGGAGAAGGAAATGGCAACCCACTCCAGTATTCTTGCCTGGAGAATTCCACGGACAGAGGAGCCTGGCAGGCTATACAGTTCGTGGGGTCACAAAAAGGTCACAACTTAATGACAAAACAACAAGAGAAGTGATTAAATTTAAAAGAGGTCATGAGGCCCTGACCCAATCTGACTAGTATCCTTGAAAAGAGGAAATTTGGACACAGAGAAGGGGTACACTTGCACAGAGGAAAGGCAATGTGAGGATCCGGGGAAGGGGGAGGGAACCATCTGCAAGTCAGGGAGAAAGGCCTCAGAAGAAACCAAACCTGCCAACACCTTGATCTTGCACGTCTAGCCTCTAGAACTGTGAAACAATATTTCTGTGGTTTAAGCCACCTAGTCTGTGGTATTCTGTTATAGCAGTTCTTGAAAACTCTTCCAGGGTTCAAAAGAAACGTTTCTTAACAAAGTGGTAGAGAGAATCTAGGCAGAGGTGACAAATGACAAGATGTCCTTCCTTGGCCAAGCTTAGTCAGGTTCCCCTTCTCATCTAGACCTTGACTGTGGCCTGCTGGGCCCAGTTTTTCACAGAGAATCCCATCGAGCCAGTTTATTGTGAATTCCCCTCTCCTTGATGTCTAGTGAAGTTTCTCTGAGCGCTCGTCCATCCACTGAGTCCCCTCACTCTGCCCGTTGACTATAAATCTTTCCAGTTGTCTTTGCTGTATTGGGGGTTGAGCTCAGTTCTATACTGACATCTCTCTTCCCTACTGCATTAGCTCAGATAAAATCTGTCTTGCCATCTTTTAGTGTCTAGTACAGAATTGGTCTTTGACACAAACTGCCTCAAACTCTCAGTGTCTTAATGATACATGTTTGGTATTCTTTCATGAGTCAGCCATGGACTCACTCGCTGCAGTCGCTCAAGGAGCCAGCTTGATGTTGCACCATCTCGAGGTGTGCTTCCACAGTCCTCATAGCAGGGGGCAGGGCTGTGCCGGAACAAGCACTGCCCCTTCAAGGGTTCTGCCAGATGTAATCCTTACTTCTGTTCACATTTCATTAGCCAAAGAAAGTCACACGTAACCTCAATAGGACAGGAAAAGTGAAATTCTACTTGAGCCTCCAAGGAGGAAATTTGAAATATTTGCTTTCATCCTAAAGTCTACAGCTAGTTTTTAAAAATTGAGTTCATGTTTACACTCTAACAGGTTGAGATTCCTCTAGAATATGGTTTTATTAAGATACATAAAATGCTGTGATGATGCTTATGAGCCAGAGGAGGAGGCAGACATGTCTACCCCTAAATTTAAGTCAGTATGGTACCCAATGTTTCACTGTCAGCCTTGTCATCCTTATCTCCTAAAGACTCTACTCTTCCCTCGACCCCCTGGCGAGGTTGCCTTTGACTGCCACTGCTTGGGCCAGAAGTAGACTCCTCATCCAGGGTGACTTGATGGAAGTAAGCCAATTAAATTATTATTCTTGGAAGCTGGAACTAAAAGATAAAAAGTCTAGCTACTTAGTGTGGCCTGCTCACACCTTCTTATACTGTGTTTTGAGGGACCACAAAACTAGCCTCTGTGACTTGGGTCCACATTCCCTTTCTGTGTGTGGCTCCAACAGCCTGAGCCCCATCAGCAGACCTGGCTCTACTTGTGTAGCTTCAGAAAAATGATGCTGGGACAGAGCCGTTAAAGACCGGGATCTTTATTTGGGGAGATAGTGGGAGGAGACAGTCTCAGCATCCTTTTCCAACTCTGAGAGTGTGAGTACTATTACTCAGACTCCTTGCCAGATCTGAATGTGTGCTAGGATGTGATGCCCATTGTAGTAAGATGGGACACTCTTATGAACAGTGTTCACTTCGATTTTTTATATTCCTATAACCTGATCTCTACATCTTGTCACTGACTAAGTCACCTTCAGTGAAATGTAGATATTTAACTCCATGCAATGGGAACTTGAAGGAAGGCACCAGGCTTTGATATATTTTTTGAACTTTCAGGAACTAGTAGGAATATTAACGCTCACTTTCCTGAGATACATGCCACTGATTAGTCTGCACAGTGTGAACTGGTACTTGTGAGTGTGTGTGTGTTTGGCTCTGTGACTGTTCCTGCCATCAACGCCACCTCCCTCTCGCCAACATGGCTTGTTGGAGTCCTTTTATGTTAACGTCCTCTGTAAGAAGCCGTCAGTTTGGTAGCACTGCTCACTCCCAACAAATGCATCAGAAAACAATGCACACCCCTGCCTACCAGTAATCAGAGCAATTACTTAACGAGCGCATCTCTATTTCCTCCAGGGTGGACTAATTAAAAGGCTTCCATGCTGTTGTCAGAAATGGACAAAGTGTGTTTTATACTACTTTTTGGGAAAATTAAAAGCTAACATTGGGTTCCACGTTGAAACATTTTCAACACTGTTCACAGGAATTGTCTCATTTCCACCCTTCTAGGGAGGGCTTAGTTGTTGGCCATGATTGAAAAGGCAGGGCAAACAGTAAGGGTGTGTCTTGCACCTTATTCTGAAGACAGGTTGTCCAGAGTTATAGAGCGGTAGTTCTCAAACTTTGGCACCCATCAGTGTCCCTTGGAGAGCCCATTAAATCACAGGTGGGATGAACTGGAAAATTAGGATTGGCATATATGCACTACCATGTGTAAAATAGATAGCTAGTGGGTAAGTGAAAGGGAAAGTCGCTCAGTCGTGTCTGACTCTTTGTGACCCCATGGACTATACAGTCGATGAAATTTTCCAGGTCAGAATACTGGAGTGGGTAGCCTTTCCCTTCTCCAGGGGATCTTCCCAACCCAGGGATCGAACCCAGGTCTCCCACATTGCAAGCAGATTCTTTACCGGCTGAGCTTCCCTAGTGCTCTGTGAAGACCTAGAGGGATGGGGAGGAGGTTCAAGAGTGAGGGCTTATATGCATACATAAAGATGATTCATTTCATGGTACAGCAGAAACTAACACAATATTGTAAAGTAATTATACTCCAACAAAAGAAAAACCCCCAAACAAAATAACAACAACAAAAAAAAAAACCAGCCTGCTGACCCCTCCCCAGAGTGTCTGACTCAGATGGGGCTCCAGAACTTGCTCTTCTAACAAGTTTCCAGGTATTGCTAATGCCACTTGTTTGGAGACCACACTTTGAGAGAGCTTCATTGCTCCTTAAAAGCCGCAGGAGCACAGCTTTTCCAGTGGAGCTCGAGGGAGAGAATCAACCTTGGACACTATTATTTTACACTGACCCAAATGCACTTGACTCAGGTGGAAAGGATGTAAGCTCTGGGTTCAAATCCTGGGTCCACCACTTTGTTTTTAGGTGACCTTAGGCTGATTACTCTGTTCTCTTATTCTGGGCCTGCCCTTGACAAGTCTGCTGGGAGTCTGCCTGAGTCCCTAGTGTAGGAGGCGGTATGCCCTCAGTGTTCAGTGAAAGAGCCCGCTCTGGTTTCTTCCTCTCACTTCGCCCCACATTTCCCTGGGCAGTTTTGAGTGATTTGTTTATTCCTCAAGGTGCGTGTGATGAATGTCAAGCACAGTTTGCTTTACGCAATAATGCAGCCCTTAAAAAGATTTAAGGTGAATCAAGTCTTAAGAGATAAAGGATAAACTTTACTTTGCCAGAGACTTTGTATGCAGGGAACTTTTTTAATAAACAGAAAAAAGAAAATAGAAAGCTTCAAAATTTACTTTCTTCCATGGAAACATGTTAGCAAGAGAGAAAAACAGTATTTTATTACAGTATTACTTTTTTTTTTTTGCATTGAAAACTGGAACACACATTCAATTTATACCAAAAAAACTATAGTGAAAATATTTAAGTACATGAACTCAGTGACAAAAGAAAATTCTGGAAAGAAGAGTAAAAAAGGGTGTGGAGTCATACAAGTCTCTGTGCTCATATCCTTTGCCCTCTCAAACCCAGTCAAGGTTATTCATTATGCTTTTGGTGCTGGTGAAAGAAAATCTCCTTAAATAGAATACCTCCCATACTTCTTGCCAAGCCTACTCAGATACTGAGTTTTAATTAATTATGACTTCAAGTTCTTTATTAACAGCTCCATTTTCAGTTCAGTTCAGTTCAGTCACTCAGTCGTGTCCCATTCTTTGTGACCCCATGAATCGCAGCACACCAGGCCTCCCTGTCCATCTCCAACTCCCGGAGTTCACTCAGACTCACATCCATCGAGTCGGTGATGCCATCCAGCCATCTCATCCTCGGTCGTCCCTTCTCCTCCTGCCCCCAATCCTTCCCAGCATCAGAGTCTTTTCCAATGAGTCAGCTCTTCACATGAGGTGGCCAAAGTACCGGAGCTTCAGCTTCAGCATCATTCCTTCCAAAGAAATCCCAGGGCTGATCTCCTTCAGAATGGACTGGCTGGATCTCCTTGCGGTCCAAGGGACTCTCAAGAGTCTTCTCCAACAGTTCAAAAGCATCAATTCTTCAGCACTCAGCCTTCTTCACAGTCCAACTCTCACATCCATACATGACCACTGGAAAAACCATAGCCTTGACTAGACGGACCTTTGTTGGCAAAGTAATGTCTCTNCGATGGATGTGAGTCTGAGTGAACTCTGGGAGTTGGTGATGGACAGGGAGGCCTGGTGTGCTGCAATTTGTGGGGTTGCAAAGAGTTGGACGTGACTGAGCGACTGAACTGAGTTGAACTGAAAAAGGCATTAGACCACAGATATCTCATTCATGCCTAAATATCTTTAACCTCTCTAGGGCAGCACCTAGCATTTTTTAAGAGACTAGCAAACAACTAAAATGCATGGAATCTCTTCTGGGAAAATCTAACCCTTTAAGAGTCAAGGTCTTAAAATTGAAATGAAAAATGAAGGTTGATATATAGAGCTATTTAGTATTCAATGGCATAGCTTCCCAAATACACACAAATTTGATGCACTTTTGATTGAACACATAATTACAAAATTTGTTTAAAGCTGTTATATTATCTTCTTATTTGACACAATATGGCACAATTTTGTTATAGGATTGAAAACCAAATAAGACAACTACAGTTGGTAGCATTTCAAAGAAATATTCCCTTTAAGATGAAATCAATCCTGTTTCAAGTTTATTCCTGTTTTATGATTGAGGCTCTAGGGGTGTATTTTGCTGAAAAATGTCTTTTTGATTTTTTAGAAATTCTTTAGATTAATATGCAGCTGTCATTGTAAGGCAAATCTAGATCTGCTTTTATGTTTCCTCTTTCCCCAGGCTGCAACTAGTGTCTACCTCTCTAGGAGAGACAGTCCACTTATCTCTGATTGGGGCTTGATATTCCAGGTCAGACAGCAAAGAATTCATCTACTCATCAACATTTAGAGCATGTCACACTTTGTCTATTTACTTTGACTGAATACATTTCTTTGCTTAGTATGTCCAATATCTTGGTCTTAACATTTTGTTGCTGTCTAATTTTAATTCCTGTTCACATACACACATACACATATACACATACTCACACCCACTGTGAATCATACCATATTATCACAATTCTCAACATAACAAGAAAACAATGCCATGTTTTGATGTGTTTCTGAGTATAGTTTCAGCATTTATTTAATTTTATTCAAGGCTTTCCTTCATGTTTTTTCCTCCTGTTTTAGTTTTAAGGGCAATGAACTTTTCTCTTGTGTTTTAACTACTGACATGCTTTAAATTCTTTCCCTCTTTAATTCCTCTTTCACAGATGCGAGCTTGTTTATCTAAGCATTTTATCTCAAAGGTACATTTATACTTTGTCTCCATCAAAAACACAAGGAGGTACACAATAAGGCAAAAATATCCTGCAACTGCTTTGTCATACATGTAGAAAACAAAACAATTTTTAAAACACCTAAGCAATCAAATATAGCTGGCTGTCAATGCCACAGCACTTGAAGGATACCCATTTGTACGGACTCGTTTAAAGAGGGAGCATCTTCATTGTACTTCTTTAGACTGAATGTGGACTCTGACTCTGAATTGAACAGGATATGTAGATGACAGAAAGCTTGAGAGAAAAGCTTTGTAAGAAATGAGCGCGTCTTTCCATGATACTAGTTACAGTGTAACTAGGGCCAACTGTCTGTCTTTTGCTCCTTTTAACACTTGAAGAGAAATCTGTAAAGTATAAATTCCACTTAGCCAGTTATCAAGAGAAAATATTAAAACACTAGAGTGGGGGTTGGTACACCACAGACAAAATTTTTTCTTCCTACTGTTTTCATAAATGCAGTTTTGTTGGATCACATTGTTTTACGTATTATCTAGATGCTTTCAAGCTATAGCAGGAAAGTTCAGTCGTTGACACACAGGCTGCATTGCCCACAAAGTCTGAAATTCTTACTCTCTCTGGTCATTTACAAAAAATTCATCAGACTCTGATATAGATATTCAGAGATGGTGATATTTTAAAGCCTTTCTTTCCAAAGAAGAAGGTCAGTTGGTCTTTGCTCATAGGTTTAAGAAAACATGGATTATTAGAGATGTTGTCTTAAACATTCCACAACAGGGCAGATTGTTCACAAAAGAATGATGCCTGCCTAGAATTTATAAACCCATCTCATTATCATTCAACCAAGACAGTAAAAAGTCTCTAAAATAAGGTAAGCATATAATTTATCATTTAAATCAGAGTGCTTTGGAAAGTAAAAGAGGTACTATTAATAATTATGCTGAGACAGCGGACATAAACTAAGATTGTCCCAGGCAAACCAAGATGGGTGGTCACCCTAAAAGAGTACATCACTGCACCAAATCCAGCATAATCAGTATGTGTGAGACAAATACATATGGATTTAAGTTCATTTCTTCCACTGAAGCATATTCATTATCAGAGCCTTTGTAAGTGGAATCTTCACCTAACTGGTAAGCATCAAATGGGTGTTCCCAATTCATTTGGGGAGTTAACATAAGCTCCTTGGACCATCAGAAAATATTATGCAGCAATCAATAAAGCTTTTGAAGAGAAAATTGAGCTTGAATAATTCTTGCTATGATTGCCCACCTGGACAATGAGGAAGTAACAGATATAAGTTATCTTGATCTTTACTGACACTTTCAGTTGTGTCCCAAATGATTGGCAAGCTATAAAAGAATAACTTTGACCTTTCTGTCATGCTCTTCAAGGGCAATGGATCAGATTCCACTGATCCATGCCAGCATGGTAAAGGAAGAAAGGAGCCAGAGAGAACCAAGAGTACAAAGATCCTCAGATTCATTGCTTAGAATTCAAGATCTTAAATATTTATTCCTTCTGCACCTAAACAACTCTATATAAAAATTATAGCCTATGACTATTATTCTGATCCATTTATATTTTACAGTAAGTTCTCTGATCAAAGATTAATTTTACCCTTGATAGAAGAAATTGGAAACCACCACATACTGGAATCTTTAAAATTTTCTGTCTTATAATTTTATCTAGTATCTGTATGGATAAAGAGTCTTACTTATAGTATGTCTCTTGTGATGCTCTTCATAACAAGGAACATCTGTGTGAGATTTATCTCTTAAAAAGTACTTTCAATCCTATGTGATTCTCACTAACTCCAATAAGCTAATAAGATAGAATTATTAGTACCCTTGTTTGTTGTGGATAACACAGAGAGAGGCTCAGAGAAGTTAAACATCTTGTTCAAGGTCATACAACTAATGATGGTAGTACTAGTTAGTGCTAAAGGAAGCCTTCAAATCACAAATCCTAGGCCATTCAACTCTGCCATATTGTTTTCTAAATCGTTATGAATTAGCAATATTATTAATACTTCTGGAAAAAATTGGGCTTCCTAGGTAACTCAGTGACAAAGAATCTGCCTGGCAATGCAGGAGACTCAGGAGACGTGGGTTCAATCTCTGAGTCAGGAAGATCCTTTGAAGGAGGAAATGGCAATCCACTCCAGTAATCTTGGCTAGAGAATCCCATGGACAGAGGAGTCGGGCAGACTACAATCAGTGGGGTCACAAAAAGCCAGACACGACTAAGCACACACGCACTGAAAAAATTAATTCAAATGGAATTGACCTTGACCTGTTAGAGAAGAGGCCAAAAAAAGCATAAAATGTAACATTGGCTAATTATAAAAACTAATGGAAGTATATAAATATTGCAAGTTGTGTGAACCATCATTGTAGTTTTACTGTCATTTAAGTCAACGTGATAATAGAGATGAAAGGAAACATCATATATGAGTGGTTAAGGAATATACATTAATTATTTACTAATATTAATAAGATTAAAGTTTACCACATATTTTATCCAATTGAAGTTATCTTCTGGGCCTGGCTGCATATAATAGAAAGTGTTCCGGTAACAATGATTTAAACAAGGTAGAAGTTTATTTGTTCAGTAAAAGAAGTCTGGATGTAGTGGATGTAGTCAGGTGAGGCCTTCACAGAACCTCAAACCCCTTTCAGCTTTCCATTCTGCCATTTCTACCATGTGGCTTACATCCCCAGAGTTGAAGATAGAAGCAGATGCTCCAGTTATAACATCCATGTTCTGAGAAACAGGAAGAAGAAAGGAAGGAAGAAATGAAGGAAGATGCTCATTCTCCATTTCAGGAAACCCTGGGCTTCCCTAGTGACTCAGACAGTGAAGAATCTGCCTGCAATTTGGGAGACCCTGATCCCTGGGCCAGGAAGATCCCCTAGTGAAGGGAATGGCTACCCACTCCAGTATTCTTGCCTGGAGAATACCTTGGATAGAGGAGCTTGGCAGGCTACAATCCATGGGGTTGCAGAGAGTCAGATACAACTGAGCAACTAACACTTCCAGTTTCTTTCACTTCTGAAAGTAGACACATGACACTTTAGCTTACACTTATTGGCAGAATTTTTTCATGTATCTGTATATAGCTGCAAGAGAGGCTAGCAAATGCAGTCTTTAACTGAACCAGCTCAAAATTAGCGCCTTTTTATTAGAAAGAAGGGAAAGAAAGGATGTAGACAGGAATAGGCAAATAACAATCCCATCCATGATCTCCTTTAAAGAGTTGAGTAACTTCAGAGTTTTAGAGACTAGGCAAAAAAAAAAAAAAAATTGTTGTGTTTTTTCAATTTGCGCTAGGCTGTTTACATACGTCTTACAACAAACTGAGGACAAATACTTTAGTCCATATTAAAAAGAAAAAAAAATCAAAGCTGCAGAGAGGTTAAGCAATTTGTTCCACTTTATATACTTAATTAATGTGGTGTGGAAGCTCATTTTCTTTCTTTTATTAATGAAAGTATAGTTGATTTATAATATTGTGTTAGTTTCAGGTGTACAGCAAAGTGGTTCAGTTATACATATATATATATATATATATTTATGTATATATGTATATTCCTTGGAGGCTTCCCAGGTGACTCTAGTGGTAAAGAACCTGCCTTCCTATGTAGGAGACTTAAGAGACATGGGTTCGATCCCTGGGTCAGGAAGATCCCTGGAGGAAGGCACAGCAACTCACTCTAGTATTTTTGCTTATAGAAGCCCATGGAGAGAGGAGCTTGATGGGCTATGGCCCACAGGGTTGCAAAGAGTCAGACATGAATGAATGGTTTAGCAGACATGCATTTTTTTTTAATTCTTTTCCATATAAGTTATTACATGATATTGCATATAGTTCCTTGGGTTATACAGTAAATCCGTGCTGTTTATCTGCTTTATATTTGGTAGTGTGTATCTGTTTGGAGAAGGCAATGGCTCCCCACTCCGGTACTCTTGCCTGGAAAATCCCATGGATGGAGGAACCTGGTAGGCTGCAGTCCATGGGGTCGCAAAGAGTTGGACACGACTGAGTGACTTCACTTTGACTTTTCACTTTCATGCATTGGAGAAGGAAATGGCAACCCACTCCAGTATTCTTGCCTAGAGAATCCCGGGGATTGGGGAGCCTGGTGGGCTGCAGTCTATGGGGTCGCACAGAGTCAGACATGACTGAGTGACTTCACTCACTTCTGCATTGGAGAAGGAAATGGCAACCCACTCCAGTATTCTTGCCTAGAGAATCCCGGGGATGGGGGAGCCTGATGGGCTGCTGTCTATGGGGTCGCACAGAGTCAGACATGACTGAAGCAACTTAGCAGCAGCAGCAGCAGTGGCAGCGTGTATCTGTTAATCCCATACACCTAATTTATTCCTCCTCCTGCTTCCCCTTTGATAACCTTAAGTTTGTTTCCTATGGCAGAATCTGTTTCTGTTTTGTAAGTAAGTCCATCTGTACCATTTTCAGATTGTACATATAAGTAATACCATATCATATTCTTTTGTCTGACTTACATCACTCAGTATGATCATCTCTAGGTACATCCATGTTGCTGCAAATGACACTATTTCATAATATTCCACTGTATATATGTAGACCACATCTTTATCCAATTGTTAATGAACACTTAGGTTGCATCCATGTCTTGGCTATTATAAACAGTGCCACTGTGAACACTGGTGTGTGTGTATTTTTTTGAATTAGAGTTTTTGTCTTTTCCAGATGTATGCCCAGGATTGAGACTGCTGAATTATATGGTAGCTCTATTTTTAGTTTTTTAAGAAAGCACTTTACTGTTCTCCATGGTGGCTGTATCAATTTACACTCCCAACAACAAGTATAGGAGGGTTCCCTTTTCTCCACACTACTACCAGCATTTGTTATCTGTAGGCTTTTTGATGATGGCCATTTTGACTGGTGTGAGGTGGTATCTCATTGTAGTTTTGATTTCTACTTCTCTAATAATTAGCGATGGTGAGTATCTTTCTATGTGCCGGCTGGACATCCATATGTGTTCTTTGGAGAAATATCTGTTTAGGTCTTCTGTCTGGTTTTTGATTGGGTTGCTTGTTTTTTTATATTTAGCTGTGTGACCTGCTTGTATATTTTGGGAACTAAAACTTTGTTAGCTACATCATTTGAAAACATTTTCTCTTATCCTATAAATTGTATTTCTATTTTGTTTATGGTTTCCTTTGCTAAGCAAAAGCTTATAAATTTGATTAGATCTCATTTAACTATGCATTTTCTTTCTACTATGCATCCTAATCTCCCTAGCTTTTATGATGAAAAATTAGTAAAGTGAAAGCAGTTGAGAGAAATTTAATTTCTTGGTCAAGAGAACAGGGTTTAGAAGAGGCATGCATGCATTAGTTCACTCGATAGATATTAGTGACTCCTTCTATGTGACTGGCTCTTTCTTCTGCCTTTAAGTAGAAGGTTGTTTGCTTTTCAAGAGAAGCCAAAATATCAGTGTAAGGGAATTGAATCTTTGAGGCAGAGAGATTTGTAGATCATTGCATTGGTCTTTCTCATTAAGGAGAAAAGGAGAAGATGATGTCTGGTGAGATGAAGTCATTGTCTTCTATTTCTTGGAGGCAATAGATCCTTCTTTAAGTTAAAACAGATGTATTGTGTCCCAGGATCATGTGATGCTGAAACACATCACTGAGGGAAATTATGGAACCCCAAATCCTGGAAGGCTTTAAGAAAAGACTAGAAAAGTTTCTGTTCTAGAAATTTCCCATTTTCTTGGGCAAAGAAATGATTGCTTCAGACCACTTGTAATCCTATGATGCCGTGAGTGTAGGCATTGTGATGGCACTAAACCCCACTTGTGTGCAAACTAGAAATTTAAACGATAGCTTGGCGTATTCAAGCACATGGTTAGAAAGATATTATTGAATAGAAAAAGACTAAAATAGGAATTACCTCCTTCTCATATTTCTAACAAATAGATTGCTAGAAGTAAAAACACTACACTAAGTGATTAGAATTTCATTCATTAGGGAGATTTCCTGCCTCCTCCTTTTCTTTCCTTGGCTCTGTTTTTAAGCATTTAATTATAAAAGGCTTTATTTTACTATAGCTATCACAGTTGTTCAATTTAGACAGAAGTTGATGATGCTGTGTGTAATTCCATGGCCCCGGGCAATCTATTACTATAGAAATCATCTCTAGAGTTGGCAATTTACCAAACCGACTTTCCACCAAGAAAGGCAGAGCAGGGCTGGAAGTAGCAAACTGCAGCAGGAGTAGGAACAACAGCTGCCACTAAAAGCCCAGAAGTGGTCTGCCAAAAAAGCGGAAATTCAATCAGTGTATTTATACTAAAGGGACATAGGCAGGTCATGCCAAACATAGTCACTCTTTTCTTAACATTTAAAATAGGGCATCAGACTCAAGATACTGTCATTGGCATCTGATTAATATATTTTCAAGGAACCCAATAATATCTTAATGTTCCTGTTTATATAACTCTGTTGTTTTTTAATTGTTCTAACACTGGCCACTTCACTGAATAAGAATGAAGGGAAGAAAGGAAGAGAGAGAGAAAGATGGAGATGGGAAGGAAGGAAGAAAAGGAAAAGAGAAACTACCCAAATTGATAACTTTTTGATTTGACTCATTTTCACTGAACTGAATAATTCTGTTTGTTTCCCTTTCTCAAAGCTGTTAATCTAGCAGCCCTTCTCACATAGCTGGAGCCACACGGGGAGGAAAAGTGTGTGTTATAAACAGAGGACTGCTGCTCTGAATTCTGTACACTGAAGTCCTCTCAAACTCTTCTCACTTCCCATCTATGTCCTCAGCTAGATTTTTCCTGTTTCCCATCCTCCTGCCTCTAGGCAAGTACAGAAAAATGGTCTAGGGCCATGACAATGCCAAGTAGCAACTCTGACTTTAACAAGGTTTGAGAATATAAATTTATGACAGATGACATCAGCTTATGAAATCAGTGTTTGTTATTTTCAAATCACACTCATTGAGAGATATATTGGAGTCATAAGACATTGAAAGCAAAGTATATTTGATCCATTTTAAATAAGAAAAAAATGAAATCCAGGGCATTTTTGAAAACATCTTAAAAATCCAGTAAAATGACTTTGAATCCACGTTGCAAGAGATTAAAAAAAAAGCGAGAAACCACTTACTTTTTCATCGTGGATGAGTAACAAAATATGGCAGTTAAGTAAGCTGCTGATATTTATTTTAATTCAGCTCTAATATTGCTGTGGAAGGGACCAGGTCGTAAAATTGACAGAATTATTATATCCATTCCCCCCACCCCATCCCAGTTATTTTCAAGTTAAATTTGATGTTCCCAAAGCCCCCATCACCTTTCCATCCTTCCTAAGAAAATGTGTGATCTCTCTGCCAGGAAATCACCATTCTGGATATTTCATGGGATCTCTGTTTAATGTTTGTTTTTTTATTTTGGGAAAAAAACTTCTAGAAATGAAAGATTGACTCATCCTAGACTCCCTTAGTTTTTTTTTGTTCTTCTTGGATTTTATCCGTTCGGGTTAAAAAGACAAAAACATTAGGGTGATGGTGTTACCCAACTAAAAAAAAAAAAAAGGCTAATGGTGACTATGATCTCATATTACCAGAGGTTAGCAGAGAGCTACTTTAATATGACAGCTAATATAACTCATTGATGCGATTACTCAAAAAGGAGAATGCCTTTGGTGTCCAGTTACATCCCAGCGGTTACAATTAGATAGGCCAGATGGATGCGGGCCAGCGAGACAGACTGACAAACCGGCAGACGGGTCAGCAGGGACGTGACTGGAGCAAGGTGGACTTCATGAATCAGGCGGAAGAAAAGGTGCCCTAATTAATTATAGGCTTTTTAATCCTGAGGTTCTTAAATAAGACCTGGATAGAAAGAATTCACTTTAGGGCCTATTTGCCAACTCCAAGCCAAATATTTTGAATAAGCGGTTTACTAGAATGGATGATGACTGCTGACTATTAAAGCCATCTTAGGTTGACTTTAAAAATAATAAAATTGAAAGTCAAGGCCTCCTTAGAAAAGTGGGTTACTGTTCTTTGAGCAAGTCTGTGGTTGTAAAATTACCCTACTTCAATCAGCAAACAGTGTAGTCAAGGAACAGAAGGGCTTAAAGGGACTTGAAGGTTCAACTTGTCTGAACCCTGTATTACAGGTGTTAGACAACTCCATCAGACATGGCCCCCACAGGGTGTAGAAGGCTTAATTAAAGGGAGATTTTTGAAGGAACTATTTTGGAGGTCTGGGCCGAGTCAGGAGTGTTGAAGCACTCTGTTACTCTGGGAGTAACAATGGGAAGATTTAACTACTCCCATGGTTGGCTTAAGGGGCGAACCAGGGGGCTGTTACTAGAATCTGCCAAGAGCGGAAGCTGCAGACAGAGGTCACCTAATGGAAGCAGTGACCACAGAGCCACAGAGGAGCACAGACTCAGGCGAACCACTACCCCTGGGGGAGCAAGGGAAGGAGAGAGAGAATGTGTAGGATTAATACACCAACCTCTTCTTTTGCACTCTCTGATGTCCTACGGGTGATTTTTTTTTTTTTTTTTGTCAAACCAGGGGGTTAGAGAATCACCACAGAAATCAGCTCCCGGGGACCACAGCAAGCCACAGAACAAAGCAGGTGGTGATCAATGGAGAATCACCAGCTTAGCACCCAGAGAGGAGACATTTCTAAAGGCTAGCTGGTATGGGCTAAGACTAGACACTAGTCTTTTGATCCTCAGACACTGAAGTTTTTTGCATGAACCACCACACTTTCAGCTAGAGATGATCTGAGACTAAAATGAGTTGCACAGAATATCAGAGACTCTCCTTTGGATGCTCTTCCCAAATGTAGCTAGCCTGGGAGGAGTCTGACTTCTCTCACAGTAGAGGCTTGACCTTTAGATCTGAGAGGTTTGAGGGGTGTGTGCTCTCGGGACCCCAGAACCTGAAGGCAGTTGTCCCTGCAGTGCTAGAGGCATAAGGCAGCCATCAGTGGCTTGCTGGGCTGGGGTGCCAAGTTATAAATTAATGGAACTGTTTTTACAAATCACAAGCAAGGATTAGAAATTTCAAACGAGCATTTTACCCTTCTGGATGGTTCTATGAGAGACCAACATTGTTATACTCATTCTACCATTTCTCAAGTAGCTTTTAAAAAAAAATTTAGAGTTGACTTACAATATTGCATTCTTTTTTACATTCTTTTCTATTATGGTTTATTTGGGTCGCTTTTGAAACTCTCTTTGGAAACGATCTTTGGAGTCAATCTATGTATCATGTGAGAAACTCAGTGTCTCAAGATGTTACTCACCACCTGCGGTGCTTTTTACTTCTACTTGTTTTTCTAGCCAACTTCAACAGCATTTATCAAACTTGACAAAATATGACAAAGTTCAAAAATCAACCAGCCCTTAAAATACAAAGATTTATCACACCTGAAATAGATCAAAAACATGACAGCAAGTCTAAAGTAGCTTACCAACTGGAAGCTCAAAAGTTATTGAGCAATGACATCCTTTGGAAACCATGAGACATTGTTGATATTGCTGAATACCTTGAACAAGGTATTCAGGTTGTGATAGTCAAGGTTAACTTGATTATGGACAGCCCAGTACTATGTGGAAAAATATGTCACAACATTATGTAACATGTGACTTGTCAAGATTTAACTTAGAGAATTATAGCTATGTAAAACATTACCCATATACCTGGACAGATCTGGAAAAGGAAAGATGAAAGCATGATTTAGTAGGAAGTGAAATTAAGAATGATTTTCCTTCTCATTTGAAAATGTTTCCTGTTGTTAAATATCACTTGTGCAATCAGTTCAGTTCAGTTCAGTTGCTCAGTCATGTCCGACTCTTTGCGACCCCATGAATTGCAGCATGCCAGGCCTCCCTGTCCATCACCAACTCCCGGAGTTCACTCAGACTCATGTCCATTGAGTCAGTGATGTCATCCAGCCATCTCATCCTCGGTCGTCCCCTTCTCCTCCTGCCCCCAATCCTTCCCAGCATCAGAGTCTTTTCCAATGAGTCAACTCTTCACATGAGGTGGCCAAAGTACTGGAGTTTCAGCTTTAGCATCATTCCTTCTAAAGAAATCCCAAGACTGATCTCCTTCATAATGGACTGGTTTGATCTCCTTGCAGTCCAAGGAACTCTCAAGAGTCTTCTCCAACATCATAGTTCAAAAGTATCAATTCTTCGGCACTCAGCCTTCTTCACAGTCCAACTCTCACATCCATACATGACCACTGGAAAAACCATAGCCTTGACTAGACGGACCTTTGTTGGCAAAGTAATGTCTCTGCTTTTCAATATGCTGTCTAGTTTGGTCATAACTTTTCTTCTAAGGAGTAAGCAATACTTACCATTATAAAGCCATAAAATGGAAAGAAACATTGTCTTATAGAGACATTTCAAAAATGCTATAAAGGACAATGAAACACAGAAATGTGACCACGTGGACACAGAGCATAAGGGTATTTACTGCACATGTAATGCTTATACTTTGCTGAGATATAGCTATATCCTTATTCTCATTGATCTGAGTCAAAGAAATATTGCATACATTTGCTCTGATTCTTTTCCCATACAAACCTTATGAAGCAATGTAAGAAAAGAGATGCTTGAGATCTTGGAGAGGGGTTCTTGCATACTGCAAATAGATTATGGAAAACATCGTTTGGAAGAGGAAATAAATGGAAAAGTTGGAATTAATGTTGACCAATTAAACTTGGCCATAGAACTCACTGTGTAAGCACAGTTCCTGGAAACCCAATAAAAGATAGTATTTATGAGCTAGTATGTTTTAATTATTATTACATGTTGACTTTGTCAACATCAGGATTACCAACTTTCCGGAATAATTACTGTCTTCATATGCCCCAAATTTTAGAATTTCAGAAAATTGGTGAACTGGTGTAGGGAACACAGAAAGAAAGAAGGAAAATGATTTAGATGTTATTTAAAAGGTGCTCCTTGATTTCTTACATGTGACCACATTTATTTGCTAGAGGAGGAAGAGGGCAAGAGATCCATGCTGCAATTTTATCACCTGTCTTCAGCAAGTCTTGCACTTCATTAAATTGCTTAGAGATGTTCTAGCAGGCCCTCCAATACATAACTCAGAGACAAGGATATTAGTTTTATTGTTTTGTCATTTTTAAAGCCAAGAAAAGAGTTGAAGAGGTTTTATTTATTTGTTTCATTTCTCTCTTTTAGCAGATTTTGCTGTTTTTAGAATCTCATTATTCCTTTTAAGAAACATTTGTAACCAAATCTCCTAACTCAAAGATTTGGTCTGTCTAAATAATTAAAACATCCCATTTCCCCATATCAACCAGATTCAGGCAAATCAACTCCTTATTTATAATGTAAATTTACAAATAGCAGGTAAAGCCAGGAATTCAATGTGACTCTGTCCAGACATCTTGTGGCCTGTCCAGTGGGAATCCTTCAGTTCTCCCCACTCATGCTGGAGCTTGAACCTTGGAACAGACAAGTGGGATGAAGAGAGACTTGCTTAAAATAAAGTTAAGTGTAGCTCATGGCTGTATGAGGTCGAGTAGAGAGATGAATGTGTTTAATAATTAATTTTCAGGTGATACATCCTACACGGATATTGACACTGACTTTTGAAAGGCAAATGTGAACGCTCCTTTCTGGTTGAGTAGATGAGGTACATTATGACAGTGGCAGTAATGAGGGGAGGGGTGTGCGTGGCTGCTGGGGGGAGTCACGTGCTGCTTGTTAAGTCACTTCAGTTGTGTCCAACTCTGTGCCACCCTATGGACTGCAGCCCTCCAGGCTTCTCTGTCCATGGGATGTTCCAGGCAAGAATACTGAAATGGCTTGCCATTTCCTTCTCTAGGGGATCTTCCTGACCCAGGGGTTGAACCCAGGTCTGCTGCATTGCAGGCAGATTCTTAACCATCTGAGGCACCAGGGAAGCACCAGGGAAGCTTGTGTGAACTGCCTGGCATATGTAGCTGCATAAACATTTTAAAATAAATAATATGCATTATTTCCATTCTTTCAGGTTTTAGGATTAGATTATTCCACACAGAACGTTATCCCAAATAGTTTCCCAGTTGGGTTTCCTAGAGACTACCAGGATAATGATTGTACTTTTTTCTCTGCTACACCTTTTCACAATCTCTTCTGTTTTTTTCTGTATTTCAAGGTCAAGCTGAGTATGGGAAACTTAATCGTTTCTCAGAATAATATTTAAAAAATATCACCAGCTCCCAAACAGATGGGGCAGGAGTGGAGGTGGTCCAAAGTAAGATGCAGTTCTAGGGTGAAGTCATCAAATGCTTTCTCTCTTGGACAGCCATGTTCCAGGAACCAGCTAGAGAGTCTTCAAGTGAATGCAGGAATGGCAGCCAGAGGGTTAGAACAGAAGGCAAGGGGAAGAAAAGGCCTGGAAGTAGACATTTTAGGAGTTTCATCTGAATTGGGATGACGCTATGAGACAGGCACAACCTTCTCATAGGATGAATGTTCTCTAGGAAAAGAGTGGAGGACTGAACCTCCCCCAAGGGCTTTCACACTGAAGTAGGTTGGCTCATTCCCACCTATTTTGAGTTGTCCAGCACATCACACATTTCTGCCATCAAAACCTGCATATTCCAGTACAGAAAAGTGTTACAAATCCATAAGTGAATAAAAAGCTCTTCTCATTCCCTCAGAATAAGTTGTTTTTGTAATCAAAAAGCCATCTGATGAGATATTTAACAAAGTTGAAAGAATGATTTAAGAAGGCCTGGGACCTCGCTCCCATTGCTGCTGCCTCCTACCCTTGGACTTTTAGGCAGGCTCATCTCTGAGCCTCAATTTCCTTATCTGGAAAGTTGCGACTGAACTGAACTGAACTGAACGTGAGATAAAAAGAAAACCTACAATGTGAGGTTGTTAGAAGTGCATAAATTAACATATTCCATAGGGCTTTGCACTTCATAGATGTGCAATAAATATAGGATAGTGTTGATAAGCCGCTTCCCATGCCCTGCTCATTGATGCCAGCTGATGGAATGTGCTGATGAGTGTTAGCTCTAGTGCTCTGGTACTTTGTGCCAGAGAGTAAATCAAACCAAACTAACCAACCAACCAATTAATTAACTAATTTTTAAAAAACCTGGCCTTTTCTTTTCTTGGGAAGAAAAGTCTGTATCCTTCCTGTCTTCTCCCAGAGCCTCCGTTTATGCCTACACACCCAACACACTCTCCTTTAGGATGATCCTAGATCAGAATCTCCTTATGTGAATGGGATATTTATTTCATTATGTCTTTTTCACCAAAGATCAGCTCCAGTCTGAATAAGTATCCATGAGCTCTACGAACTTGTCAATCAATAAATGCATATTAAGGGTCAACTCTGTTCTGAATGAAGGCCAAGTGGTAGAAGAGACAGGACCACAATCAGGGAGCCTATGAATGCTGAATAGCACTTAACCCAATATACTAGTGAGTAGGGTGCCAAGAAAATAGTGCAGATGATGCTAGATCAGAGGCTGTCTGTGTGGCAGCTTGGTCAGAAGGCTTCCACTGGTCAGTCTTCTGAACATTCTCTCCAGAGTCAGTTTAAAGGAAAACAAAGTTTCAAGAACTTCCCTTGAGGTCTAGTGGTTAAGACTTTTTGCTTCCACTGCAGGGGGAGCAGAGTTGATTGATTCCTGGTCAGGAAGGGGCTTGCTGCTGCTGCTGCTAAGTCGCTTCAGTCGTGTCCGACTCTGTGCGACCCCAGAGACGGCAGCCCACCAGGCTCCCCCGTCCCCAGGATTCTCCAGGCAAGAACACTGGAGTAGGTTGCCATTTCCTTCTCCAATGCATGAAAGTGAAAAGTGAAAGTGAGTTGCTCAGTCGTGTCCGACTCTTAGCGATCCCATGGATTGCAGCCTTCCAGGCTCCTCCATCCATGGGATTTGCCAGGCAAGAGTACTGGAGTGGGATGCCATTGAAGGGGGTAAAGAACCTACCTGCCAATGCAAGAGACATTAGAAATGCGGGTTTAATCCCTGGGAAGATCCCCTGGAGGGGGAAATTGGCNTCCCATGGATTGCAGCCTTCCAGGCTCCTCCATCCATGGGATTTGCCAGGCAAGAGTACTGGAGTGGGATGCCATTGAAGGGGGTAAAGAACCTACCTGCCAATGCAAGAGACATTAGAAATGCGGGTTTAATCCCTGGGAAGATCCCCTGGAGGGGGAAATTGGCAACCCATCTGATATTCTTGCCTGGAGAATCCCATTGACAGAGGACCTGGTGAGCTACAGTTCAGAGAGTTGCAGAGTTGGACATGACTGAAGCAATTTATCACACACACACACGGAACTAAGATTGTATGTGCCACACATACAGCAAAAAAAAAAAGAAAAAAACTTCAGTGCATGGGATTGGGTTCCTCAAAAACAAGCTCACCTTGTATCCTGGTTCTCTTGCTTTTGGCAGGGCCCAAGGCTGGACCTGAGCTTGAAAAGTAGCTTTACATGGTCTGCATCTCAAAGACAGTAGCTTGGTGCCTTGTCTTAATAATTTTTATGGAGAAATTCTTGTACCCTTGCACATGGTTTCCACAGACTAGCAGGATTCATGCACTCCCTTCATTCCCAGCTCTTAACCCCACACTGGATTTTACTGCTGTCACTTTGTTATTAAATCAGTGTGGAGTTTGCTGCTTTTAGAGCTAAGGAGGAAAGGGATTACAACATAGAGGACCGCCTTGCAATTTCCGACAGGAGCCGTCTGAATGAACATATTGTTTCCCACTATTTCTCTGGAAAGATCATACATTATAATCACTGTTTACAGTATACTGTGTAAAATAATCTCTGTTTGTTTTCTACAATGGATACTGTGTCATTTAATTAATTTAGACTAAAGAAAAGCAATCAACATTCAGCCATGACATTCCCTTAGGGGATATAAATGAAAAATTTTCTATACCCTACACAGCAGTTAGAGCAAAGGAAGTGCTGATATTTATTTATGAAGATCAGTGCTTGTAGTTGCAAGCAACAGAGCTCTAGCTGATTTTAGAAGCCAGGAGGTATGAACAGGAGAGGGAATACTTTACAGATCACCATGAGGATTGGAGAAGCACAGTTAAGGTACCAGAGACCTGGAGTAGGCAGTCATGGAGCCTGTCGTCATGTCACGGAGCAGGCCTGGAGAAAAATCATGGTTGCACCCGCCAAGCACAGGATGATGGCATTTAAGGCACAGTCATTTTAGCCTGGAACATGGTGGCCCTGCTACCAGCAGGCAGCATTGCCACCAGAGAGAGGATTCCTGCACTGCCTACTTCTCTTTATCTTTGACTTCCAATTCTGTCTGGTATGACTGAGTCTGACTCTTAGAGGCTAGTATATGACCTCACATCCTCTCTGCAAGAGAGGCTAGAAAAGCAAAGATATGGCAGTTTCCACTTTTAGAGTTGGGGTGGGCTCTTCCTGTCTCTGAAATTCAAAAGGCAGGGAAGTCTCTAAGTGTACAAAGTGCTTGGCAGATGAAAAGAGACAAATGTCTCCCCAAATCAGCATTGCCAGGAATAAGACCTCCAATGTCCTCAGTCATAGCTGCAGAAATGTGTCAGATCCTCCCCTTGAGCTACACAGTCCAACAATCTGGCCTTTCTTCAAAAAAGGGATAAATTACCATCAGCGGGGGGAGGATGCAGAAAGAATTTCTTTTCTCTCTCAAATACCATACTTGGTCAAACTTTGTTGTTGTTTAGTCGCTAAATTGTGTCTGACTCTTTTGCGACCCCATAGATTGTAGACCCCCAGACTCCTCTGTCCATGGGATTTCTAGGCAAGATTACTGGAGTGGGTTGCCATTCCCTTCTCCAGGGGATCTTCCTGACCCAGGGATGGAACCTGCATCTCCTGCATTGGCAGGCAGATTCGTTACCACTAAGCCACCAGGGATTCCCTAATCAAATTTAGCTGAATGTAATCTGTTGCTCTTATGTAAGAAGTCTTTGTTTTGAGCTGATCTTGATCAGATATTAAATTGGATAGAATTTCCTGTTAAGCTTTTTTTGTCTTTATTTACTAAGAACAGCATGTTCTCTTAATGGGCCCAGGGCACTAAAGACCTGGATGTGCAGCCATGGTTTGAAAGAAAAGTAAGAAAACATGGTTCTTTTTAGAATATTTATTTGACCATTAGTGTCCCAGTAACAATTAGTTTGGAACAATAGTGGAGATAAAAATAAATAAATAAATACAAGGCAAAGAGAAATCTTGGTAATGGGTAAAAAGAACCGATAGCCTACCGGGCATTTAGGAGCTCAAGTCCAAGACAGAAGATAATCATATAAACAGCTGCCTTTTCTGTAATTACATTTAAAAATATCATTCTATCCATATAGTTTTCACCCTGCTGTCTGATGCATGCTCAGGTTGATACAATTATTTTTTATTAAGATAGTTTAATTGACCAAAGCTTTTATTTTAATTCCTGGGTTTGTTTAAAAGAAAGCAACTTAGCAATCCATGTTGCTAGCAGTGTTTATGGAAGATGAAGCAAAGGAGCAGAGATAGCCAGGAGAAAACAAAAAAAATCTGCAGTTTAGCATTCTCGTCCCTGTAGGAATCTTCCTTATATTATGGAAATTTCTGCAGACCTTAGGCCATGAGTATTGAACAGATCTCACCTTCCACAGCTTCTCATTGACCTACAGCACAATATAGGGTTTTTTGAACATAAAAGAATCATTGACAACCTCGATATTACTCTAAGAAATTGTTTACCCATGTGATAAAGAAGCCTCTCAAACTTCCTTAATTAAGAGTATGTTACATCAATGACCCACCTTCCTGGTGGAGAAGCTGAAATCCACCAAGTCTATTTCTCCCCTACCAATTAAATCACATCCTCGGTTTGTTTGCATCCTCTATCTAGTTTGTGATATCACAAGGGTGCTTTCCCCTTGCATTACATGTTGACTGACTATAGAACAGATTTCCCAGAGTCTTGAATGTCTCTGGGCAGTTGAAGCTTTTGCCTTTTGAGTTATTAATTTGTAATCACATTATTAGAGGAATCTGGTGAGGAAAGAGCTGGAGATACATCTGTTTGATTTGCCTGTCCTGTTCTTTTGAGCCTACCAAGCTGAGTGGAGAGCGGCAAAAAAACAAAAAAAGCAAAAGCAGACCTCAGCTCCCTCTCCTTTCCTGATGCTATATTGATATTATGGGCTCACAAGATTTCATCCTTCTTGCATCTGATAGCACAAACATATTTACCAAGGAGAGAAGCGAGAAAAGAGGACAAAGGGGTATGAATGGAAGAAGAAACCCTGCTGCGTCTGTCCTTGGGACAATACTGACCATTTTGCATAGATGTGTGTGCTTCCTAGAAGAGTTAGCCAAGCAAAGCTTTCAGACCTCTAGGACTCTACCAAGTTGCTCTAATTTGAAAACAATTTTAATAAAGAGAGAGTAAGAAGACAAGCAAAGCAGTAGCAGCTCTGTGAATTAGCGCTACATTACTACCTGCTAGTGACATCCATGATGTGTCTCTTTTAAAAAGGTATTCAAAATCCAGTAAGTGATCATTTTATGTATCACTTAGTTTAACGGAGAGAGTTATTTAAATAAGGGCAGCATACAAGGAATTCAAAAAAATTGGCTTGTTGAATAATTTAACTAATATGAATTTTAATTAATAAGCGTTTGTTTTAATTAGATAAATAATGCATCTCTTTCTTGAGTTTTATAACTTAATGGCTCTTTTGTACAAGACCAAATTGGCAAAATGAAATGCAAGTTGTTTTCGTAGCCATCCAATCATCACAGAATATGAATGTTTTCTCCAAACACGTAGATCTCATTCATATATTTAACATTTAATGAAATGTATCTGTGTTCTAGATATCATGCTGAGTGGGGCTGGGGATGCAAAGTGAGTAACCATAGTCCCTTCATAGAAGGAATTTGGTCTAGGGAGAATTTGCAGTGTTTGTTCCTAGGGCTGCACCAGAAACCAGGCAGCTTGAAACAACAGCTTTTTATTCTCTCATAGTTCTGGATGCTAGGCATCCAGTATCCAGGTGATGGCAGGACTGGCTCCTTTTTGAGCACTCAGAGGGAGAATCTGGTCTCTAGCTTCTGGATGTTGCCCTCAACTCTTGGTGTTTCTTAGCTTGTGGCAGCAAAATTCCAGTCTCTACTGAGATCACATGGTATTTTCCCTATGGGTGTCAGAGTCCAAATTTCCCTTTTCTTATAAGGATGCTAGTCATGGGATTTGGTGTTACTATCTCAGTTGTGTCCAACTCTATATAACCCCTCAGATTGTGGCCTGCCAGGCTCCTCTGTCCATGGAATTCTCCAGACAAGAATACTGGAGTGGGTAGACATACCCTTCTCCAGAGAATCTTCCTGACCCAAGGATCAAAACTGGGTCTCTTGAATAGCAGGCAGATTCTTGCAGGCAGGTTCTTTACTGTCTGAGCCACCAGGGAAACCACTGGATTTAGGACCCACAGTAATCAGTATGACCTCGTCTTAACTTGATTACATTTTCAAGGACCCTGTTTCCAAATATAGGCACTTTCTGAGGTACCAGAGGTTAGAACTTCAACATAGCTTATTTTTGGAAGGGGATCACATTCCATAACAGTATCCAAGAAGAGTAAAGGAGCCTCCAAGCCAGGCTTCAGCAATACGTGAACCGTGAACTTTCAGATGTCCAAGCTGGTTTTAGAAAAGACAGAGGAGCCAGAGATCAAATTGCCAACATCTGCTGAATCATGGAAAAAGCAAGAGAGTTCCAGAAAGACATCTATTTCTGCTTTATTGACTATGCCAAAGCCTTTGACTGTGTGGATCACAATAAACTGTGGAAAATTCTGAAAGAGATGGGAATACCAGACCACCTGACCTGCCTCTTGAGAAACCTATACACAAGTCAGGAAGCAACAGTTAGAACTGGACATGNCTGGATCATGGAAAAAGCAAGAGAGTTCCAGAAAAACATCTATTTCTGCTTTATTGACTATGCCAAAGCCTTTGACTGTGTGGATCACAATAAACTGTGGAAAATTCTGAAAGAGATGGGAATACCAGACCACCTGACCTGCCTCTTGAGAAACCTATACGCACGTCAGGAAGCAACAGTTAGAACTGGACATGGAACAACAGACTGGTTCCAAATAGGAAAAGGAGTACGTCAAGGCTGTATATTGTCACCCTGCTTATTTAACTTCTAGGCAGAGTACATCATGAGAAACGCTGGGCTGGGAGAAACGCTGGGCTGGAAGAAGCACAAGCTGGAATCAAGATTGCCAGGAGAAATATCAATAACCGCAGATATGCAGATGATACCACCCTTATGGCAGAAAGTGAAGAGGAACTAAAAAGCCTCTTGATGAAAGTGAAAGAGGAGAGTGAAAAAGCTAGCTTAAAGCTCAACATTCAGAAAACTAAGATCACGGCATCCAGTCCCATCACTTCATGGCAAATAGATGTGGAAACAATGTCAGACTTTATTTTGGAGGACTCCAAAACCACTGCAGATGGTGATTGCAGCCATGAAATTAAAAGACGCTTACTACTTGGAAGGAAAGCTATGACCAACCTAGACAGCATATTAAAAAACAGACACATTGCTTTGTCAACAACGGTCCATCCAGTCGAAGTTATGGCTTTTCCAGTAGTTATGTATGGATGTGAGAGTTGGACTATAAAGAAAGCTGAGCGCCGAAGAATTGATGCTTTTGAACTGTGGTGTTGGAGAAGACTCTTGAGAGAGTCCCTTGGACTGCAAGGAGATCCAACCAGTCCATCCTAAAGGAGATCAGTCCTGGGTGTTCATTGGAAGGACTGATGTTGAAGCTGAAACTCTAATACTTTGGCCACCTGATGCAAAGAACTGACTCATCTAAAAAGACCCTCATGCTGGGAAAGATTGAAGGGAGGAGGAAAAGGGGACAACAGAGAATGAAATAGTTGGATGGCATCACTGACTCTATAGATGTTGAGTTTGGGTAAACTCTGGGAGTTGGTGATGGACAGGGAGGCCTGGTGTGCTGAAGTTCATGGGGTCACAAAGAGTCGAACACGACTGAGTAACTGAACTGAACTGATACTGATTGCCATGTTTTAAGGACATCAGGACAGCAAAAGTCTAACCACAAGAGCTTATTTTTTTGTAGAAGAAAAATGAGCTTTGTCTACATGTACCATAATCTTAAATAATGTTTATTTACTTTACCAAAGTAACAGAAGATTTTAAAAACAAATATAAATCACTTAAAGGCAAAGAAATTCATTATGTGTTATCGAAAGCTCCATTCTAAGAAAACTTTGTTCTCTTAAGATAGACAGTAGACTAAATTCCAGTCTGTTACCAGTTTACCAGATAAAAAAATTTGTTTATTGTTTAATCTTAGAAGTCTTTTCCATAAATCTTGAAGTAGCAGTATTCTTGCAAAGGCATCAGAGTGAAACCATAGAAGGCATGATTAAAATCTGATTAAACTGCAGTTGGCAAGGTAGCCTGGTCTTTGCTGTGATACTGAACACTTTAATATGATAACTAGAATTATAACTGACAACATTTTACCAGAACATGTCAGATTTTCATGAATTTCACATAATTTCTAGGATATCTGTATTAGTAACATCAACCATACAATATAATCTGAGAAGATACATCTCTCCTCCAACAATACTTTCCGTGTAATTTAACATGTCAAATGAACTCAGGTAGTTTAATATCTCTCTTTGGGATGTTCCAGGGGCCCTATGAAGTATCCCAAAGTAAGTTAGAAGTCAAATGATTTAGGAAGTGTTTTCAATAAATATCAAAAAGGTTTATAACACTCAGATAGGACCATATAGATCACTGTGAAACAATATATTCGCTTAGCTAAAGTTAATAAAAGATTTCAAAGGTAAACAGAGAACAGATCACTTCAGAGGTAAAGAAACTTGATATCTATTATCAAAGGCAGTCCAGCATCTCAAGAAAACTTGTATTTATGCACAAAACTCTTCCTTTGGGGTCCACTTTCTATAAAACCTTATCACTCTCAGTACCCATTACTTTGTTCTTCCATCCTGAAACAGCCACCTGTAAGTCAGACCTACTTCCTTTTCCCCTCATAAAGTGTAATTTCATTTCTCATACCCTCTTTACTGAAAACACACATCCTACTTTCCTTAAGCAACCAAGAACTGACCTTTATATTAGCATTCTATGAACATAAATACCAGTGATAATCTCTAAAAAAAAAAAAAAAGTTCTAGAGAACATCTCAGGATGGCATCAAACATTATTCATTAATAGTTTTAAATTTCTAGTTTCTCAAGAGGAAGTTCGTGTTCAATAATTAATGTTTCAGAATCTTATTCTATTTGAAAATGACCTAGCTATTCAATAAACTTCCGTCACTTAGTTTAGCACAACCACAGAAATTTAGGTTACCAAAATCTAGAGAGACTGTTTTAGACAGAAATTTCTAAAGTATAATTATTCTTAATAGAGTTTATCTAAAAGCTCATATCTCATTTATATATTTTTTGAAGTCTCTTCACTAGAGGTACTTTCCTTGCTGACAAACTTGTAACAGATATAATAATATAACAATATTTAACTTATAATAAAACTAGGTACAATGAAAATACTATGCTTAATGTTAATGACTCTTAGACATGTCCATATTAGATTAACAAACAAACATTAATACTAGATATTTAATATTGAATATTTCCCAGTTCATGTGAATCTGAAATTCTTTTGGGTCAATTCTCTTGTATTTAGAATTGTCTGATTTCTAAGCACTTACTTTTCTTTAGGCCAATTAAATTAGAACTCATTTACAACTTCAGCAATATTATTAAAAAAAACAACAACCCAAAAGACACACACTGAGACATACATAAATCCAGATAGACAGACAGAGATCTCATAGTTTTCCGCTTGAGATTTAAAATGTCTCTGTGATCCCCCACCACTTTTTTTTGAAATTCTAATATGCCCACAGAGGATGAGATGGTTGGATGGCATCACCGATGCAATGGACATGAGTTTGAGCTCCAGGAGTTGGTGATAGACCGGGAAACCTGGCGCCATGAGGTCGCAGAGTCGGACATGACTGAGCCATTGAACTGAACTGAACTGAATTTATCCAAGGCTGAGGTCTCAGGCAACAAGGACATGGAGAGGGTTAACTTCAAGCTTTTCCCTGCTGCTGCTGCTAAGTAGTCACTTCAGTCATGTCTGACTCTGTGTGACCCCATAGACGGCAGCCCACCAGGCGCCCCCATCCCTGGGAATCTCCAGGCAAGAACACTGGAATGGGTTGCCATTTCCTTCTCCAATGCATGAAAGTGAAAAGTGAAAGGGAAGTTGCTCAGTTGTATCCGACTCTTCACGACCCCATGGACTGCAGCCTACCAGGCTCCTCCGTCCATGGGATTTTCTAGGCAAGAGTACTGGAGCCGGGTGCCATCGCCTTCTCCGAGCTTTTCCCTAGGCAGGCCTTTTAACAAGCTAGTTGTTTTTAATTGCATACACAAAAAGAACTGGTTTTGCAGTTTCCAAGAAAAAAATTTCACTTTAATCAGTTTTCTTCGGAGTCTAAAGAGTATCATGGCCATCCTGTGTCAAAAAGTTATCTTTCCTTTCTGTAGTCATAGTTTTATAGCTAAAATATAGACCAAATAGCGCTCAAATTGACTCTGATATCAGGGGCAGATCAATTGATAAAAATCTTGGATTTTCCCTTTGGTGGAAAGTTTTTGTCCCATCAGAAGAATCTGAAGGGTTAAGGGAATTTGCAGGAGTCGGGGAAGCTTGGTCCTTCCCCATTCTGAGAAGTTAGAGTAGTTAGAAGGGAATTCTGTGGGATGTTCAGGAATTGGGGAAGCTTGGTTCCCTCCCCATCTGAGAGATAAACAAAGTTAGAAAGTGATTCTTTAGAATGTTAGGAGAGTTTTTGATCCTTCGGGCTTTTGAATATAAGAGAAAGACCGGGACCAAAGGGAACCTCAGAATCCTTTCCTAGAGATCATGTGGCTATGAAAGGTCAAGCATGGGTTGTCTAGGAAATCTGATGGAGAGAGACAGAGGGGGACAGGAGGCAACAGAAAGACACATGTGGCATGAGTGGCCTAAGTTCCTCATATCTGGATTCTGACTGAAGGCCACGAAGGACTGTGTAAGGAGATTCCGAGTCCTTTCCCTGCTTTTGGCAAATGCTAGTGTGCCTCTGCTCTTTCGTCCTTGGGTCACCACAACAATTCCCTGTGTGAACAATAACTACAGCCAAGGTCGATTTTTTTTTAATTGTGTCAGGGGAGGGATCTTGGAGAAAGACTGAGTCTAGAGGGGAGGACGTGTTCAAATGGGTGGAAGGAGGTGGAAGGGAATTACCATCAGCAGAGATCAGCTTAAGCAAAAGAATGCAGATGACTGAAACAGCCCAATTTATGTAGGGTCTGCTTCTCACTGAGGGGCTGGAGTGCAGGGGACCATCTAGGGGACCACACAGCAGGAGTTGGGCGATATAGAGTCTGCCTCACAAGGCAGAAGATGGTAACTGGAGAGTAATATAAAGAGAGAATTTTATGGGCTGTGTTATCAGGATGGATTTTTTTTCTTTCCCAAACTGACACAGTGTGAGGCAGGGAACTACTCTAGAAATCAGCAAGCCATCTCAGGAGGATATTTCAGGATATTTTAAGTGACAGCTAACACTTAAAAGCCTCAAAACTGCTTTTGCAAGAATTGGACATTTAGAAAAGTTACTCACATGTACTTATGTGAGAAACCCTAGTGAATACCAACAAAAGTTAAAATGGGCTTCTCTGTCAAAATAGGCTGTTTTTATCTTATTCCATTATTTCCAGGGGCATATCATCAAACTACCTACCAGAATCTCTGAAGAGAAATGATACTGCTCCTTCCAGAGCAAAAAACCCAAAAACTCCAAACAACAAAAAACAAAAAATGTAATATCTATGAAGTTACAGCCAAACTGATAAATATTAAAGCACCATGTAACCCGAAAGTATTACCAAAAGTTTTCAGAACCTCAAAAACAAGGGGAAAAAACAGACTCTAAGAAAACATTTCAACATTTTCCACTGCTTTTATGCTAAACGTTCTGGATTTCTCGTTTTTGTTGCAAGAGAACGATAGAATGAGGAAGGAGGAAAGTAATGCAAAATCAAGATGCTATTAGTAGTTAGAACTGCTTCTTCCTTTGATTAGATGATGGCAGCAAATACAATGAAATTTTGTAAAGCTTGATAATGATCTTGCATGGTTCCATTACCTAAGGTGTTCCTTTTGTTTCACCTCTCAAAAATTCAAACTTTTCCCCCCACCAATCTGAAATAAAAAATTTAACTAGTTTTTTTTTCCCCTCAGTGTAAAGCAAGAAAGTGACGAGAGAGTGCTGTTTCATTGTCTCAGAGAGAATGAACACTACTTATAAGCAACATTCAACGCTAACATTTTGGATCTTAGGTAAAGTAATTAAATTTTAAGAAGGTCAAAAATAATGTACCCAGGCTTCCAGTAACTGTGCCTGGCTGTGGATCTAAAGCACCAGGGAAGATCTTTCCTCCGAGTGGCAAGAATGAGCAGCAGTGAAGGGCTGGCCTCTGTACATTGACAATAATTAGCTAAACTTGTTCAAGATTTTATGAGGAATAGCTTTTTTTTTGTCTCTTTCCAGAAGTTGCTTTTTATGGAAACCAATATATTCTATCATTGCTGAGATGAACCTGAACATTTGGGAGTGGTACGATTATTCAGTTTTTTGTTTTTATAATTGATTGCTCTAAGTAGGTAGCCTCATGAATTTCACAGTAGTGGTAAAGTATTAATATTTGGAGTGAGATTACTCTGAAACTCTTATGCGGAATAACAAGCTTAGTTATAGCAGTAGAAAAAAGTGAACTTGAAATCTACCTTTCAGTCATCTTTGCCCATCTCTGAAGTTAAAATTGTATCTTCAAGGTACAGACAGGGATATGAATTAAACACAGCTCATTACACATTTGCCTTTTCTACTCTGAGTGAGAATGTCTAGCTACTAGGCACCTGCAACTAAACCAATTCATGGATCAAGACAGTTGGATGAATTTAGAGGGATAATTACCATCTACGGGGAAGAATGGTACGACATTTAACTTTCACAACATGAAACAGAACAGAAGTACATTTAAATACCTTTTACTGATTATCTTATTATACATGCAAACATGCTCAATGTAATAAATGCAGAGAAGTAAAGAGAACAAAATAAAACTCTCCTGTAATCACACCATTCAGAGACAACCACAGTTGACATTTGGGTGCTTAAATGTTCACATTTTCTGTGCATGTATATAATCACATATGCACATTTTTATCAAAATAGGATTGTATAATACATTCCATTTTTTTTATTTAACATTGTTTATTGTAAACATCTCTCCATGTCAATACATATTTTTCTATAATTTCATTTCTAACGTGTGAATAGTAATACATTAAATATTTACAATGATTTATTTATTCAGTTCCCTATTTCTGAACATTTGGGTTATTTCCTACCTTCAGTACCACAGTACTGCAAGATTATATTTTCATTTAAACTCTCTGGATCTTTATTTCGTTATAGTAAGTTTTCAGATATGGCATTATTTAACTATTTTTATATAAAAAGGGCAGAGTAATAGCTATGAAATAACTATCAGAGGCACCCAGGTAATAACACACAAATCAAAAAGTATAGACACTCTGTACACTAGTACCATAAACATAGCTATTAAAGCCACATGCCCCATGAAGGAAAAACGATGTCATTTAAGGAAAGGGAAGTTTATCTTTCTTTAGAAAATCTTTGGGCACTCACTTTTGGATTTCAGAAAGCCATTGAAATTAGTAAGAAAAGTGACCAACCCAAAGGCTGCATATTTTATATGAAGGATAAATTTCTCTAAAAAATAACACTTCTGTAAAGCTGTAAAGCAATCCTGGCTTGTTAATCCTCATGATCAGGATTCTATGCTTTAAGCCTAGTGTTTTCTAACAGTAAATGCTAACATTATACAGAGCTATATAACATTGGATTGGTTATTATACCTATTTCTATTTTTATATTAGAAACAGATACACCATTAATGAAGAAATTTGTTAAGTTAGAACATGTCATTAACATACTTTGTGCTCCTTACACACACACACACACACACACACACACACACACACACTTGATTATGGAGGCACAAAAATGTATTAAGCTATAACATTAATTATAGTTATATAGTTATACATAAATGGTTAGATAGCATCATTGACTCAAGGGACATGAATTTGAGCAAACTTTGGGAGATAGTGGAGGACAGAGGAGCCTGGCATGCTGCAGTTCACGGGGTCACAAAGAGGTAAGACATGACTTAGCAACTCAACAATAGCAATACAATTTCAGGGGAATAAGGAAGTTACTGATGTTGCTTTCTCTTTTTACTATTTTATCATAAAACCAGCCAATGTTCAAAGAGAGAAGGACTATCCAAACAATATAAAACTATGAAAAGAGAGAATAACACACTGCTGATTTCCTATTTATAAAATTCAGACATAACTAATTTTAACTATTAAAGACATAACATATTCTACAAAAAACTTCCTATGATTGTAAACCTGTGTACTTTTTTGCTTCAAGAACAAATACAATTAACAAACTCATTTTTCACAACTTGTTTTTCAATTTACAATATATTTTAGCCATTTTCCCTGTAAGTACTTATAAACCTCTCTGGATAACTAAATGGACCCGATTTATTAAACCAAACCACACTCATTTTGTTAATATATACTGCTATAAGTAAAATTTTGATCAATATGGCACTGTAAGTTCAGCTTTAAACTTTTCTCCAAACACAGAGAAAATTTTACAGATACATATTTTTCAATGTATGTGTATATAGACATATATGTATGTACACACACACCACACAGATGTTTAAGTCATGGTTGCCTCAAAAATAAACAGCTCATGAACCACAGATGTAGTGAAACTCAGAGCGGAGTAGTTAGATCCAAGCCTCTATCTTGGTGGAATTTGGGTCTAGAAATTGTGATATGCCCAGGAGGCAGGAAGAGGGACCCAGCCTGGAGGGGAGACCTGGGCCAGGGCACCACCAGCTGTCTGGGAGTCGGTCTGCAGGATGTCCAAGATCATAACAGGGCAGAAGCCTTGATTTGGTTCTGAGAAAAATCTCTGGGGGGACTTGACGGGGGCAGTAACTATATCTGTAGAGTTTAATGTATAGAAACAGAGAGTGATAAAAAGCTGATTTAAAATGGAGAAGGAAAGAAGGAAATGGAGAAAAATAAAACAAAAGAAAAGCTATAAGGTAAAAAAAAAAAAACTAAAAGCACACGGCATCCAAATCAATGGAGACGGACCAAACATACCTACTGAAACACAGATTCTATCAAACACTAAAAAACAAAGAAAAATCCTGCTATTTCTATTTTATCATAGACATACTAAAACAAAAGGATACAGAAAAGTTAAAAATAATATGAAACAAATTCTCTCTGTTATGGTATTTTTCCTGGATAAGGCAATGGCATCCCACTCCAGTATTCTTGCCTGGAGAATCCCAGGGACGGCAGAGCCTGGTAGGCCGCAGTCCATGGGGTCGCTGAAGGTCGGACACGACTGAGAGACTTCACTTTCACTTTTCACTTTCCTGCACTGGAGAAGGAAATGGCAACCCGCTCCAGTGTTCTTGCCTGGAGAATCCCAGGGACGGGGGAGCCTGGTGGGCTGCCGTCTATGGGATCACAAAGAGTCGGACATGACTGAAGTGACTTGGCAGCATGGTATTTTTCCAGTTTCACGGGTGTTTATTATATTTATTATATATATAATATATTGCTTTGCTTAGCCACTCAGTCGTGTCTGACTCTTTGCAACCCCATGGACTGTAGCCTGCCGGGGTCCTCTGTCCCTGGAATTCTTCAGGAAGGAATACTAGAATGGGTTGCCATGCCCTCCTCCAGGGGATCTTCCCAACCCAGAGACTGAACTCAGATCTCCTGCATTGCAGGCAGATTCTTTACCATCTGAGCCACCAGGGAAGTATAAGAAAATTACATTATATTATTATTAAATATATTTACATTTATATAATGTATAAATTACATTAATATCATATATTACATTTAATATAACATATATATTAAATTTATACAGATAAATTTTAACTTTTATGAAATCAGGTTTAAACAGGATTTTCCAGAAGAAAATGGTTTCACTGATGTCATGCTTAAAAACATTCTTTCTTACTCCATTTTTTAAAAATTTCTTCTAATAGGTTTGTGATGTTTTACTGTTAAATCCTTGGTTCACAGAGAGCATGATAAATAGAATATAAATATACATAAATATATGTGTAAATAAGCATAAATTCGGGAAAGTGGACACTTCAACAACACTTATTAAATAACCAATAATTACAAAGATGAAATGCTGCCTTTATCATATCCTAAATTTTATGTATTCAGATCTATTTCTAGCCTCTTACTTTTGTTCTACTGGTCTCTCTTGTTTCTTTTGCAAACTATTTTATTTAAAGTAGCTTTAGTGAAGTGAAGTCGCTCGTGTCAGACTCTTTGCGACCCCATGGGCTGTAGCCTACCAGGCTCTACCCTTTAAATATTGACAGACCTCCATCTCCTTTATCATTATTCTTCTTCAAAATTAATCTAGTAAATCTCAAAGTCTAATTTTTCCAAATACCTCTGGCACAGTTTCTCTAATCCTCCCCACCCAACTCCTGACAAAGACCGTCACTCTAATGTAATCACTGAATTACATCAAATTTACAGATTAGTAGCAACTGCAACCTAGTCTAATTAGCAATGTCCAGGAAATAGCAAACTTTCACTCGTTGCAATTCTACTGCCCTAAAGTAGGGCAGTGGTGGAAGAGGGTGAGGGTGCAGGTTTGTAATCCCAGAACGCACTACCCTCCACGGCTCTCCCTCTTCTGCATCTTCTTTTAACTCAATGCTCATACCTCCTGCTTTTCACAAATCTTTATGCAGAAGAGTGTTGTCATCCTCCACTATGGCTGGGAACCATAAGGCTCTCCACAAGGTTAAGACACTTAACTGAAGTTCATGGACCTAGTAAATGATGAAGCTGACTGACCCCATCTGTTCTAACCTCACAGCCTTCGTCCTTACTCGCTATCCTATACTATCTTAGACTTGAAGGGGCTGCAGTGAGAGTTCAGGAATTATTAGCCAGACCCCATTCATAAGCTAGAAGTATATATACATTTTTAAACAGGAGAACTACAAGTAATATTTTCTTCTAGCAAGAGGCAGTATTCTCTGGAATCTGAATTGAAGTCATAAAAGTGAAGTTTATAAACAAGATTTTAAACCAGAATGGGACTAGTTGATCCCTGATACATGCAGGTAGTCACATAAAAGAACAAAAAGAGATAAAAAAGAAACAGCTTGAAGCCCACTGAGGCAGTGACTATATCAGATTCTCGTCATTCCAGCTCTCTTTTGGCAGCCTGTATCCCCATGCTTCTAGGTTGTGCTCTTGTTCAGGGACTGGCCATGGAGGTGTTAAAGAGAGAAGCAATTTCTATCGATCCTAGAGACCTGCCCAAGAACGTGAGGAGAATTGTGCATATGATGCTTATCAAATAATATTACAAATGAAAATTGATTCCCAAGAAAATGCAGATGGTAACAATGCAAATAAATGTTCATTATGAAAACCTCAAGTCTTTTTCTCTTCCTTCTATGGTCTTTGTTTATTCATTAACAAAATCACATTTGGGCACAGTATTTCATCAAAAAGCTTGTGCAAACATTTTTATACAAGCCCTTTAACATCTAGCAGTTCCCCCAAAACTTTGATGTCTTGAAAAATCTAATTATTACTGGTAACTTTAAAAGATCACAGTAATTTATTTTTGTCAAATGTGACTAAAGATTAATGGATACAATCAGGAATAATTTGGTAAAAACATATCAAATGCAGAGAAAGCAAAATTTGTTGTTAAGTGAAGCATCAAATATAATAAAAGAGCAAATTCCATGAATGAACACCAACAATGCACAATTCATTAACCAAATGCCCACAATCATTTCACACTTCAGAGGGCTACTGATATGATCAGAAATTCTAGTAAAAGGATAAATATAGATTAACTTCAGCATCTCTATACATTTTAATTACAAATGCTACCCTCAGAGGGCTACCAGCATAATAAAGGAAATATAAACTATGGATTTGGGCTTCCCAGGTGGCACTGTGGTAAAAAATATGCTTGCTGACGCAAGAGACACAGGTTTGATTCCTGGGTCAGAAAGATCCCCTGGAGAAGGAAACGGCAACCCACCAGTATTCTTATCTGGAGAATCCCATGGACAGAGAAGCCAAGAGAGCTGCAGCCCATGAGGTGGCAGAGTCAGACACTACAGACTGACTAAGCATCAGTTCAGTTCAGTCGCTCAGTCGTGTCCGACTCTGTGACCCCATGAACCGCAAAACGCCAGGCCTTCCTGTCCATCACCAACTCCCGGAGTTCACCCAAATTCATGTCCATTGGGTCGATGATGCCATCCAGCCATCTCATCCTCTGTCATCCCCTTCTCCTCCTGCCCCCAATCCCTCCCAGCATCAGAGTCTTTTCCAATGAGTCAACTTTTCATATGAGATGGCCCAAGTATTGGAGTTTCAGCTTTAGCATCAGTCCTTCCAATGAACATCCAGGACTGACCTCCTTCAGAATGGACTGGTTGGATCTCCTTCAAGTCCAAGGGACTCTCAAGAGTCTTCTCCAACACCCCAGTTCAAAAGCATCAATTCTTCGGCGCTCAGCTTTCTTCACAGTCACTCTCTCACATCCATACATGACCACAGGAAAAACCATAGCCTTGACTAGATGGACCTTTGTTGGCAAAGTAATGTCTCTGCTTTTGAATATGCTATCTAAGTTGGTCAGAACTTTCCTTCCAAAGAGTAAGCGTCTTTTAATTTCATGGCTGCAATCTCCATCTGCAGTGATTTTGGAGCTCAAAAAAATAAAAGTCTGACACTCCTTCCACTGTTTCCCTATCTATTTCCCATGAAGTGATGGGACCAGATGCCATGATCTTCCCTTTCTGAATGTTGAGCTTTAAGCTAACTTTTTCACTCTCCTCTTTCACTTTCATCAAGAGGCTTTTTAGTTCCACTTCACTTTCTGCCAGAAGGGTGGTGTCATCTGCATATCTGAGGTTATTGATATTTCTCCCGGCAATCTTGATTCCAGCTTGTGCTTCTTCCAGCCCAGCATTTCTCATGATGTACTCTGCATAGAAGTTAAATAANAGTTCCTCTTCACTTTCTGCCATAAGGGTGGTGTCATCTGCATGTCTGAGGTTATTAATATTTCTCCTGGCAATCTTGATTCCATTTTGTGCTTCTTTAAGAAGTCTACATAGGTTGGTTCATAAAGAGTACATTATTTGAAGATGAATTCCTTTGACTCGTTATTTGATAATACTGAGAAATTTAGCATTGACTGTTGTTGAGTCAAACCCTTGTTACTTTATCTAAGTAAGGCTTGAGACTTGCTTTTGTGTTAAATCTGTTATCTGTTTTCTCATATGAATTTTAGCTCTTGGTTCTGTGGAAGAGCCAGAGAGGTCTCTGAAGCAGGCACTTGAGATATTATGAATGTTTTAAGCACTGTGCAATCCAAAACATTCTACCTGACATAGTTATAGAAACAGAGTCCCTTTACGTCTTTGATCCCTGAAAGGTTTCTTTTAATTAAAATATACCTTCGGAGTATAGAAATCATGTGAGAATGTAAACAGTCTGTCTGGAAATATTTGGTAACTAGGACCAGTATTGGTAGCTAATGATTTATTGTAAGTCTAGTATTTGACACTCTCCAGTTTATCTCATGTAATTTGCACAACAATCCCATGAGGAAAGTATTATTATCCCTTTTCTAGAGTAGAGGAAACTGAGAAATTCCCCCAATTAGTTTGTGGCTGAGTTAGCTTTTGAAGCCTACTAGGTCTGTTTAAACTATCTTCCAAATCTGAAACTTACTTGCTCATGGGTTTGTTTGCTTTATATTACTATTACAAATGTAGCTTAAATAGCACAGATTCATTGCTTTATAGTTCTGGAGGTCAGAAGTCTGAAGTGCATCTCATTCGGCTAAAAATCAGAACTTCACTCCTTCCAGAAACCCTGGCGAGAGTCTGTTCCTTGCCTTTTCCAGTTTCTGGAGATTGGAAGCAATCCTGGTCTCGAGGCTGCATCACTCCAGTCTCTGCTTCCTTCTCCACATCACCTTCTCCTTGGTTTGCTTGTCCAAACTTCCTCTGCTTTGCTGTTACAAGGACAATTGTCATTGGATTTAGAGCCCACCTGGATAATCCAGGGTAAGTTCATCCCCAAAGCATTAATTACTTTTTCCACCGTAAAGTAATATTCACGGATTAGGATGTAGTCTTATCTTTTGGGGATGCACCACTCAATCCGCTGTCATTGCTGTTCCGACCCTACATCACGTCTGACTCTTAGCGACCCCATTGACTGCAGCACACCAGGCTTCCCCGACCTTCACTATCTTTTGGAGTTTGCTCAAACTCATGGCTACTGAGTCTGTGATGCCATCCACCCATCTCGTCCTCTGTCGTTCCCTTCTTCTTTTACCCTCNGTCTGACTCTTAGCGACCCCATTGACTGCAGCACACCAGGCTTCCCCGACCTTCACTATCTTTTGGAGTTTGCTCAAACTCATGGCTACTGAGTCTGTGATGCCATCCACCCATCTCGTCCTCTGTCGTTCCCTTCTTCTTTTACCCTCGATCTTTCCCAGCATCAGGGAAAGATAAGTCAGCTCTATCATTAACAATCCCATAACCTATTTACATACATAGAGTTTTACGCCCCCACCCCCTCCATCTCTGTCTTGCCAATGTAGCTAAGTTTTGAAATTCAAAGAGAACTCTTCTGCTGACATCCCTGGAAACCCCCACCATCTCAGTGANCTTCTTTTACCCTCGATCTTTCCCAGCATCAGGGAAAGATAAGTCAGCTCTATCATTAACAATCCCATAACCTATTTACATACATAGAGTTTTACGCCCCCACCCCCTCCATCTCTGTCTTGCCAATGTAGCTAAGTTTTGAAATTCAAAGAGAACTCTTCTGCTGACATCCCTGGAAACCCCCACCATCTCAGTGATGAGTCCTCTGTTAATGGAGCTGACCCAAGCCTTGCCAGCGTCAAGAGACTTCAGGTGCTTCGTCAATGACTGCCCAGCCCCTAAGGCCCGAATGTAGCTCTCTGGTGCATTCTGCTCTTTTTGACGTAGGAGCCTGCAAGAAATGTGAAGCAGTCTCCCTCAACTATGCTATCATGTTTGCCAGGTTTTGAGTCCTGAGTTTTAAATGTTTTATTTCAGGAGGATAGCAAATCTCACATTGTAGAGCCAAATGTAGAAGTTGCCAGGCACTGGGACCGCGGCCTCCATCCAGATTTTTTTTTTTTTTTTAAGTACCGGCTGTGAAAAATCACAGTGGTTTAATCCAGGGAGGAGAGATGCTTTGGAAAGTCTCCCAAAAGGTGACAGAACTCTGCAACCCAGGCCCATGAGTGGATCTCTGTTTAAGGGATAAGAAGGAATCTACAGCTTAGAGACGGAGAAGGCAGTGGCAACCCACTCCAGTACTCTTGCCTGGAAAATCCCATGGGCGGAGGAGCCTGGTAGGTTGCAGTCCATGGGGACGCTAAGAGTCGGACACGACTGAGCGACTTCAGTTTCACTTTTCACTTTCATGCATTGGAGAAGGAAATGGCAACCCACTCCAGTGTTGTTGCCTGGAGAATCTCAGGGACAGGGGAGCCTGGTGGGCTGCCGTCTATTGGGTCACACAGAGTCAGACACAACTGAAGCGACTTAGCAGCAGCAGCTAAGAGATGCCAGATATTAGCCAGACAAACAATGAACTGGTTTGTTTACAGGCCCCATCATGGCATGATATCAATGTTAAGGTCAAGTGTGCCAGTAGGACTCCTTGGTTTTTGGTTTCATGAGTTTTTTATTGTTTTGATTTTGATTTTTGAGTTTTTAAGGTACAAGTATGATCATGAGTCTGAGTGAATGTGTGTGTACATTTCACCAGCAAGTGCCAAAGAAGCTTGGATCTGTGCCATGGCTAACATTTCAGGTTTCTAGGTCTTTACCAAGAAATATTAAATCCACATCTTTCGGAATTAGGTTCCAAGATTCTGGGTATTTAACAGTCTTACAAGATGTCACAGTAAGATTTGACATACATCACTCTGGGATGAAGAGACCAAGGTTGTAAGCTCAGAGGGTGTTTGCATTGGAAAGTCCAAGACGTGGGAAGCAGAATGGCTGAGTCATGTGAACAGCAGATTCCCTTACTAGGTTGTTTATTTTTGCATTGCATATATGGTTTTTGTTTGCTGAGCATTATAATATTTTGACATACTAGAAAACCTTTCTGTTTGGGGAGATGCTGCCTCTCCTGGGGTTAGACAATTCTTAGAGATAAAAGGGCTGAGTTGGAGCATGTATTTGACATGCAAACTAACCAAGCCTCACCTTCTGTCTGTGGTCCATCCACTCAGGAGAGAGTAGTCTTTCATCTTAATCAGTCCAGGGCCAGGTACCGGGCAACTAGAGATGACTTCTACAGCCCAAAGCTTGCTGAAATTATTAACATTAGCCAATTTTAAACTCTTCATTCTGACCTGTTGTGTCTTTCCCTCAGAAACCCCAGTAAATACCATGACCTAAAAAGTCCCCCTGAGTCCTGCCTTCTAACACCTCTGGATCACCCTTGTGCTGACCCTCTTTAGCAGACATGTCATGCTTCTCGACTCCAGGAATTGTGAGTGTAATAAGCTTCGTTTCTTTCTTGAGCCTCTCCTGTGTCTTCTCTTGTGATTGAACCTGGCTGACCATTGCATAAAAGAATACAAAACAGCTTTTAAGGAAGTAAACCTTCTCTTCTGTTTTTTCAAACTTGATTTATATAGGAAGATGATCAGATGTAGATAATAGAGCTTAACTACTAAGGGGAGATTTCAGGCTCAGTGTGGCTGGTTTCTGATGTCATGAGAGTCACAATTCTTTTCCTTCTGAATCTTCCCTGGGAAGGTGCAACTGCTTCTCCACTGATGTGCAGGGTTAGGCCACCTCACTTTCAGGTCCAGTTTTATGCTGCCAAAAAATCAAGGCGTCCTACTGGCACACTTGACCTTAACATCGACATCATGGCGTGATGGGGCCCATAAACGAACCAGTTCATTGTCTGGCTAATTTCCGGTTTCTCTTAGCTGAATATTCCTTCTTATCCCTTAAGCAGAGATCCACTCATGGACCTGGGCTGCAGAGTCTCTTGCTGGTAGATACTGAAATGTCATGCTACATTCATAAAGCCATCAGATAAAGCGCTAATTAAACCACTCAGTTCAGTTCAGTTCAGCTCAGTCACTAAGTTTTGTCCGACTCTTTGCGACCCCATGAATCACAGCACGCCAGGCCTCCCTGTCCATCATCAACTCCCGGAGTTCACTCAGACTCACGCCCATTGAGTCCGTGATGCCATCCAGCCATCTCATCCTGTGTCGNGTCCATCCTAAAGGAAATCAGTCCTGGGTGTTTATTGGAAGGACTGATGTTGAAGCTGAAACTCCAATAATTTGGCCACCTCATGTGAAGAGCTGACTCACTTGAAAAGACCCGGATGCTGGGAAAGATTGAGGGCAGGAGGAGAAGAGAATGAGATGGTTGGATGGCATCACCAACTCATTGGACATGGGTCTGGAGTTTACATGGGTAAACTCCAGGAGTTGGTGACAGACAGGGAGGCCTGGCATGCTGTGGTTCATGGGTCGCAAAGAGTCAGACACGACTGAGTGACTGAACTGAACTGAACTGATCCAAGAAGACCGTTTGCAGAGGTGAAGACACCTTTGTTTCATAAATGTAGAGGTGTACCACCCATGTGCAGGGGTTGCAGGAAGCATTGTAAGTAACCTGTCACAAATGATGCAGGGAAATGGAAGGTAGGGGGTGGGAAGTGCCCAAAAGAAAGAATTAATTTTAACTATCTGCTTCTTTTCCTACAAAGAGTCAGAAACTGAGGCCACTAGACTGAATAGGGTGGAGAAATAGCCAGGTAGGGTAGCCCTCAGACCCCTCTGCCACCTCAGGCTTCCTCCCACAACAAGATCCAGCTGCATGAGGAAAGAAGATGCGGCTTGAAATAAAGTTCAGGGCTTTTACTATTAGCTAAGGCAAGATACATTTATTATGAGTATGAGACTTTTCTGAGGACTAAGATGACCAGAGGATTTATTGGCCAAGATTGACCAGGAAAGTCTTGGGCTCATTTGTTTCTCATTTAAGGAGATGGTAGGGGAGAAAAACTCTACAGAATGGGCAGGAGAGAGGCAGTCATAAGGAAAGGACAGTCACTTCCAGAGCCCAGTTGGTTCCACACAAGTCTTAAAATGGAAATGGGTTTGGGCAAAGAGGATATGATCTGTCCTGAGCAAAGGTGCACTCATACCCTTCTATACACCCTCTACCCTGAGCTCTCTCAATTCCAGGACCTGGAGAACACCCAGAAAGTCCTCAGGACCTCAGGGGATGAAAGGAAGGTAGCTGAAGTTTGAAAGTGATGCTCGGTCCTGATGGTGGTGACTGTGGGTTAAGGTTTCCTGTGTCCTGGGCTATGGGGTGGTCCCCACTAGCTACAGATCTGATGCTGGACTTGGCTGAGTCTTAGAAGACAAGCACTTTACAGGGCCAGGTCAGAGGTGAAGTATTCCATTCAGCTGATCTGCTCATTCACTCCCCTCTCTGCCTGTGACAGGAACTTGAAATCCCTTGGGTTGACAATCCAGTGACAGCAGACTGCAAGTTGCATCAGCTGGGAACATTAGAACCAGAAGACTGGAGTTGGAAGGAAGATGGAACAGGAGGAACCATTCATTCCTCAATGGGAGTGGAGGGGGCTGAGGAGGGTAGTGGTTAAGATACTCACTCCAGAGTCAAGGCAACAGTCTATAGTCATTAACACCCACCCTCTAAGGAAAGGAAGGAGGATTTTGAGTTATACCTATTATCTAGATTGAGGGCACAGTCAGAGAGAACCTAGTTGCTTTACGATTTAAGTTTTTAGCCATACATATAGTGTGGCATCAGGAGCTACTTTGAATTAATTAATAGAGAAACGAAGAACGTTCTATTTAGACTTATCTACGTTATGACTATATCTTCATTCTGCTATTGAAACAATTATGCTGGTTAAAGAAAGCCAGGGCACAAAGACCAGCAAGGGGGATGGATGCACACCCAGTGAGTACGAGAGGGATGCGACTCACCCAGGCCAGCCCAGTCCAGCATGGGACAGATTCATTTTATAGGAAAATGTTACTGGCCATTGAAAAATCAGTGCAGCATTAAAAAGGCTCATATTTCCACACTAGTAAAATTAAGCTCATTGCTTGCTAAAAAACTGCAGGGAGCTATCATTTCTGAATTATCTCACACTGATGAAACGAAGGAGGCAGTAAGGATCATAGGCTACTCTAAGCTTCCTGGGATGAGTGTATCTTGTGGCCATGGAAATCTATTGTAAGCACCCCAGGAAACATAGTACATTTGCCAGACTTGCAGGCACTTGGCCCACAGCTGATGTTAAGTATGGAGGAATTCAAATCTGGAATTATAATTTATTGATGTAAAAGCAAAGAGAAGGAATCCTGGAATTTGCTAGCTCCTGGTTTCCAAGCCTACTCTTTTCAACAGTATACATCACTAGTGTGAAGACATTCATATTTTGAATGACACAATAGACACTATACTAACAATGTTATAATATCAGTAACATTCAGTAGGTACCCTATTCTAAGTGAAGTGAAAATCACTCAGTCATGTCCTACTCTTTGCAACCCCATAGAGTATTCAGTTCATGGAATTCTCCAGGCCAGAATACTGGAATAAGTAGTCGTTCCCTTCACCAGAGGATCTTCCCTGGAGGGAACTCAGGGATCGAACTCAGGTCTCCCGCATTGCAGGTGGATTCTTTACCAACTGAACCACCAAGGAAGCCCAAGAATACAGGAGTGTGTAGCCTATCTCTTCTCCAGNGAAAATCACTCAGTCATGTCCTACTCTTTGCAACCCCATAGAGTATTCAGTTCATGGAATTCTCCAGGCCAGAATACTGGAATAAGTAGTCGTTCCCTTCACCAGAGGATCTTCCCTGGAGGGAACTCAGGGATCGAACTCAGGTCTCCCGCATTGCAGGTGGATTCTTTACCAACTGAACCACCAAGGAAGCCCAAGAATACAGGAGTGTGTAGCCTATCTCTTCTCCAGCGGATCTTCCCGACCCAGGAATTGAACTAGGGTCTCCTGCATTAAAGGCAGAAGGTGATGGCACCCCACTCCAGTACTCTTGCCTGGAAAATCCCATGGACGGAGGAGCCTGGAAGGCTGCAGTCCATGGGGTCGCTAAGAGTTGGACACAACTGAGCGACTTCACTTTCACTTTTCACTTTCATGCACTGGAGAAGGAAATGGCAACCCACTCCAGTACTCTTGCCTGGAGAATCCCAGGGATGGGGGAGCCTGGTGGACTGCCATCTATGGGGTCGCACAGAGTCGGACATGACTGAAGTGACTTAGCAGCAGCAGCAGCATTAAAGGCAGACTCTTTACCAGCTGAGCTACCAGGGAAGCCCCTATTCTAAGGGCTTTATATAAAATAAATCATCTAACCCTAACCCAAAAAGGTGGGTACAATTATTATACCCATTTCATCTATGAAGAAACTGAGGCACAGAAAGGTTAAGAAATGTGCCCAAGATCATATAGTTAATAAATAGCAGCCCTGGGAATCATATAGGTAGTATGATAAATAAAATTGAGACAAAGAACAGTTTGGATAAGTGTGATTTGCAAATATTCTATTCTTTGTAAATTGTACAGAAGGGACAATTTCCCCTTGTTCCACCTGTCCTTTTCCTCACACATAAGCTGGTTCTGTGTTTGCCCAACAGCCTTCACCTACAGAGGTCCATCTGGAGCTCTGACATATCATTTCTTTCCTGAAAGGGTGCTACAAAATAGGGGGGAAGTTTTGCATATATTTTCAGAAACATACTCATCAACTGTTCCAGAAAGTGCAGAAGAGAGAGAGATGCAGAAATCAGAGATGTCCCTCATTTTGTTCCCAGCCTTTAAAAAAAGTTGATATTTCCATGGATTTTTCTCTGTAAATATTGAATGATCTGTGCTTATCATTGGTGAAAGATAAACATAGCCATCTAATTTCTAATGAGACTGGCTGTGGATGAAATTGTAGGGCTGGGATCTGGGCTTCCTGTCTCTTTTTACAAAGTTTTACAGGATCCTAGAGCATTTGAGCATGAAGAGCCCTGAGAGATGTCCTGTCTGACCTCCTAGTTTTACAGATAAAAAAACTGAAGCCAGAGAATCATGCATGCAGTTGGCCAAAAATTTCATTTGGGTTTTTCTGTAAGATCTTATGGAAAAACACAAACAAACTTTTTGGCCAGCCCAATAATTGGCTCCAATTAGAAAACCCTATTATCTTGACTCCTAGTCCAGACATACACATATACTACACACATCTATACAAACACTGACCCAGAGACATGTCCACCCACTGAAACATACAGATTGCCTATATACACACACATGCACATATACACACATACACATAGATGAGGGTACAAGCAAGTATGCACACATACACATGCATTCAAGTGTCCCACTTCTATGTAAGTCTCCTTTTCTACCTAAATTTTCCTGTAATAACCTGACAGTTGGTAGAAGTTGATTACTTGTCCCTAAGAACATTTGCATCAATTCTTTGGTGCTCAGCTTTCTTTATAGTCCAACTTTCATGTCCATACATGACTACTGCAAAAACCATAGCCTTGACTAGATGGACCTTTGCTGACAAAGTAATGTCTTTGCTTTGAGCGCCAAAGAACTGATGCTTTTGAACTGTTGTGTTAGAGAAGACTCTTGGGAGTCCCTTGGACTGCAAGGAGATCCAACCAGTCCATCCTGAAGGAGATCGGTCCTGGGTGTTCATTGGAAGGACCGATGCTGAAGCTGAAACTCCAATACTTTGGCCACCTGATGCGAAGAGCTGACTCATTGGAAAAGACCCTGATGCTGGGAAAGATTGAGGGCAGGAGGAGAAGAGGACGACAGAGGATAAGATGGTTGGATGGCATTACCGACTCAATGGACATGGATTTGGGTAGACTCTGGAAGTTGGTGACAGACAGGGAGGCCTGGCATGCTGTGGTTCATGGGGTCGCAAAGACTAAGACATGACTGAGTGACTGAATTGAACTGAAGAACATTTGCATCTTAATAAATGTCTCCAGAAAACAGAACCAAAGTGAAAATCTAAAGTAAAGAATTTTAAAGCTTCAATTTCAGACAGAGAATTAGAATCTGAGTGCTGTTCTCAGCCCTGCCAGCTGCTTCTTTGGAGAGGACTCCTTGTCCTTGGTACCATCCAGCAAAGTCAGTATCTTTGTAAAGATGTTAACATCTCTTCTCAATTCAATTTGATCCCAACCCACCTTGCTAAGGTTCTGCTTTCCCACAAGAATAGCTTGTTTAAAAGGCATTTTTAAAATAATTGTGAACTATAAAAGAGTAATATATAGGTTATGAAGGAGTTCTTAATTTTTCTGTTTTTTTCCTCTTCAAGAAGACAAACCCTCAGAGTCATGGCTATGGTTCTAGCTGGCCAGTTCATTTTACTGCTCCAAGGAGTCCAAGGTTTTGTTGGGCTCCATCTGCACCCTTTGGGCCCAGAGCTTAGCTGGTGGTGGAGTGTGAGGGCAGCCTTCCCATTTTTAACACTGGAATTTTCATGAGAGCGAAAGCTTGTGTATTCTATCTAGCACACGCCCTTTCACCCTGGAGGAGCTTAGGATAGCTGGATGACAGGCTGGTGAGGAAAAGACTTGTTTTTTGGCGTGTATATGCTGAAGTGCAGAAAGAAATTCAGGGATATTTTTCACTTGGCTTCAAACCTCCTGGAGTGTCTGTCACCTCCCGGTGACGGATGGCCATGCAGGATGAGGAGAAGGAGCTCACCCTCCAGAGAGCTTCATTCCGATGCCAGTAATCTGAATAGCAATCGGTCTTACAGGCAATAGAAGGGAGCACCAAAGCTTCTTAGCAGCCCCCTCAGTAGGTGAGCTGGGGTAGGGCCTGGTGTCCCCCAAACTCTCAGAGCAAAATCAAAGGAGCAGATGGGAGTGTCCCCCAGCATGGCACCCTAACTGCTTTTCGTCTGACTGAGTCAGTTTCTTTTTTTTGCTGCAGCCAGTGAGGTCCCATGACTTGGCCCTCTGTATCTCCTCCACCTTATGCTCCTCCTGCTGTTTATGTCTCCTGAAAGTGGCCAAGCTTCTCTTTCCTCAGGCTGGGCTGAGGTTGGGCAGGACCATGAAACACTCCTTTCCAGAAGGCTCCTAGAGCTGGTTCCTCCTTGTCATCTCCGCCCTCAGGCCTCAGTTCCCATGTCCTCCCTTCCACCCCTTGGATGTAGCCTTCACCTCATCCCTGCTCATTTCCCAATTGTACTTACCCCCAAAAGCTTTATAATCAAGTCTTTATGGTTTGTTTCTTATTGCTTGTCTCTTTCCCCTTTTCCAGATGAAAATAGAAAACTTGACCCTTCTTTTCATCAGTGTATTTGGCACACAGTAAGTGCTCAATAAATACTTGTTGAAAAAACAAAGGAATGTTAGAGTTTTACAGGAGTGCAGTGACATCAAGATTTCTGTCTCAACCTTTTTTCACCCCCATTGACTGCTTATCAGGCAGGATTAACTTTAAGTCTCCTAAGAATCGTTGCACTGGTGGATATGCAGAAGTGATCTTAGTATGAGACTGGTGACTGGAATAGAACGGATGGCATAGCTTTCCAGAGTCTCTGGGGGTGCAGGCCCTCTTGATGTTTTGAAACTTCATCAAGCTCACCATCCTGTTTATCAGATAGTCAGGGACCAGAGATGCCCAGACAAGGGCATGGGATGCTAGGCAAGGCCCCTGTGCCCTGGCTACTATGATTCAGTTATTTCTAAATCTTGGTCACAACCCCCTACTGAGGCCCACCAGCCCAGGAGATTCCCTCTCTTATGCTTGTTCTTACAACAGCAGAAAAGTATCTTGGTTAATGGCTCTTCCTTCAGGAGTGCTGGAATCTAGGTCTTATTTCAGGCTCAATAGCCATTTAAATGGTGACCCTGCCACTTATTTGCCTTGTAATCTTAAGAAATTTAGTTAACCACAGACCTCAATTTTCCCAATTTGTAAAATGAAAATATTATAATAAAGTTGTTGTGAGGCTTCAATGAGAAGACAATGTAAATTAATAATAGAATGTCTATTTACTAAGTTCAGTGCCTCCCTGTGGACTTTCTTATCATTATAAAGTGATGTCACCTCCTCCCTGAGGCCTTCCCTGACTCAGACCGAAATAAACCTCTGCTCATACCTCTCTATCCCAGAGCCTTTCTATCTTGGATTCTCAACAGCCCTAATCACCAGTGGACGCAATATGGTTGGTTTACACATTTGCAGTTTATGTCTGGTTGCCCCCGCTAGGATGACAACAGGGTCCCTCTCTGTTATCCTCAGTATCTAGAACAGTGCCTAGCTCATAGCTGATGCTCAAGCAATGCTTGTTGAAAAAATGACTGAATGTTCTGTTCATGCATCATATATGTCACTTCAGTTAATTCTGACCATTCAGCAGAATAATAGTCCCATATTTTAAGGACAGTGAATAGGAAACATATAACCTAAATACTTTACAAATTTTCTGAGTGTTCACTACAGGTCAGACACTAAACTAAGGGATTTTCAGTGGTGATCTCTTTATTAAGGAAGAGGGTCCAATGAAGGAGCATTGAACCCAAAAGCTCATTTAGGGCTGACCACTCACTTCCACTATGGTCTATACATTAGTTTTAAATGAAAATTATGTCTTAGAATGAAGCCCAAGGATTCCTTTGTCCAGAATATTCTGAAATCTTACCCTTGTCCGCATGGCAATAATTTTAACAAAAGCACAATTGGAAATGGCATCCACTGCAATAATATCAGGCTGTTACCAGTTTCTGGTAACAGAAACCCACTTATAGGACTTTAATATATATTGCTTTTTCAGCTGTTAGGAATTCTGTAGATATTAATAGATGGTCCAATCCTATTCAGTAGCTCTGTGATGTCACCAGTATCTCAGCATCCTTCTAGTTTTCTGCTCTGCCCCCGCTTAGTATTGGCTTCTTCTTCATGCTTGCTGCTTCATGGCTGCAAGTGGTTTCTGTATCTCCAGGGTTCACATCCACATTCTGGTAACCTCTGGAAAACTGAATCTTTTTTTCTAAATGTTTTACCTCCCAAGGAAGAATAAAATAGCTACTGGGTAGAAAACTACAAAAATGATGACTAGTCTATTGACTGACAAGATGACCAATTTTTCTTTAATAAACATATCAGATAATCAGAGATTAAAATGAGCTAGGGGAATATATTTAGTCTTTGATGTTTCCTGGAAGCTCAGCTGGTAAAGAATCTGTCTGCAATGCAGGAAACCCTGGTTCAACTCCTGGGTTAGGAAGATCCGCCAGAGAAGGGATAGGCTCCAACTCCAACATTCTCGGGCCTCCCTGGTGGCTCAGATGGCAAAGAATCTGCCTGAAATGCAGGAGACCTGGGTTCAACTCCTGGCTTGAAAAGATCCCCTGGAGGAGGGCATAGCAACCCACTCCAGTATTCCTCCCAGGAGAATCCCCATGGACAGAGGAGCTTGGAGGGCTATAGTCCATGGGGTCACAAAGAGTCAGACACGACTGAGTGACTAAGAACAGCACATGACCTTATAATCACCTTGCAGTGAATCTCACAAAGTATTTTGAATTCTTAAAGTATGTTAATGAATGCCCTTTGAATCAGACACTCTCAATCTGCAGGAAGGGAGGCATGCTGTAAGCTTTCTTCCAAAAACTTGTCCAAAAATTTGACAAAGGATTCACTAATTTTATGCTGTCCACAAAGGCCATCCCCTTGAATCCAGATGCCATAGTGAAAATTCACGAGGAGAGTACACCTGGAATTGATGCCTCTCTACTCTAAAGGGGTTGGGAACTGACATCCATGGAGCGGGCAAAAACTGTAATTCCCTCTCCAGCAGTCATCTCTATCTGTAATATCTCCATGTTGCATTTTCCCCTACAACATAACCCCAATTTGTTCAGCTATTGGGAAGAGACACCTTAAACTCACAGAATGCAGTTCTCTATCACAACTCTAAAGAACAAATGCTTATTTAGATAAGTCAGTCCTGGAAAACTCCTTCAGTTCAGTTCAGTTCAGTTCCATCGCTCAGTCATCTCCGACTCTTTGTGACCCCATGAATTGCAGCACGCCAGGCCTCCCTGTCCATCACCAACTCCCGGAGTTCACTCAGACTCGCGTCCATTGAGTCAGTGATGCCATCCAGCCATCTCATCTTCTGTCATCCCCTTCTCCTTCTGCTCCCAATCCCTCCCAGCATCAAAGTTTTTCCAATGAGTCAACTCTTCGCAAGAGGTGGCCAAAGTACTGGAGTTTNATATATATATATACATACATATATGTATGTATATATACATTCTTTTCCATTATGATTTGTCATAGGATACAGAATATAGTTCTTTGTGCTACACAATAGGACTTGTTGTTTATCCATTCCACATATAATAGCTTACATATACTAACCCTAACTTCCCACACCATCCATCCCCCTTCCCCTAGACAAAGACAAGTATATTCTGTGTCTGTGTGTCTGCTTCTGTTTCATAGGTAAGTTCATGTGTTTCATATTTTAGATTCTACATATAAGGGATATCGTATAGTTTTTTTCTCTTTCTGACTTACTTCACTCAGTATAATAATCTCTAGTTTCATCCATGTGTGCATGCTAAGTTGCTTCAGTTGTATCCAACTCTTTGCAATGCTATGGACTGTAGCCCACCAGTCTCCTCTGTCCATGGGAGTTCCCAGGCAAGAATATAGGAATAGGTTGCAATTTCCTTCTCCAAAGGATTTTCCTGACCCAGAGATCAAAACTCTGTCTCCTGCAGATCCTGCATTACAGGCAGATTCTTTGCTGCTGAGCCACCAGGGAACCATGTTGTTGCAAATGGCATTATTTCATTCCTTTTTATGGAAGAGTAGTATTCCACTGCATATATGTACATCATTTTCTTTATCCATTTACTTCTTGATGGACATTTAGGTTGTTTTCATGTCTTGATTACTGTGAATAGTACTACTGTGAATATTACGTGTGTATGTATCTTTTTGAATTATAGTTTTGTCTGGATACATGCCTAGGAGTGAGATTGCTGGATTATATGGTAATTCTATTTTTAGTTTTCTGAGGAAACTTCACACTGTTTTCTATAGTGGCTACACCAACTTACATTCCCACCAACAGTGTAGGACAGTTCCCTTTTTCCCACATCCTCTCCAGCATTAGTTCTTTGTAGACCTTTTAAGAATGGCCATTCTAATCAGTGTGAGGTAGCACCTCGTTGTTGTTTTGGTTTGCATTTCTTTAGTAATTAGCAATGTTGAGGATCTTCCCATGTGCCTGTTGGCCACCTCTATTTTTCCTTTGGATAAATGTCTGTTTAGATCTTCTGCCCATTTGGGGATTCAGTTGTTTGTTTTTGCTGCTTTTGAGTTGTCTGAGCATTTGTATATTTTGGAAATTAAGCTCTTGTTGGGTACATCATTTGCAAATATTTTCTTCCATTCTTAGGTTGTCTTTTCATTTTGTTTATGGTCTCTTTTGCCATGCAAAAGCTTGTCAGCTTGATTAGGTCCCTTTTTTTTTTTTTTTTTGCTTTTATTTCTATTGCCTTGGGAAACTGACCTAAGAAAATATTGGTATAATTTATGTTAGCGAATGTTCTAGGAGTTTAATGGTGTCATGTCTTATGTTTAAGTCTTTAAGCCATTTTGAGTTCATTTTTGTATATGGTGAGAGAGTGTGTTCTAGTTTCATTGATTTATATGTGGTTGTCCAGCTTTCCCAACATCACTGCTTGAGAGACTGTCTTTTCCCCATTGTATATTCTTGGCCCCTTTGTCAAGAATTAATTGACCATAGGTGTGTGGGTTTATTTTTGGGCTCTCTNTTTCCTTTGCTGTGCAAAAACTTGTACGTTTGATTAGGTCCCTTTTTTTTTTTTTTTTGCTTTTATTTCTATTGCCTTGGGAAACTGACCTAAGAAAATATTGGTATAATTTATGTTAGCGAATGTTCTAGGAGTTTAATGGTGTCATGTCTTATGTTTAAGTCTTTAAGCCATTTTGAGTTCATTTTTGTATATGGTGAGAGAGTGTGTTCTAGTTTCATTGATTTATATGTGGTTGTCCAGCTTTCCCAACATCACTGCTTGAGAGACTGTCTTTTCCCCATTGTATATTCTTGGCCCCTTTGTCAAGAATTAATTGACCATAGGTGTGTGGGTTTATTTTTGGGCTCTCTCTTCTGTTCCATTGATCCGTACAAGACAAAGATGCTTAAGAAGTCCTTTTCCTTCCAGCTCTGATGGTAGATGTGTTACTGCAGCTGTGTGGCCATTTTGGAAGACCTCAATCCTCACCTTGCTTTGCTGCTAAACCAATAGGGCAACTACTGCCTCTGGATATTTTGCCATATAAGAAAAGTAAACCCCTCTTTAAAACATTGAAGTGTTTGGTTTTTTTTTTTTCTTCCTGTTACTTGCAGCCATACTCAATTCTAACTCATACACATACTCCATCTCAGGCACTGAAATTGGTACTTAACTTACCCAGTTCTACACTTTATGGCGCTGCACTTGACTATAGTTTTCAATCCTATAAGACAAAGCTAGTAAAAGTACCTGCTTCACTGACTGGTGAGGATGGAACAAGCAGTCTGGGCAGAGAGCTCATGGCACATACTGTTCCACTGTAAGCTGTCAGAAAATGGGAGCTATCATTATTATTCAAATGTCTTGGCTTTGAAATATATTGAGGACCATACAAGGCTGACTGGCAGAAAACGAGAAGGAACAAGAGGGTCAGCAATGGAACTGCAGATGGCAAGAAGACAAGGGAGCTGGTAATGTGGACCAGGAAGCTTCATGGGAGTGGAACATCTGCAAAGCCTGGCTGGAAGGAAGGAGGGAGAGTCTGTCTGAGGGGACAGACTGGCAGAGGTAAGGGAGAGAGTTGCACAGTGTAGCATTGTGAGCATGTCAGAGCTACAAAGCTGCAAAATAAGCAAAAGAGGGCATCCATATACTGTGTTGTGTTTGATTAGAATAAGATCATGAAAGACTGTGATTGCTGCAGCCAGGTAGAGTTTGGCATAAATGGATGGATATTCTTGCTGCACTTTTATTTCAGAAACCTCTGTATATGGCTTCTAGAATGGAATATGTGTTAAAAAAAAAAAAAAGCAAGCAAAAAAACAAAACACAACAACAGAGAGACAAATAAATAAAGGAAGCTAAGCCTGACATGAAAGGAATATCACCTTGGTGGTGGGGAGGCCTGCTGGAGCCTTTGAATCTTTCCTTGTCTGTGTTCTGTTCTGCCCACACTTAAGGTTAATTCCCTATGATCAGAGCTGCTCACTTAGAAATTTCTACTCACCTCCAAGTTCTCACCCAGAAGCAATGCAACCTCACAGACTGGTCTGTGACACTGGTCACAGACTGGCTGATTACCTTGGATCACAGAAAAGCAAGGGTATTAGTCTTAAATATGCTCCAGCTGAAAGGGTCCAGACAATAATGCTGACCTCTTTCACTTTAGGGCTCTCAGCATAAATACCCAGCAGATCTCAGACATGAATCAATAGTGCTACCCATTCGGACAGCTGGAACCCACTCCAATTCTGAGCTATCATGGGCACAAAGCATGATGGTATTTCTGCAGGATGTGCTCAGTAACCATATTTTACCTTAGAAATCCTCAGGGAAAGCCTGTCTCTTGGCACCAAAAGTCATGTCTAAGTGTTTTTGAATCTTTCTCACATGTTTGGTGACTGGAAGGACTTCCATAATCACCAAATATCCCTTAGGCTGTATATTATATATATTAGACTGTATATTATGATCTGAAAATCTTAGTCTCTCCTTTTGTTTCTGACTCTGGAAACAGACTTTTTTATGGGACTTTTGTAGTCCATGAATGTTTCCTTTAGCAGAAATGAGCCCATCTTCTACATATAACAGATAACACTTGTGTGTGTGTGTGTGTGTGTGTGTGTGTGTGTGTGTGTGTTGTGCACTTGTGTCCCTCCTATCTATCTTTTCTCACCTGGTTTGTTACTAGGATCTGTGGTCTCCTTGACTCTATTATCTCCCTGACATTCCATCCTCCACATTGTAGTTGCCTCTTTCTTGCTTCAAACCCTTCAAAGCCTTGTCCATAGGATAAAGTCCAAGCAGTAACATGGCTTATTAGTCAGACCAACTTCTCCCTAGCTTGCCTGAGTTGGACCAGATTCATTCCTGTTTTCCCAATATATGTATTAACAATGGCTCCTTTCACTCTAAAAGTGACAAGATAGAGTGGAAAATAAGTTATGTGGGCATCCTATTTGTAAGACTCAAAACCCTTCAGCCTTTGGCTCACATTAGTGTTATTTGTATGCCCAGGAGAGAGAAGACATGTATTAACCTTCAGACTCTCCTGTCCATTGGATTCTCCAGGAAAGAATATTGGTGTGGGTTTCCATGCCCTTCTCCAGGGGATCTTCTTGACCCAGGGATAGAACCTGGGTCTTCTGCATTGCAGGCGGATTCTTTACTATCTGAGTCACTAGGGAAGCCTGGCAAAGGAAATGGCTACCCATTCCAGTAATCTTGCTTGGAGAATTCCATGGACAGAGGTTCCTGGTGGGCTACAGTCCCTGGGGTCATAAAGAGTCAGACACAACAGAGTGACTAATAAATAAAACCCTCTAGCCTTAGTTATCCCTGTGCTGCCTTTTAACTCTGTGCTCCAGAATTAAAATATGCCATGTTTCCCCCTGCCCAGGACTCTTCATACATGTATTTTTCCCACTTGGTTAAAACATTTCCCCCTCCTTACTCACTCGGCTAATTCCTCTTCATTCCAGGAAGCCTTCCCAGAATCCCCAGTTCCAGCAGAGGTTAGATGACCTTCCTTTGACCTCCCGTGATGCCCTAAGCTTTCCTTACTTCAGCTTATCACACTATCTTGATACTGCCACAAAACCTGCAGCTGGACAGACTGTTTTATCCCTCTCAGTTATTCATTGCTTCTGCATAAGGGTTATACATCCTGCTGCCATGTGACTTGAAGGGTTTTGTAGCCTTGCTTGTTCCATTGATGGCAAGCTTGACTATATGACTTGCTGTAGCCAGTGGAAGGAAATATAATGTGTGTTGTGTCTAATGGAAGCTTTATGAGCCTTGGGGTGTGTGCACCAGCTCAACTGCTTTTCCGTGGTCATGGGAACAGAGTATCCCATGTGAGGTCTTCTCTTTCAGCCTGGATCTCAGAATGAAAAGACATATGGGCAAAGTCACCACCAACATAATAGAACACCAATTACATAATAAAACACAGTTGTGTTGTAAGTCACCTGAGATCAACGGTTTGTTACTGCAAGATAAACCAGCGAAGGCTGACTGCTCTGTGTAATCTCCTTTATTTCTTAGTCCAGTAAACAACCTGAGGTCAGAGAGCATGGGCGCATGCTCAGACGCTTCAATTGTGTCTGACTCTTCGTGACACTATGGACTCCAGCCCCCCAGGCTCCTCAGTCTGTGGGATTTTCCAGGCAAGAATACTAGAGTGGGTTGCCATGCCCTCCTCCAGGGGATCTTCTCAACCCAGGGATCGAACCTGAGTCTCTTACATCTCCTGCACTGGCAGGCAGACTCTTCACCGTTAGTGCCACCTGGAAAGCCTCAGTCAGAGAGCGTGTCTCTCTCAATCACCTTCCTAGAGCAGTCTCCAACACTGGACATTCCTCATTAGGTTTTGTTCAGTGAATGTGTGGATATGTACCTTTTGTTTTCTTGAATACTAGATTGAATATCAGCTTTTCAAAGGTTCAGTTTGGTTGCATCTTTAGAAAATATTATGCTTCTCATAGGACATTCCAGTTTTCTACTTAGTTTAATTATCACACACAACTGGAAAGTAAAGAAGTATCACCATTTTGCAAGAGAGAAAACTGATATCAGAGAGATTTTTGCTTCTAAGATCAGAGAGCTATCTAAGAGCAAAGAAAAAATGAAAATTTTTACTTTCTGGTGCCCAGTTTATGGTTCTTTCCCATCCTATCCACGACCCCAATCTCAGAGAAGACAGAAAATAACTGTTCCTCTTCACCCCAAACCTTCTTGGTATCAGCTTTCATCTGCTCGCCATGATCACTCTTACAGGGAGATACATTGAATCCATCAATCCCTTTCTCTGGGATTAAGGGGGGCAGTTAGCTAAAATGTCTTCTCTGTTTTAAAAAGGGACCATTTGAAGAACAGAAAGGGAGAGAGAATCACCCAAATTTAGTTCCTGTCTGGCCTTTGTAGATTTCAGGAACAAATTCTGAGCTCCCACAGAGTGAATGAGGTTTTTTTGTTCTCCACAAAGGTTGTGTTCAAGAGAACAAGCACCAGTCTGCCTCACCAATCCAAATTCTCTTAAAATTTCAATAAAGAGTAACTTTTATTTTTGGTGGTTTATTTAAATCAAAGCTGATGTTTAAGTGTCACATCTTCCTACAGCAACACATATTTATTGATTATCTCTATGCACAAGACATTGTGCTGCTGGGAGTTGAGTTAATTTTAAGTGCTTCCTAATTGCCCTTTGGCTGGCTAAGGTTAAAGTAATTCTTAATCAAAACGTTTGCATTTGTCTTTACTGCAGAAAATGTAAGGGCAGTGCTTCTCTACTGGGCACTTTGGAATCTCCTGGGGAGCTTTTAAAGCTAGTGGTGTCTGTGTCCCACCTCCTGTGTTCTCATTTAATTGGTTTGGGATGTCACCTGGACATTGGAATTTTTAAAAGTTTCCCAAGTGGATCATATATGCAGGCAGGGTTATAAACCACTGTGCTCAGGAGTCCAGTCCCCAAATTGCTACTTGTAGGATAATGATCAGAATCTTTAGTTCAAATAATGTTACGTTCCCAAGATCCTCCTCATTCAGTTCACCTGCTGGATTTGAGACAAAGTGGTAGGGCAGAAGGAGATGCCCTAGAGTGTAGCCAAGAGATCTGGGCTCTAGATCTGGCCCCGCTGCTCACTGAAAATGTGACTTACCTTAAGTGCTCAGTATCTCAGCTTTCTGGTCTGAGAAACGAAAGAATTAAATTAGATCAGTGTTTTCGAAACTCTTATCATCAAAGACCACCTTTTAAGCTCTCTCTTTCCAAGTGGATATAATGTTTTTAAAAGCTTAATCTTTCAAGTTCCATTTATTAGGTGTTTAATTCTCCCCCCATCCCAATGATAGAAATTGAAGATATGTCAGAATTTGAAAGAAGAATGTGCTTAAATCCTACTAGATGCCACTTTCCTTCTTCACATGTTGGCTGACTTTGAATAAATGCAAAGTACTGAGCTGAGTGAATATCAAGTGTTTCCCTATCATCTCAGAAAACATGACTGGGATCTCACACCCACCAACCTCCCACCCCCTGGGAACTGGGTATGGCTGGGCCATCCTTGCTTACCATCCCTGTTCCCCACCCCAGCCTCTCCCAGTGACTGTCAGGGAAACCTAGACTACTGCTAGGCAGGACTGCTCAGCATAACTCAACTTACCTCTTGGACTGAGCAGAGGCAACTCCAGAAGGAAGCACACGACATGGGGTCCTGCCTCTGACAAGACAACATACTAACCCTGCCTAATAGAAAATGTCAACCTTCTTGCCAACACTGGAAAACAGACTTCCCTCCCTCTTTTTGTGGAAAGAAATAAGTGAGAGGAAGGAGGGATGAAAGTTGCCTCCATGGCCTTCTGCATGAAGGCCACCCTTAGCAGAAGATCTTTGGAAAGAAAAATGGGACTTGTGTGGTTATAGTAACTCATCAGATCCTCTGACTAATGTCAAACTGCCTGTATTATCAGTGAGCAAATAATGTTTAACCTAACACAAAGAAAACTGATGTATTAGTCAGACTCTGAGCTTTTTAAAATATTTAATTAATTTATTTATATTTCGCTGTGCTGTGTCTTTGTTGCTGCACTCTGACTTTCTCTAGTTGTGGTTAGCGGGCTTCCCATTGCAGTGGTTTCTCTCGTTGCAGAGCACTAGCTTAGTAGTTGTGGTACACTAGCTTAGTTGCTCAGAGAAGGCAATGGCACCCCACTCCAGTACTCTTGCCTGGAGAATCTCATGGACGGAGGAGCCTAGAAGGCTGCAGTCCATGGGGTCGCTGAGAGTCAGACACAACTGAGCAACTTCACTTTCACTTTTCACTTTCATGCATTGGAGAAGGAAATGGCAACCCACTCCAGTGTTCTTGCCTGGAAAATCCCATGGACAGAGGAGCCTGGTGGGCTATAGTCCATGGGGTCGCTAAGAGTCGGACATGATTGAGCAACTTCACTTTCACGCATTGGAGAAGGAAATGGCAACCCACTCCAGTACTCTACCCTGGAAAATCCCATGGACAGAGGAGCCTGGTGGGCTGCCGTCCATGGGGGGTCACTAAGAATCGGACTTGACTGAAGCGACTTAACAGCAGCAGCAGCAGCAGCAGCTTAGTGGCTCTGCAGAATGTGGACTCTTCCTGGATCAGAGATCAAATCTGTGTCCCCTGCATTAGCAGGCTGAATCTTAACCACTGAACCACCAGGGAAGTCCAGCTTCTGAGTTTTATTAGAGACAAATGTTGATTTTTTTGGTTAGTCCTTGTAAAACATTGAAAATAATTTATAGATCACCATGACTAGCTTTGAAATTAGGAGATGGGAACTGATGGCTGGGACTCTTGAATCAGAGAGTTCTAATTCTTATATCACTAAAAAATAAAAATGCTATCATTTAAAAAATATAAATAGAATGATTTTTTTAAATTCCATTATTGGTGAGAAGAGATAATATTAAAGAAAAATATAGAATGTATTCTAATCAACACATATGGTTTGAAAGTGCTCAAACCCAACTATGATTATGGGAAGTAACTTTTTAGACACTAGAACTGTATGCTGCTTTAGATTCCTCAGAGAATTCTAGGTTGAGGGGGGGAAGCATTGTTTTAGCTGAAATCCTTTTGTCTACTCATCTTTAGCCAGTGGAATGGATATTGAACAAATCAAAAATATACTTTAAATAACATGTTTCAGTACTGTGTTAACTTTTGATTACTCAATGGCAAATTATTTGATAACTACCAGGAAATATGGGCTTCCCCAATGGCTCAGCAGTAAAGAATTCATTTCCAAAGCAGGAGACACAGGAGACATGGGTTCGATCCCTGAATGGGGAAGATGCCCCAGAGAAGAAAATGGCACCCTACTCCAGTATTCTTGCCTGGGAAATCCCATGGACAGAAGAGCCTGGTGGGTTGTAGTCCATGGGGTCTTGAAGAGTTGGACACGACTGAAGTGACTAAGCACAGAGCATGGGGACCACTCCTCCCCTCAAAGCTTATCTGGCTTTAGTCTTTAAAGTATTACAATGCTTCGCTGTTTCAAGACTTTCTGAGAAGTGGAAGTATAAACCTGATGAGACTAAAGGGATCTGTGCTGATACACCTGGGTGTCTCTACAGCAAGTGTGCCTGGCACATGTGTGGTGGTGGAGTGGGGTAAACTTGTCAATTCTCCAGCTCTGCTTGATTTATCTTAGGGGACTGGCCCTTCATTATACATGACCAGGCCCAGCTGATTAGACCAAGGGTAGACAGATGATTAAAAATAGGCCAAAACATTGGTTGGTTAAACCAGATTTATCTTTATAATTTGACCCAGGAGACATAGAGTCAGTAATCAAAGAGTGGTTTCCCTTGTATTTCAAGAGTCATACAGAGTCAGGCCCAAAGCGGAATCTAGTTTAAGTCAAAGTGTGAAATTATGGGAAGCAGAAACCAAGTGTCCTGCAGAGGAAATCAGTCATCAAGAGAATGGGGCAGGGATACAGAGAAAAACAAAGATAAGAGATGATATAACTAGATGATTGTACAGATATTTAACAATAATCTCTCCACTATGTGCTGAGAATATTAAGACGAATAAGAAAATACCTTATGCCTGGAGGAGTCTATAGTCTGAGCAGACACAGATAATACTATTAGCAGTTATAATCATCAAATTTTTATTTATCTAACTTTTGTTTAATCTTATTATACATCCTGTAAGTGGTTTGTGGAAATTTCTATGGAACAACAGAGCAAAAATGTGTAGGTCATTGTGGCTGGAGCATTGATGAAAGTTCCACAGAGGTGAGAATAAGCAGTAAAAGCCTGTCTAGTGTACCATGCTTTCCAAATTGTGCTTCATGGAACACTAGTTCCATGAGATGTAATCATTTTTAGTAACAATAGATAGATGCTTGGTGGATGGGTGGATAAGTGGATGAATGGATGGATAAATAGATCCATGAATAGTTAGTTTTAAAAATAGAGTTTAACAAAGTCCACAGCTTTCTTTACTGTAGGTTTTCTTGAAGCCTTTTATATTCAACTGTGAAATCTAAATCCCAACAGAAACTTAAATTATATAGCGCTGACTCAAATTACTGGTTTACAAAACTCTTTTCCTTTGAGCATCTTACAGGGACTAGTATTTTGCAAGTACAGTTGGAAAAAAATGGGTTTCTTGCATTTCTACTTGTTTGTTTCTTACTCCTTTTATCCAGAACAGAGTATGATTGCCATTATGTAGGCATGACAACATTTTAATAACAAGGCTACATAGGGAAGACTTGCTTATAGATTCCTAGAAGGATCAACCAGTAGTTCTTCAAAATAATTTTTATTTTATTTTGATAAACTACTGATCAATCTGACTTAACCAAGCAGAAGCTTTTTGCAGAATTTTGGATCATCTTTTAGCAAGCTGCCAAAATTTTATGAAAACCACATTTCAGGGACAGTGAGTGGGAAGTGAGTTCCCATAAACCTCAGGGGCTCTGGGCCACATCAGTGTGGAGTATTGCCACTTGGATTGCATGTACCTGCTCGCCCACCTGTGTGATAAGATTGCCATTCCAAGGTTCTTCTCATGATCACATAACCGGCTCCAACTCCCTGAATTCTGGATGATATTTGTTCAGCTCAGAGGAGAGAAAGTTGTCGCCTCAGAGCCAATAGAAACCCAAAACCCTGATGATCTTTGTAACTCAGCACTTGAGTCCAGCTACTTAATCTGAATCTTCAGGGTTTTTTCCAGAGTTGTGTTCATTTTCCTTCTTGCTAATTTTGAGATATGAAATAACTTCAAAAGCCTTCGTTTGAGTGTTCATTAAAATTCTAGGAAATCTTTCATTTTCTTGTTCCTTCTCAGGCATTAATTTGCAAGGCCCATCATAATTAGAGGGTCAAGGATAGCATGGAACTACTGTACATGGCATTTCACTCCTATTCATTGGTGATAAACAGATCAAATCAGCTCTGTGGGCCCCTGACACCATTGGTCAGGCATCTTATGTCTCTTGCCATATTTTGTGTCAGCTATTAAAGAGAACAGTACACATTTAGAAAAATTAATTGCTATAATTGCTTTTTTGGCACACTGGACAAAAGGTTAACAAGGCAGCTTCTGCAAGAGCCTTGTTAACGCTATTTGATTCTGATAAACCTTTATGGTTTTTACTTTACAGTCTTCAGATTTTTGCATCAGGTTGGCTATAGCTACTAGAAAAATTATTTTTTTTCCCATTGGAAAGTTGAAAAACTCTACCCATTGACACCAAAGCAGTTTTTCCTTTCTGTAAAGTTGGAGTCACTTCTCTCTCCAAGATTGCTAATTTATTCTTGTTCATAACAACCTGTTCTTGTTTTAGAACCTTCTCTTCTTGTTTCACTGATGCAATTCTTTCCTTTATCTCACTAGGGATATTAAATCTAATTATTTTAAAATTCTGTTCTGACTGCTTTATTAACTCTGCTTCTTTATATGTCGGTACATTTATTCATTTATTTTATCTATTCTCTTTTTTCAAGACATTGAGTTCCCTCAAATGGTAAGGATTCTTGGCGGTGTATTCACATTTTCCCCGTGGGTCACCAGGATGGAAACTTTTTTTATTGCAGTTACTTAATCTTGATATTATTTCTCAGAGATCCTCCTTGTCTCCTCCATCCATAGTCCCCTATTGTGTCTGGAGCGTGTATTACAGTGTATGCTCAATCTGTCACCTTGTCCTAAAACCAAGAGTTACTTTTGTACATGCTCTAACTTCCCTGGGAAATATTATGTAAAAATCTTTAGAAAATTTTATTCAAGGCTTGCCCTAGAGGTTGTTAGATTCCATAATCACTTAGCAGACTTGATTTTTGCAATGGCCTTCATTTTCAAATGACATCGATTTAATTGAAGGCTTGCTATGTATTTAGGAATCATGCTTGGCTACCAGTCCTGACTTCCACACTAACTAGGAAATGTGACCTGGAGCTCATAAAGTCTTTTCCTCTTCAGTGAAACTGAGAAAGTAGTTTCACCTATAGTGTCGACATTAAGGATATTAATAATGTATGCAAAACAACCAGCAGAGTGCCTGCCACACAATAAAGCTCAGACCAAAAAAGGAAAATAAAAAAATCTTTATATTTTTTTTTTACCCAAATGTTAACCAAGTTCAATGCTCAGTGTTTTCCATTCCTTTTTATGCACCCAGGTTTCCATTTAGTATGATTTTCCTGCCACCTGAAGGACCTCCTTTAAAATCTCTTTCCAAGCATGTCTGCTTGTAATGAGTTCTTTCAGCTTTTGCATGTCCAAAAAAGCCTTTATTTCACCTTTATTTATGAAAGATATTGCTGGGTATAGGGCTCTAGGATGATCATTCTTTTCTTTTAGTACTACTACATATTGACCCCCCATCTTCTGGCTTGTATTATATCCAATAAGAAATTTGCTATCATTCTTTGTTCTTTTGTACAAAACAAGTGTTTTTCCCTTGGCTGCTTTTAAGACTCTCTCTTTGTCTTTGTCATTATTTTAAAACAATATTTGATTATTATGTGCCTTGGAGTAGCTTTCTTGGTTTGGAACATCTGCAGGTTTAGTAAGTTAAAATTTGAAAAACTTTAGCAATTATTTCTTCAAATATTTTGTATCTCTTCTCCTCCTTCAAGGACTCCAGTTAGATGTATATCAGGCTCCTGAAGTTGTCTCACTGCTTGAAAGTGAAAGTATTAGTCACTCAGTCAGGTCCAACTCTTTGAGACCTCATGGACGTCCAGGCTTCTCTGTCCATGGAATTCTCCAGGCAAGAATACTGGAGTGGGTAGCAGTTCCCTTCTCCAGTGGATCTTCCTGACCCAGGAATCAAACCCAGGTCTCCTGCATTGCAGGCAGATTCTTTACTGTCTGAGTCATCAGAGAAGCCCATGCCACTGCTTACTGAGCTTCATTCATTTTAGCTCAGTCTTCTGTCTCCTTAAGTTTCATTTTGAATAATTTCTATTTTTAGTCCTTAAACTCACTAATCCTTACTTTAGCAATGTCTAGTCCAAAATCACTGCAGATGGTGACTGCAGCCATGAAATTAAAAGACACTTACTCCTTGGAAGAAAAGTTATGACTAACCTAGACAGTATATTCAAAAGCAGAGACATTACTTTGCCGACTAAGGTCCATCTAGTCAAGGCTATGGTTTTTCCAGTGGTCATGTAAGGATGCAAGAGTTGGACTGTGAAGAAGGCTGAGCACTGAAGAATTGATGCTTTTGAACTGTGGTGTTGGAGAAGAC